>JBBMOE010000093.1:961165-977820 GCA_037975065.1 Chaetodon trifasciatus
TGATAATAATAATAATAATAATAATAATAATAAAAAGATTGAAAGATTTTAGATTTTTCTGTATTGAGTACTTTTAATACTTGAAGTACATTGTCATGATGAAGTAACATTTTCAATGCAGGACGTGTACCAGAGTATTTTCCCAGTGTGGTATTAGTACTTTTACTTCAAAAACACATTCCTTCAGTCACTGAGCTCTGCACCATCGCTGCTTCTCCTCCGTCAGCGTTCAGTCGTCCTTCGTGTGAATCTTAAATGTAAAACCTGGTTCATTAGATGTTTCTCAGCTCTAAAAAACACACGGCTGCAGTAAATCACTGAAACTTTAAACGTCCTCACTGAGTTAACACATCAGAGACAAACTTCTGTCCCTCTGCTGTCGGTTTACTGTATTTTGTCGCTTCAGGTAATTATCAGAAACCATGAGCACATCCATGACGTGTTTGCAGCTGCCAGGAAACAAAAATCAGTTAGTCTTCTCTTCAGCGTGACAGTGTTTGGTCCATGAACGGTCGTCCACAGGTGAAGCCGAGGATGCAAGCTCACCTGTGTGCATGTATTCAAACACAGGTGAGGACAGAGTGCATATCATCCACATCACCTGCGTACATGTCAGCATCACGTTAAACTTTGAGATTTGATGTGTGATGCTCCTTCCTTTTCTGCCTTTTCTTCTCTTCTGTGCTGCGGTTGTTGTGTTTTTTGCTTTTCATGTGTTAGGTGAAGGGTTATGAATACAGCTCGTTCTCATGGGTCATGTGTGTAATGTCTGTTTTTATTACCTCTGACACTGTGCATGCTTTTATTCATCGCTCATTTAAGACAGAAAACTCCTCCACCAAACACATCTCGCTCATTTATAACTGAGCTGTTTCCTGAAACCATGCGGCTTCCACCGAAACACACAGTAATGAGGGCAGTGTCTCATGAACGCTTCGGGTTTATTTATTAGTCATCAGAAACCAAAAACGGCTGCACAGAAACGCCTTCTGTTTCTCTTCTCCTTCCCTGAAGCGCCGGACTGACTGTGATCTCTCCTGACACACGAGGAAATAAAGCAGATTAAACAGAAGCCAAATAAGAGTGAGTACAAACCAGAAGCATGTCAGGGCGTCTTAACGTCACAGCTCACCTGTGCTTTCGTTTCCAGGAGTCAAACCACCGTCTGACTTATGGTTTACAGCTCAGCCTGGAGGCTGGGATCCCCGCAGGGGTCGGCATCAGACATAAGACACCTTTCTGCCTGACGTCCAGCCCACCCTTACAAAAAAGAAGTTTATTTAAGTATACTATTAGTGTACTTCTAAAAATAAGAGCGGGTACTTTCATTTTACTTACTCAGAGATATACTTAACAAAGTTATACTCAGGTACACTTGACTCATACTGGAAAGTATACAGAAAAGTCTAAGTATATTTGGTTTATACTTGTACTTGAACTTTTGATGGAGATATACTTAGGAAAAGTATAATAATGTTCAAGTATATTTGGATTGTAGTTGTGCTTATTCTTTTGATAGTGGCCTATTAAAATGTTTTTCCCACACATACTGGCTTCTTTGAAGTACACTGCAGTATGTTTTACATTTTACATACTATCTGATGAACTCACATATTCAACAAGTACATTTGTAGTAACAAGTCAGCTTTGGGGTGGAATAGCTTAGAGTAAACAGTACATGGGTGGAACTGAACTTCATCTTTTATGCAGTGTTATTAACCCACACAGACACAGAGAAACATTTGTCTGATTTTATTTGAGAAAAAAATTGACAGTTCTTCAGCTGTCTCTGTCACAATAAAGGCACCCCCCCCCCCCCAAAAAAATAGCAGTATACCTATAGTATACTTTTATAAACTAAAAAGTGTGCTAGAAGTATATAACTACTAAACTAAGAGTATACCTGTAAGTTTACAAAAGTACACAATAAAACTTAAATGTAAACTAATTGTGTACTCAAGGTTTACTTCTCTTAAACTTGAAGTATACTTTTAATAACTAAAATTGTTCCAGTTTAGTCCCAACAAGTATTGAAAAAGTACACTTAGAAGTATACTACTTGTACATTGATATTAGTGTACTTGCTGCATAAAGTATACTTGTAAAAAATATACTTAGGCTTTACTTAAGTATACTTACTAAAATGAACTTGAAGTATACTTCTTTGAACTCCATGTTGGGAACAGTGTCTTCATCTAATCGTCACTGTCAGCCTCCTGCAGCTGAAGCGTGGAGCTCTGGACTGTCTGACCTTCACACTGAAGCAGCCACCTCTCCTCTTCGATTATCCAGAACTTTAATTACCTGTTTTTAAATCATTCATTGCTTTTAACCAAATATTTCCACTGCTGGCCTTAGCAAGCATTAACTTCAGCCGTTTATTCAGCTTTTAGCTGCGTGTTTCATCTGTTTGAGTCACTTTTATGCCTCAGAAACACGTGATTTCTGTCTCCATCAAGTTAGCTGATCTGAGGACGCCAAACCACAAAATCTGATTGATTTTTTTGGTTTTCCTCGAGTCATTGCTGCTGTTTTTTTTAATAATACTGGATGGTTTTACTTCTTTAAAAATACAGTTTGATCTTTAAACATGCACCATGTGACCACAGCTCAGAATTAATTAAATGAACACAAACAAAAAGAAAAATCAGACTTCTGCTGAGCAAAACTAATCTTTGCTCATTTCTTTCATAATTCTGGACAGTTTTACTTCTTCTGGCCTCTGTAAGTTATTCAGATTTGCTGTCTGAGGGGGAAATCATTGCAGGAGTGCACAAACTTTCTATTTCTTAAAACTGCTGATGCCTCTGAAAATCTTTTTTCTTGCTTTAATTCTGTTTTCAAGTCAAGAGTTTTATTTGAAATCACACATTTCTCTCTGAAGGCTTTATGATCTGAGCCATGGGCGCGACTCGTCTGCATGTTAAGAATGATCTGAAATGTTTTCACGCTTTGCATCGTCAGTCTGTCTTTCACAGGAAGTCAAACCTCTGACGGACCTCTTGCTCCCTCTTGTGGTCAGAACTGTAAATAGCAGATGAAATCACGTCAGTTCCATGCAGGTTACATTAAAACAGACCATTCAACCACTCAGATGTATCTCAATTACATTTTTCAGTTAGTGTCTTTAATTACAGAAAATGGCAAAAAGTAAACATCTCTGAAAATTGGGAATCTTTATTTCTCTGCTCTTTCCGTGTGTAGATGATTGTGTCGCAGGTGTTAAAGGTTAAACCCTTTCATCGAGGTTTCCATGACTTGGTTTAAACACATCTGTAGACGCCACAACATTTACTTTTATTTTGTGGAATCTAAAAATATCAACAGTCAAGATCTCCAAAGGAAACGGACATCAAACATCAACCACGTTTAAGCGCCGCCGTCGAGAAACCCGACTCTGGAATGCAGATTTAAGCACCGGCCGCGTGCAAAAATTTGGTGTCGTGGCTCAGAAATGAATCTACTTGAAGCCACTTCAGTTGGGGGCGGGCCGCTGAGTGATGCGCTGAAAGGCGTCACTTCCTGTCGTCAGCGGACGACGCCGCAGTCCTCACAAACTTTCCCGTCGGGCCGCTTCTGTGCAGCTGTCAGTGTCAGAGGCCAAAAAAGAAACTGGAAGCAAGGACGTGACCATGAACTGCTAAAAAAAACAAAAACACATACAACAAAACAACAAAAATCACGTGTTCGCCGTCAGCGGGTGGAGAAGACACCCCCCTGAAAAAATCTACTTAAAAGCGCCATTTTGACCATTTCCCTCCTCGTCTCACTCGGCGAGCAGCGTCAGTCCACTCGGCTGCGTCTCACTCGTACTCGGCGATCAGCACCATCATGCCGACCCCGAACAGCAGCGCCAGGATCTCCATCACAGACTGGCCGAAGCTGGAGCGGCCCGCCAGCAGCTCCGGCAGCACGGTCACTGTGGCGATGTACACGAAGCCGCCGGCCGTGAACGACAGGATCCAGGCGGTCGCCGCCGCGCTCACGCCCTCGGCCAACAGGGAGCAAGCTGTGCCTGCCAGAGCTCCCAGGGCCGTGAGCAGCTGTAGACACATGGCCTGATGGGAAAGAGGACCGGGGTTACTTCACGGCATTCACACAGTTTTATAGAACAAAAACTTATCGAAGCGCCTGTTAAATCCCAGAATTCACTCCGAGCTCCATCCTGGGGCAGCTGCTACCTTTCTTTTGGTGCAGCCAGACTGGACGAGGATGGCGAAGTCTCCGATCTCGTGCGGGACCTCGTGCAGCAGGATGGTGAGGGTGGTGATGAAGCCGACTGCCGGACCAACCAGAAACGACGCTCCGATCGCCAGGCCGTCGGTGAAATTATGCATGGAGTCGGCCGCCAGGTTGAGGTAAGCCGACACCTTGACGTCTGCGTCGGTGAGGAGAGAGAAGAGTGAAAGTTCTGATCGATTAAGAGCACAGTGACACATTTCTGCCCCTTCAGGCAAATGAAGCACTGAATCAAGATGCTTGTCTTCAATAAATGACTGATAATGACTTTGAACAAGCCAAGAAATCATGTTCGCAGCTCCGGAAAACACGAGCCCGAAACCACTTCCTCATGAACTGGACAAACCCTCCGCAGTCTCTCCCTGCATACCGAAGTCAGAAATCCAGATTCCAGACACTAATGAATGATCTCTTTGCAGAACACTGATCAGACATCTGTCAGACGAAGGATCACTGATGCAAATATAAAACACTACCATCAATGTCAGAGTGATTCTGGACACAGTGCCACACATTAAGTACTGACTGGCTCTTAGAATGAAAAACACGAGAATAACAAAACAACAATCTGAGTTACTTTTGAGTAGGAAGATTTTCTTAATATTAGCGACAACATCTGAGTGTCTGCACTGAAGAAAACCTTGATTTGAAGTGAGCACTGATTTGTGGATTTGCAGGTCAGACGTCGACGTCTAGTTTAAAAGCATCTATTTCAACCTGTCAAGTCGTCGCTCACCTGAGCTCTTCTTCTCCTCTTTCTTTGGCACCTTCTCGTCTTTACTTCCTTTCTCCTCTTTCTTCTTCTTTTCCTTTTCTTCTTCTCCATCGCTGTCCTTTTCCTTGGGACCATCTGAAAATGTTGCATAAAGCTCAAATTAGCCCCAAATCAGCTGCAGAGATTACAGCGATGACAGAAGCTGATAGACTCTGAAGCTCGTCATCCCTTTGACTAATAAACACGAGGAAGAGCGGCAGAGCGGCAGCGTACCGTGTGAGTGGCCGTGGGAGTGTCCGTGGCCGTGTCCTCCCTTCACCAGACGCACAAACTTCTCTACAACCAGGAAGGCGATGATCCCGCAGAGAACCCACTGACCCACCGACATCATGTGATCGTGGGCGGCTCCTGTGCAGGTAGAGCACAGACAGCACCGTGTGACACGAGTAGAAGGTAGAAGAGAAGTCGATTTTTGCTCCTTTAGGAGAAACAACAAGAGAACCTACCGACTACTTCAAGTAAGAGAAAAGGCAATTACTGTGTACCATGGGAGTGGCCATGGTCATGTGACTCTTCACTGTGGTGGGAGTGTTCGTGGTCTTCTCCGTGGTGAGAGTGGGGCTCTGTGCGGGAGACGGACATAAAAGTCAAGAATGCAAACTGAAGATCCTGCTGCATCTGCGTTACTTCAAAGTTACTGAACGACAAAGACAGCAGAAAAAAAACAGGCTTCTACAGATGGAGCGCCTACCCAAAGCGTGTGGTATGAGGTGGAGGAAGGCGTCGCCCAGCAGGCCACCCGAGGCGAAGCTGAGCAGCACCTTGAGCAGGTTCTGGTGCTGGTCGCTGTTGGACTGAACTGGGATCAGAAACAGGATGAGGAAAGGAGCCGCACTGATCAGCAGCGTCGCTCCGATCGCCTGCGGAAGGGATGGAGGGAAGTTTACGTTTCATCGCAGGAGAGAGTCATCAAACTGCAAGACCATCAGCACTACCCATGAGGCAGAGGGAGCATACAACTGAAAACTCCCTGATTACAAAGCAAAGTCAAACCTGGCTGTACACTCCACAGTCTAAAGCAGTCACACAGTGAAAGTGCTTTCAGTCCAGCACTCAGGTCAGCCACAAAGGTAGGCTCAAAAAAGGTCACCTGAGTACAGCACATGACGCTGTGTGGCAGATGTAGACAGCTGTGTTAAAGTGGAGCACAACACCAGAACACTGTCTGCACCAATGCCATCGAGCTGCAGCTAAGAAGCACACTGACTTTCACAGAAACTAGGAAGCATGCTCTGTTTTTAAGGGGGTTATGGGTCAGACTATGTCCTGGCCGGATGGCGTGACTTCCTGCAGTTTTCTCCCTGGTTGAACTGGTCAGCACTGTGTGGCTGAATGGGAGGAAACAGACACTCAAACCAGACAGCTGCTTCCTACAGTCTCCTCCACTGTGACCCTGAGTAGCACCACTGAGAGGAGGATAAAACACTGAGCATCTCTCTCACAAGTCAAGTGTTGATATTCCTGCCCACATTTCAACCAGGCAACCCGCTTTTCCCACTCTGACCCATGATCACACCTGCATCCACAGCTCCATCACATCCCTGTTCTCGGCCTCCCTCTTCACCCGCTCCCCTCCGTGTGAGTGTCCACTCTCCTCCTTGTGCACCCGAACAACATCCTCCTGATGAGCGTGTGCGTGATCGTGAGAGTGTGCGTGTCCGTGATCGTGAGAGTGTGCGTGTCCGTGATCGTGATCGTGAGAGTGTGCGTGTCCGTGATCGTGAGAGTGTGCGTGTCCGTAGTCCTCCTCTTCGGGGGGAGGGAGGTTGGCCTCGGCGCTCCACTTGCTCGCCCCGTGGAACATCTTCACCTGAGGGCCGTCGGAGTGATCGTCCTCTCCGTGGGAGTGGCCGTGGTGATGGTGGCCGTGGCCGTGGTGATGGTGGCCGTGGCCGTGGTGATGGTGGCCGTGACCGTGTCCATGGTCGCCGTGGGAGTGGCTGTGAGCGATGGCTGAATGGGAGGCTAACAGTACTGCAGATGTGACCACCGCCAGTGCCAGCAGACGTACACAGCCCATATTCTCCCCTCTGACAAAGAGAAAAGTGAAGACATTAAAGACTCACAGGCTGTCTGATGACCACTCTCAGTGCTCCTGTTTACACCTACACTCGAACAAACTGTGCCAGCTGAGTGTGACATCATACAGTGAGACCAGTGACCAGGAGGAAAGCAACAGCTGTTATTATACAGGAGACACAACAAGCTATTCCAGCATTTAGCTCACTCCTGGATCAGTGTAAATACTGAATGATCTGTGTGGGAAACTACTCGGGAAAAAGCTGCTCGTATTTTATTTTAATTTACGGGAAACTGTGGCCACTGCTAACGAAAGCTTCAGTCACACAGCTGCAGTGTTTCTCCTCTTTTTCGGGGCCTCATCAGCTTTTCTACCATGACACACACTCGTGCATCTTCAGTGAGACTGGGGTGTATTCCCACCTGTATGTAAACCTACCCTTACAGCACCAACACAGCAGGCACTGAAACTGACTGGAATGTGGCCTCTGCAGTGAGTCAAACGGGGCGTTTCTGATCAAATATAACAGCAGGATATGGTGACTGTGCAACACATCTGGCAGGCTTGTGCTGCACTGAGGTTATGCTATGCTAAGCATTCATTTAGTGCCCTGCCCTGGTGTACCCGCTGTCATACTGCGTGCAGTATCTGCTTTGTGTGCAGATTGTTTGATAACGTAAACACTGATGATGCTCTCATAGTTAGCTAACGTAACAGTCACCCATTTGTGTCTGCTTTAGCTTTGTCCTGTCATTGTGTTTATTTGCTGGCGGATTCACACGTCTGATCGGGATGTAAAGCGGATAATCTCTTAGCTTTGAAGAGTGCGAGCTTCATCCTCACAGTAAACAGGGAAAGCTCCGCTCATCTAACAATAAACACTGATCGCCGGTTTACAGAACTTCTAACGAAAGTCTGCTAGCCGGCTAGCTAGCTAATAGCCAACTTGCTAACATGTTGCTGCTGCTGCAGCGACATCACAAACTGCGATTTTCACTGAAAAACAAGAAGTTCTCACACTCGCATTCTCACCGGGTTGTGTCAGAGAGCAGATATCCGCTGGATAACTCTGTCCTGCGTACAAAGCGTCTGGTTAACCGTTAATATTTCTGCCTACGTTGATGCTACTGGTAAGACGTGGCATTCACTCAAGTACACTCAGCGGAATCTCGCGGGAACACATTCCCTTCCAAGTGTGCCTCCTTCTGTGCTCCCTCGTCGTCTCTCCTTAGAAGTAAAGATGCGTTTTATTTTCCACGAGACGGTTGTAATGCTATGGAAACATATTTTACAGCATTCAGCAGAACTTTACCACTCAAAAATATTGGAAATATTTGATTTGTAATACTGTAAAGAAGACACATGATGAAGTCTCAGTAGAAATATCGCGAGATAAATCGAGTCCTTTGACTCATCTGTTGGCAGTCGAGGCTGCAGCTCAGGAGCCTTTTGAGGGAATTGAAACCGGATGTGGGTCCGTTTGTTTCCTGACCGGAACTCCAACCGACACCGCAAATAAATAAATAATAAAAGTGTCTTATCTTGTTCACGATGAATTATACATTACATAAATATATTTGGTAGATTTACAGACACAATGAATACTTTGTAAAAGTATGTTTTGCTATGCAATACCCGGATTAGGAAAAGAAAAAAGAGCTTCAGATTTTCAGATTTCATCTTTTTGATTATATTATGAAATCACTGCATGAAGAAATCAAATGAAAAAAGAAATATTTTTGACAGTGGAGGATTTTAAATAGAGCAAATATTACTGATCACAATTGTAAAGTTACGGTCACTGTTCACTGAAATCTTATATTCTACATCAAAATTCTCCATTTGTTGCTGCTCATATCTTCCCTCACTGTTTAATACTTTGGAAAATGTGTGTTGTAAATCCCCTGAATATAACATTAATGTCTGTCCGCAGCTTTATGTAGTTTTGTCATTATTTTGACCGTATTTTATATTCACAAATCCAAATTCTCCCTGCGATCGACTGGCGACCGGTCCAGGCTGTACCCGCCTCTCGCCCGCTGACAGCTGGGATAGGCTCCAGCCCCCGCAACCCCGAAAGGGATAAGGCGGGCATAGAAGATGAATGAATGAATAAATGAATGAATCCAAATTCTTAAACAAAAAGCCAAACTTTTCGTCTGGATCTGAGCGGACAAACAAAACGCTGTTGGAGCTCATTTAACTTTAAGCTTTTCGTGACATTTTGATGGTCTTTTTATTTTTTGTGTTTGTGAATGAAGCCTTGAGGCTGTCAAACAGAAACTCGCTGAGAGTCGCTTCAATAAAGTTGTTTGAAAAAAGAGGAGTGGGAACAGACGCTCCTCTTCCTCCTCTTCCTCGCGGAGGGGAGCACATTGGACAGACGGCGAACAGCTGAGGCAGACCAGTCGTGTCTTAATCTCAAAAATATGGAGAAGTTGCTGTTGTTGCTTCTCTTGTGTCGCGTTTCATCTCCAGGTAAGATCACATGATAAATGTTTTCTTGAAGCTCTTTTTCTGTATCACAATCATCTGCTTTCACTTTCGCCCCCAACTGATCTCTATGGGACCATTTTAGAATCGGGTTGGACGCCCTTTGCCTCACAAAGTGTCTTTTGTCTCCGTGGCATTAATTCAACGTTGTGCCGGAAACAGACACTTCCAGCCTCGCGCTGCTGCTCCTCCAGCTGAGCATCCATGATGCCAATCTGTGGCTCCACCAGCCTTAAAGGTGCGGTTCGGGCTCAGATCTGGTGAATTCAGTGTCATGTTCAGGATGGTCTCAGCTTGTTTTCAGCACTGATCCTGCTGGAAGTGGCCATCGGAGGAAGGACGTGACAGAGCGACATGGTGTCACACAGAAATATGAGACTTCCTCATGTTTGCATGTAAAACTGACAGAGAGCAAAGAAAACACCTTTCATCACGTCTTCTTTGGCGCATATTCAGCACCATGGACAGAGGGCGGGGTCTGGTTATCTTCAGCCTTTTGTTTAAACTACGCAGGAAATAAAGAAAGGGCCATTGTAAATGAATGTGGCTGGGCAGCATCCCAAAATAAGAAGGTGTCAGTCACGTCTACACAGAAGCCCCATGCGGGTGAATGCATGTCTGCAAAAGTATAGAAACGAATGTAAGACAAGACATGGGAGGACTTTGCTGTTGGACATCTGTATGTCTGAGCTCACTGAATGAAGTCCCACTCTGACTGCCTCTGCTGTACCGTGTGGTCAGTGTCATTTCTCTCCACATCGCATACATCATATCTATGATGTGTGATGATGATACAATTCAGTTCAATTTTATTTATATAGCACCAAATCACCGCAGAAGTTGTCTCAAGCAACTTTCCATGTAGAGCTTGTAGAGACCCAACAATTTCCTCATGAGTCAGCAGTTGATGAATAACTTCCTTTTAACAGGCATTTGGGCAGCCACCTGCCTCGACCTGTTGGGTGAGAAAGAGAAAGAAAGAAGGAATCAGACAAGAAAGAACTGATCTTCAGTGTTTCTGGTGTGTCATATGTCATATCATAAGCAACTCCTCTAAGTTAACATTTATGTGCCCACATGAATCATTCAGCCTTCCTGCAATGCAGATTTGATGACCAGCACAGGAGCAGCCGAGTCAGTCTGAGGAAATGAATATAATGGAAATGGACAGCTGTTGATCATTTCGGTCATGTGCATGAAGTAAAAGTTCTGCCTGTCACTCCATTGACGATTCAGTTCAATTCAGTTCAGTTTTGTTTATATAGCACCAAATCACCACAGGAGCTGTCTCAGCATGTAGAGCTTGTACCAAACTCTTTATCTACAGAGACCAAACAATTTCCTCATGAGTCAGCACTTGGCAACAGTGGGAAAAACTCCCTTTTAACAGGCAGAAACCTCAGTCAGGACCTGGCTCTGGGTGGGCGGCCATCTGCCTCGACCGGTTGGGTGAGAGAGGGAGACAGAGAGAAATGCAATCACAGTAACAAGTATGACTAATAGTGTGATGTGTGTGTTTTTATACTGAATGTGTAAACCTCATTTGTCCTGCAGTGCAACACTCCCTGAAGTTTTTCACCACTGGATCTTCTGCAGTCCAGAACGTTCCAGAGTTCGTTGGAGCCGTAGAGGTTGACGGGATTTTGATGGGCTACTGCGACACCGACAGAAAGATCGTAGAGCCAAAGCATGAGTTGGTGGAAAGATATTTCTTAGCCAATCCTGATCTGTTGGAGTGGTCCAATAGAGAGTGTTTTGAGAATCAGCCGAACTTTTTCAAAGCTATGATTAACAGTTTGAAGCAGCTCTTCAACCAAAGTGGAGGTACAGTATGTACTACACTACATTTAATGTCTTACTTTAGACTCAGTAACTGTGATTGAGTGAACTGGTGATGGTCACTTGAACGTGGGACTGATCCAAAGCCACAGGTGTCGCACAGGTGTGTCTTATTTTGTCTTTATTGGAAAGCACCAGTGAAGAGATGTCTATGATTGGCTCCTTAAACCATAAACCACTGGTTGACCCACATTAGTGTGACTTTGTTTGTAGAGCAGTTTGATGTGCACAGAATGCAAGAAGACAAAACCACTCTGGTTTACTGAAGCTGGGAATGTTCAGAACAATATCTACCATTGTAGCAAAAATGTAAGATAGAAACTGGGTTTCATCGCCATCTTTCCACTGACGATTTCATCTGTGCATCATTAGTAATCACAGTCTCTGTCTCTCTGCCAGGTGTCCATGTTTTACAGAGGATGAGAGGCTGTGAGTGGGATGATGAGACTGGAGAGATTCATGGTATCATACAGGATGGTTATGATGGAGAAGACTTCCTATCATTCGACCTGAGGACGCTGACATGGATCGCTCTGAAACCAGAGGCTGTGACCATCAAACGGAGTTGGGACGCTGACAAAGTTAGAAATGAACACAATGCAGTGCTCCTCAGACACACTTTTCCTGATTTGCTGCAGACACATGTGGTCTTTTTCAAGAGCCTTCTGGAGAGAAAAGGTAGATTCACATGACCTGATGTCGGTTCATGGACACAATAATGTTCATATAACCTGCTCAGACTCAACTGCTGTTGTTTTAACACTCCAGTCAGCCTGACGTTACCTTCTTATTGATCATTTTCTGTGGCAATAAGAGTTGATTTAGTCCTAACTAGGGATGTAACAAAAACTCATGGTACGATAATACCTCGATATAAAGTCCACGATACGATATTTATTGCAATATTTAAAAAAAAAAAACAAAAAAAACAAAAACAGAAAACAGACTTGAAAAATGCCATTTATTAATAGATTGTTTGCTGATGATGTCACGTCACTCTTTTGTTGTGCATGAACTGCAGATGGAGGGCAGGAAGGATTTTCTGCATAAGAAGCACGATAACACACTCACAATGCCGATGTTTTATGTCGTATGTATTTATTTCATCTATGCTGTGCACACACAGTACACTGGAATAATGCAGCTGATGTGTTCGTTCGTTCGTTCGTTCTTTCGTTCGTTCGTTCGTTTGTTCGTTCGTTTTTTCCCGCTTCATCTGGGGCCGGGTCGCGGGGGGAGCAGCCTGAGCAGGGACGCCCAAACTTCTCTCTCCCTGGACACTTCCCCCAGCTCTTCCGGGGGGATCCCGAGGCGTTCCCAGGCCAGCCGAGCGACATAGTTGCGCCAGCGTGTCTTGGGTCTTCCTCGGGGCCTCCTCCCGGTGGGACATGCCTGGAACACCTCCCTTGGGAGGCGTCCAGGGGGCATCCGATAGAGATGCCCGAGCCACCTCAGCTGACTCCTCTCAATGTGGAGGAGCAGCGACTCTGAGCTCCTCCCGGGTGACAGAGCTCCTCACCCTATCTCTAAGGGAGCGCCCTGCCACCCTGCGGAGGAAACTCATTTCAGCCGCTTGTATCCGGGACCTCGTTCTTTCGGTCATGACCCAAAGTTCATGACCATAGGTGATGGTAGGAACGTAGATTGACCGGTAAATCGAGAGCTTCGCCTTTCGGCTCAGCTCCTTCTTCACCACGACAGACCGGTACAGCAACCGCATTACTGCTGCCGCTGCACCGATCCGCCTGTCAATCTCACGCTCCATCCTTCCCTCACTCATGAACAGGATCCCGAGATACTTAAACTCCTCCACTTGAGGCAGGAACTCTCCCCCAACCTGGAGGGGGCAAGCCACCTTTTTCCGGTCGAGAACCATGGCCTCGGACTTGGAGGTGCTGACTCTCATCCCAGCTGCTTCACACTCGGCTGCGAACCGCCCCAGTGCATGCTGAAGGTCTTGGCTCGATGGAGCCAACAAGACAACATCATCCGCAAAAAGCAGAGACGAAATCTGCTGGCTCCCGAACCGAACCCCCTCCGGCCCCGGCTGCATCTAGAAATTCTGTCCATAAAAATAATGAATAGAACCGGTGACAAAGGGCAGCCCTGCCGGAGTCCAACGTGCACCGGGAACAGGTCCAACTTACTGCCGGCAATGCGGACCAAGCTCCTGCTCCAGTTGTACAGGGACTGTACAGCCCTCAACAGAGAGCCTCCAACCCCATACTCCCGGAGCACCTCCCACGTAATGACTCGAGGGACACGGTCGAAAGCCTTCTCCAAGTCCACAAAACACATGTGGACTGGTTGGGCAAACTCCCATGAACCCTCAAGCACCCTGTGGAGGGTATAGAGCTGGTCCAGTGTTCCACGGCCGGGACGAAAACCGCATTGTCCCTCCTGAATCCGAGGTTCGACTATCGGCCGGATTCTCCTCTCCAGTACCCTGGAATAGACTTTCCTGGGGAGGCTGAGGAGTGTGATCCCCCGATAGTTGGAACACACCCTCCGGTCCCCCTTTTTAAAAAGAGGGACCACCACCCCAGTCTGCCAGTCCAGAGGCACCGTCCCCGACTGCCACGCGATGTTGCAGAGGCGTGTCAACCAAGACAGTCCTACAACATCCAGAGACTTGAGGTACTCAGGGCAGATCTCATCCACCCCCGGTGCTCTGCCACCGAGGAGCTTGCAAACTGCCTCAGTGACTTCAGTCCCGGTGATGGATGAACCAACCCCCGGGTCCCCTGTCTCTGCTTCCTCTACGGAAGACATGACAGTGGGATTGAGGAGATCCTCGAAGTATTCCTTCTACCGCCCGACAATATCCCCAGTCGAGGTCAACAGCTCCCCACCCTCACTGTAAACAGTGTTGACAGAAAGCTGCTTCCCCTTCCTGAGGCGCCAAACGGTTTGCCAGAATTTCTTCGAGGCCGACCGGTAGTCCTCCTCCATGGCCTCTCCGAACTCCTCCCAGACCCGAGTTTTTGCTTCTACAACCGCCCGGGCTGCCGCACGCTTGGCCTGCCGGTATCCGTCAGCTGCCTCAGGAGTCCTATGGGCCAACAAGGCCCGATAGGACTCCTTCTTCAGCTTGACAGCATCCCTTACTTCCGGTGTCCACCACCGGGTTCGGGGGTTGCCGCCACGACAGGCACCGGCGACTTTACGGCCGCAGCTACGGGCGGCTGCGTCAGCAATGGAGGTGGAGAACATGGTCCATTAGGACTCAATGTCTCCAACCTCCCTCGGAATCTGGTCGAAGCTCTCCCGGAGGCGGGAGTTGAAGACCTCCCTGACAGCAGGTTCAGCCAGACGTTCCCAGCAGACCCTCACAGTGCATTTGGGTCTGCCAAGCCTGTCCCGCTTCCTCCCCTGCCAGCGGATCCAACTCACCACCAGGTGGTGATCAGTTGACAGCTCAGCCCCTCTCTTTACCCGAGTGTCCAAGACATACCGCCGAAGGTCAGATGATACGACTACAAAGTCGATCATTGACCTCCGGCCTAGGGTGTTCTGGTGCCACGTGCACTGATGGACACCCTTATGCTTGAACATGGTGTTCGTTATGGACAAACTGTGGCTAGCACAGAAGTCCAATAACAGAACACCACTCAGGTTCAGATCGGGGAGGCCGTTCCTCCCAATCACACCCCTCCAGGTATCACTGTTGCTACCCACGTGAGCGTTGAAGTCCCCCAGCAGAACAATGGAGTCCCCGGTTGGAGCACTTTCCAGTACCCCTCCCAGGGACTCCAAGAAGGCCGGGTACTCTACACTGCTGTTCGGCCCGTAAGCCGAAACAACAGTGAGAGACCTATCCCCGACCCGAAGGCGCAGGGAAGCGACCCTCTCCCTCAGCGGGGAGAACTCCAACACATGGCGGCTGAGCTGGGGGGCTATAAGCAAGCCCACACCAGCTCGCCGCCTCTCACCGCGTGCAACTCCAGAGTAGAAGAGAGTCCAGCCTCTCTCAAGGAGTTGGGTTCCAGAGCCCAGACTGTGCGTAGAGGTGAGCCCGACTATCTCTAGCCGGTACCGCTCAACCTCACGCACAAGCTCAGGCTCTTTCCCCCCCAGCAAGGTGACATTCCATGTCCCCATAGCCAGGGTCGTCATCCAGGGTTTGGGTCGTCGGGGCCCCCGCCCACGACTGCCACCCATACCACAAGGCACCGGCCCCTTCTGAACCTTCCTGCGGGTGGTGGGCCTACGGGAAGACGGGCCCACGTCGCTTGTTCGGGCTGCGCCCGGCCGGATCCCGTGGGCAAAGACCCGGCCACCAGGCGCTCGCCTGTGCTATAATCCACAAAGACAGTCCATCCAAGATAACTACAGGAAGCAGATGGCACTGGGTTCTATTGTATTACTCTATGCACACTATGCCTGTTAGACCAGAAATCAATAGAGGAGCAGCACCAATGTGACATAAATTATAAATTATATCATAAATTAGTGAAAAAGTGAAATGACAGTTTTGTGTTAACAGCAAAATGTACTCAAAGAATGAGAAGTAAATGCAGTAAAGAACGCACGGACTTGTACGTCGTGGAAACAAAACAACTGTTTCATAAACACATGGCACAACACAGGAGAGCCAACCCCTCAGGTTAAGACTCAGCAGACCACCAACATCTTAAAGACAAGGGACACTCATTTTAGGACAGTATTGGACATGTTTTGACCAGACGACACATGATGGTTTCTGAAAGAGGAGTGAAGAAGCCAGTCATGTCAAACTGGAAAGACCATCATTCAACAGAGCAGGTGTTCTTCAGCATGACTCATCAGCCAGTTACACTGCATATCCTGAGATCCCTCCCCAGACAGCTTAACACCCATTCACACCATGACTCATGACCCTAACGACTAACACAATTGCCGGGTGGGTCAACCACTCACATACCACTCATATCCCCTCAAAGTCAAAGGAGCATCTTCAATCTCTTTTTCGTTATTGGCACGTTCATCCGTCACTTTCTTGTTAAATTTATTTTATTCCCTCTGCTGTTCGAACAGAAACAGTACAAATTTTGACAAAGAGGAGATTTAGAGAGAGTGTTTTAGTCTTAACCAATCAGAGACTGACAGTTTTGGTGCTTTAACATTATTTTCCATCAGAGCTGAGGCTGATAGTCAGTGCACAGTGTTAGCATGACTCCCCTCTCTCTGCAGAGCTCCCCTCAGTGTCTCTCCTCCAGAAGACTCCCTCCTGTCCAGTCAGCTGCCACGCTTCAGGTTTCTACCCTGACAGAGCCACACTCATCTGGAGGAAAGATGGAGAGGAGCTTC
>JBBMOE010000094.1:0-27776 GCA_037975065.1 Chaetodon trifasciatus
ACCCACCTGGAGGTCACATCCAACCACTCTCCTGTAAATAATAAATATACCATGACGATCTTTTCTTTAAGTTGCTTTCAGTTCTGTTAATTGAACATTTCACGACAAAAGCAGCTCATTTTCTCATTTAACACTTTCTGCAAATATTTTCTCAAATCTGCTTTGAATTAAGTAACTGTCAAACTGAAGCAGACTGTTAATTAGGTCATTTATGAAAGTCAAGGAGCAGCTGTGACAATCTTATTGAAGGGATGTTTGTTCTTTTCTGTTTAACTTTGAATAGTTTGATTGTATTGCTCATTGAAAGCTCAAAACATGACATATTAACAAAGAAAGCAGCAGAGAACAACACGAGGCTTGATCTTTATTGATCTTTGATCATTTTCACCGTGGTGTCACACCAATAAATCAGCTCCTCCACCAAGGCTGTGTGGTGGATTCATCATCTGGTGGAGGCATGTTTCCTGCTGGTGCTGACATCAAACATAAGAGAGAAACACCACCACCCTGTGGTCAGTCAGACTCAGTGCAGGAATATCCAGACGATGCTCAAGATGATCACCATGACGACATGATCATGCTTTTACCGTTTAGTTTGTCCACAGTGTCATCTAGTGGATAAAAAACAGAAAATGACCAGCATCGTGGCATTATTATTATTATTCTAAGTTTTATGTTCGGAGTCATGTGTTTTATTTTGTCCTCTAAAGCAGTTTGCATCAGTTGTTTATAAAGCACTAATGAATACAACTGACTTGATAAATTGTACGAGTGTTTATGTTGTACTTATTTGCTTTAGTAAAGGGATGTAGCCAGTTCATTCTGTGTAAGTTTTATAATAACTGTCTCAGGTAAATTCCCAATTAATTTTTATTTCATTTTAAACACTGAACATAGATCACTTTGCAGACCCATGCAGGTAGCTAGTCGGGTTTTGGCACACATTTCTTAACCAGACTCCATTCAAAAATCTGTCATTTCAAGACCACATGTCTGACACCGAGTCTTCATCTCAATGTTAATGTCTCAATGTCTCATTATTCGCTCAACCATCTGTAAATAAATCACACAAGCAGCTGTGTGAACCACAGTTCCCCCAGATCGGATTGAAATAAGTGCAATTGGTTTCTCAGGTATAATATGTTGATCAAACGTCCCTCAACGGTGACGTAATACATTTAGTCTGTTCAGGCAAGCAAAGCAGCATTAAATTGACAGATTTCTGAATGGGGTTCGGCGACAGTTTTTTTCTCTCCACACTTCAGGTCTAGGCAGGAACAGCTTCACTCCACTGGTCCAAAACTCAATAAGCTCTGCCTGTCAACCGCACCCGTCAGTTAGCCTAAACTCTGACTTATTTGTGTTTGAGCCGTGATTTATTGTGCAAATTAACCGGGGGCTAACGTCGTAGAATCGCTCGTTAGCAGCGCCGCTATGTCAGTCTGAGAAAACTGCCGTTCCTTTTTAAAGTCTTCGGATGTTCAGAGGTTACTTGGCGCTTCCTGCCCGTGCTTCTACTGTAATGAATATACAGTAAGAATACTCTGTTCTGGTTTAGCTGCACTCTGCTATAGTTAGTTTTTCACCAGGCTACTAGCTAAACGAATTAGACGTGTTGAAAGTACCGTTGATCTTAAAATCAGCTAATTTTATGGCCGTAATCATACAAACCACACTGCACCATAAAATTGTACGACTACCTGGAGCCAGACAAGGCTTTTAATACATTTTGGGGACCAACTTAATGAGATAGTTTGAGAAACAATCCATTCTGCCCAAACAGCCATGATTCTGCCTTATTGACTTCCTGACACAACAATACAACGCTGCAGCGTGTTGCATTCTGGTAACTGTAGTCAACTGAATGTTAATGTTGCTTATTTTAATCATTTAACAATAGATATGTCTTATATTAAATAGACATCCTTTCGTATTTGACTGTAGTTTGTATAAGAATCGGTGTAAAGGTAGTCATTTTGATTTCTCTGTTTATTATTGAAAAAATAACTACACAGTACAACTACAAGTCCCACAATCTTACGTCGTTACGTAGTTACGTTTAGCAGCGGTCAGTTGCTAAAGAAAAAAACAGCCGCTTCCGTGTTGTTCTTGTGTTATTCTGGCAAATAACTATCGTTAGCAGAGTCAAAGCTCGTCTGACAGCCTCGCCGGAGTGTGACTATCATGATTTTGTGAAGCTGACCGACAGTCTCAGCTTTTTTCATCAGAAATGTCGCTGCTGCAGGGCTCAAAGAAAAAAGACAAGCGTATTTTGTCTGGTACCTGCCCAGACCCGAAATGTCAGGCGAGGCTATTCTTCCCTGCTTACGGCTCCATTAGCATCGAGTGCACGGAGTGTGGTCAACGCCACGAACAGAAGAACCTGTTAAATGTCGAAGAAGTGACTGATCCAGATGTTGTGCTTCACAATCTGCTCCGAAACGCCCTGCTCGGCGTCACCGGGGCCCCGAAGAAAGGGACGGAGCTGGTGAAAGTAATGGGGCTTTCTAATTACCACTGCAAGCTGCTGTCCCCCGTCCTCACCAGGTATGGCATGGACAAACAAACCGGCAAAGCCAAGCTGTTGAGGGACATGAACCAAGGTGAGATGTTTGACTGCTCGCTCTTGGGAGACAGAGCTTTTCTGATTGAGCCAGACCATGTTTCCACCATGGGCTATGGCAAGGACAGGTCAGGAAGCCTCATATACCTCCATGACACTCTGGAGGAGGTCAAGAAAGCCAACAGCAACAGGGAATGTCTCATCCCAGTTCATGTAGATGGAGACGGGCACTGCCTGGTCCATGCTGTGTCCAGAGCCCTGGTGGGTAGAGAACTGTTCTGGCACGCCCTGAGAGAAAACCTGAAACAGAACTTCAAGCAAAACCTGGACCGCTATAAAGCCCTCTTTCAAGATTTTATTGATGCTGCAGAGTGGGAGGACATCATCAATGAGTGCGACCCCCTATTCATCCCGCCCGAAGGCGTGCCGCTTGGACTACGCAACATCCACATTTTTGGCTTAGCCAACGTCCTCCATCGACCTATAATCTTGCTGGACTCCCTGAGTGGAATGAGGAGCTCTGGGGATTATTCAGCCACCTTCCTGCCCGGGCTGGTGGCCGAGGAGCAGTGCAGGGGTAAAGATGGGAAGCTCAACAAACCCATCTGCATCGCCTGGAGCAGCTCCGGCAGGAACCACTACATCCCTCTGGTGGGAATCAAGAACACTGTGTTGCCAAAGCTGCCAGCCCGCCTGCTGCCAAAGGCCTGGGGTGTCCCTCAGGAGCTCATCAGGAAGTACATCAAGCTGGAACCAGACGGGAGCTGCGTGATTGGCGGCGACCGCAGCTTGCAGGATAAATATCTGATGCGGCTGGTCAACGCCATGGAGGAAGTGTTCATGGAGAAGCACAGCATCCACCCGTCGCTGGTGGCCGATGTGCACCAGTATGTCTACAGACGGACCGGTGTGATTGGCATCCAGCCCGAGGAGGTGACAGAGGCAGCAAAGAAGTCAGTGATGGAGAACCGACTGCACCGCTGCCTGACGTGCGGTGCCCTCTCTGAGCTCCATGTCCCACCGGAGTGGCTGGTTCCTGGTGGGAAGCTCTACAACTTGGCCAAATCCACTCATGGCCAACTGCGTCCGGACAAGAACTACAGCTTCCCCCTCAACAACGTGGTCTGCTCTTATGACCCCCAGAGAGATGTCCTCATCCCAGATTATAAACTGAGCTCCCTCAACACCTGCAACTGGTGTCACGGCACATCGGTGCGCCACATCCATGGCAGCGGGTCGGTGGTTTACCTGGATGGGGACAGAACCAACACCCGCTCCCAGGGCGGGAAGTGTGGGTGTGGCTTCAAGCATTTCTGGGAGGGGAAGGAGTACGACAACCTCCCCGAGGCCTTTCCCATCACACTGGAGTGGGGGGGTCGGGTGGTGAGAGAAACTGTGTACTGGTTCCAGTATGAGACTGACCCGGCTTTGAACAGCAACGTGTACGACGTGGCCATGAAGCTGGTCACCAAGCACTTCCCTGGGGAGTTTGGCAGCGAGATCCTGGTGCAGAAAGTAGTCAACACCATCCTGCATCACACTGCCAAGAAGAATCCGGACGAATACAACCCGGTGTCCATCGACGGGGCTCATGTCCAACGTCTCACTGACACCACAGACACTCAGCAGGTGGCGGACCCCCAGCCGCCCACTAAGATCATCCTGACCGGTCAGAAAGCAAAGACACTCCACAAAGAGGAGCTGACGATGAGCCGAGCAGAGCGCAGCATCCAGCAGAGCATCAGCGAGCAGGCCTTCGTCACTCAGAAGCGACGGACTGACAAGCTGAAGCAGGAGCAGAAAGGCCACGGCCGGACGTCTTCCCCCAGCGGGTCACCGGAAACGTCCTCCTCTTCAGCTCCGGCCACGCCCACTAAATCCTCCTCCCCCTCTTCATCCAATAAGGAGAAGAAGATCCGTGTGACCACCAGTGACGGCAGGCAGGCCATGCTGACCCTGCAGGCCCACACCACCTTCTCAGAGCTGCAGAGGAGCATCGCCAACCAGTTTGGCGTCCCGCCGACGCAGCAGTGCATCCGCTATGGCTTCCCACCCAAAGAGCTAGCCCCCCCGAAGGACAGCGAGGAGAACGAGCCAGTGGCGCTGCAGCACGGTGACAGGGTGACGGTGGAGATACTGAGGGGCCCCGAGGACAAGAGCCCCGCGGCCTCCATACCCCGAGCCTCCAGCTCGCATTCCGCCCTGCACTCGGTGAAGAGCGAGGACGCCGTGACGTCCGGCAGGATGAGCAGTAGGGAACTCCAGGACAGCATCGACCTTGAGATGTCCTCCCTCTGTCTCCTAGCAACCTTGATGGGTAAGAATCAAAGAGTGAGACATGTAGGTCGCCTCCTCTGAGGTCTCCCCTGCCTCCTCATGAGTTCAGTTCTGAGAGCAGATCCCGAACTGAGTCACATCATCCAGGGTACGTGTGGCAGGTCGCTCCGTCTGAACTGACGCTGCAGCTAATGATTGTTTTCATTGATGATTAGTCTATTTTTTTATTTAACTAATTAGTGAAACAGTCAGCCGATATGAAGCAGAAACAAGCTGAAAATGTTTCAACATCAGCTGGAATATCTAAAACTAACATGTTTAAAAATATAGTTTTGTTTGAGCACTTTACAGACGTCCGTAATTCTCCTGCGATTAGTCAGAATGAGAAGTTACGTCACATCAAACTGTTTAGTTGAACTTGAACTCACACCTCAAACAGCTGATTCAGCTCAGTGGTCGTATGTGAAGCTGTAGTTTACAGAGGTGTGTATGTTCATGTGATGTGTAGAACTGCTCTAATTCTTCCAGTCCGCCTTAAAACAATAGCTCAGTGCCCACATGAACTTATGAGACAGATTTTTCTGGCTGTAATCATTCCTCCTGTACTGTCCTGTCCTGTGCTGGACATTAAGAGACAGATCCCTTCAGAATGTGCATCCAGTGTGAGTGAAGGGGGACAAAATCCAGAGTCGAGTTAATCAATAATGTGGATGTCTTCCACAGTGACCGTCTTTTCAGTGTAAATGTCCTCTCTGCGTACTGTGTTGACTTGTTGATCTGCGCCCGGCAGACTGGAAAAACTCCGAACGTATACTTTAAGGAGGTCACGCAAAATCTGACCTCGAGCAGCTGTGTCTTTGTTTCATTATGCGTCCAGAAACTCACTCTCTCACGCCGCCGTCCAGGTGTACAGCACACACGCACGCTGCTTCCTGATTGGTCACTGCAGGCAGATGAATAGCAAACTGTAGGTATCAGCTGAGCTCACAGGCTGCAGGCGACACCCATAGCAGCCTGCTTCTGATCAGCTGCCCTGACTGTTACCAGAAAGTGTGTGTGTGTGTGTGTGTGTGTGTGTGTGTGTGTGTGTGTGTGTGTGTGTGTGTGTGTGTGTGTGTGAATGTGCTGACTCGGACATCTCGTCCCCTCCCCGTCTCACCTGCCAACAGGGTCAAAGGTCGCGGCTGCGTTCAGATAAACAGATCTGCCTGCCAACAGTCAGCATCTGTCGATATTCAGGAAGGTTTGATCCGCGCTCTGAACGCTCCGCAGGCCTGACGCTGCACTTCCTGTTAGCTGGTATTCAGTGATCCTCCGGCCTGGTTCAAAACAAAACCTCAGCAGAGCGTTTGTGAACGGAGCTCTGAGTCTTCACGCCGATGGGTCAGACAGCTGAGTGTCACATGCTAACATGCTAATGTCCTGTTAGCCCGAGTGAAAGTGCACAGTCATGTGTTTCAGTACATGGAGCAAAGTGCTGATATCACAACACTGATGAGACACCTTCAGGGATTTTTGCCTACTTGGTGTTTCTAGAAAACAATGAATAATTCACTCAGGTGTGTCACATGAAAACGTCAGGATTCCTATAAAGTCGGCGAGTGGTGTTGTTTTAGACACTCAGAGACGTGTGACACAATACAGGAAGAAGACACTAACTGCGGCTTTCATTTGAAGCAGCGTGTTGATTCATCAATCAACAGAATATTAATCACCAGCTGTGTCCGTCATTGATTAATCACTGAAGCTGAGCTTTGAGAACAGGCTGCTTTTTGTCTCGAATGGGTTACCTGATTATCTGTTGGTAGACAAAGCATGACATTGAAGACGTCTTGTTGGCCTCTGGGAAGGTGGAACGTTTTGTTAAGACAACAACATGAAAGAGAGAAAATGAGATTCACGCTGGAGAAGCTGGACTTCTTCTTCTTCTTCTTCTGTCTTGTGACCCTTCAGATTCATGCCGTGGCCCATTCAGGGGCTGCCGACCTCCAGGTTGGGGAACCTTTGAGCACAGAGCTGCCCTCACCTGCGTCCTCTTTGCTGTTTGGATGTTTGAAATGTTGTGTTTTGTCTGGCTGACTGTGTCAAAGGTCTGTCTGCCTGTTTCACTCCTCCTCTTACTCACTCTTCCTCTCTTTCTGTTCCAGGTGAGGATGTTTGGTCATACGCAAAGAAGCTGCCGCACTTATTCCAGCAGGGTGGCGTCTTCTACAACATAGTCAAGAAAGACATGGGTATGTGTGCTGCCTTAGATTTACTACAAGAGTTTATGATGATGAAATGATAAAAGATAGATGAAAGATAAAATATTCACCATTCGTCGAGTAGTTTGACTGAAATGACTGAATGATGTGTTGACGTGCTGAAGAGTCTGTGGTCATCCTCTGTCTCAGGCCTGATGGACGGGAAGCACTGCACGCTGCCTCATCTGACGGGGAAAACCTTCGTTTATAACGCGGCGGAGGAGCGTCTGGAGCTCTGCGTGGACGCCGCTGGTCACTTCCCCGTCAGCCCTGACGTGGAGGAGCTGGTGAAGGAGGCTCTGGTTCAGCTGCGGTCGGAGACGGCCACCAGGGGCAGCAGAGAGGGAAGCCCGTCCCACGGCGTCCTGCGGCTGGGCAGCGGCGGCGTCGTCCTTAAGAAGGAGCAGCTGCAGAGCGTCACCGCCTTCCAGGGTAAAGGCCACTCTCTGGGCAGCGCCGGGGGCTCCTCCCCTCCAGAACACCGGCCTATCACGCGCCAGCACAGCAGTGGTGTGGACCTGAGTGCCAGTGTATCCCGAGGCCCCCCGGACTTGTCGGACATCCCCGAGGACGCCACCAGGGAGCTGGTCCGCATGGCTCCGGGCTTTGTCACCATGAAGGACGGTCGCGGTCTGGACCCCAGCCTGATGGAGCAGCAGCGGAGGAAGCTGCAGGAGATGGTGTCCTCCATCCAGGCCTCCATGGAGCGCCACCTCAGACAGCAGCAGAGCGCCGCCGCTGCAGGGGGCGGGGCCAGCCAGGAGCGGACAGGCGGGACTAAGACGGGCGCGGGCCAACCGACGTCTGCGGTCCACCACGAACCTCCAGCCGCAGCGGGCGCAACAGCAGCCGGCAAACCAGACGGGAAGTCGGAGGAACTAGAGGAGATGGAGAGTCAGGACGCTGAGCAGAGCAACGCCACGGAACCCATGGATCACTCCTGATCACGCCTGACCCCGAGCACCGCCCCGCCCCCGCCCCGCCTCGCTGGCGCCTTTGGGTCATAACGCCTCAGGTCGGATCCTAAAGCTTTGGTCTTCATCGTGTTTCGTTGTCTTTACTGCATGACTAGAGAGCGAGCCGACCGCCCTCACCTCTCTGCAGACGGGACGATAATCCACGAAGCGATATATTGTGACACGCCGTCTGCGGTACATCATCGATACGCCAACATCACGGCGCTGTGTGTGTGTTTAAACTCCACACACACTCATCTCAGCTGTCCACATGAAAGAACACCTGATTGATTCCCGCTTCTGAGAGACGCCATTTTGCCTTCTTAGGTTTCCTCCTCATTGATGATGTATTGTGAACGCCCGTCTAACGGTATATCGCAGAGTGGCGTGACGGGATTGTATCTTTAGCCCCGTGTTTCCCACCTGCAGACGTCTTCTCACTCTATACACACCGACGTCCGAGGCCGAAAACCTGCTCGGCTTCACGTTTGAGACGCATTCCTGTAGATAGAAGAATCCTCTGAGTCTTAATCTGCCGGCAGGCGGAGAGCTGCCTGTCGCCTGCAGCTTCACGCCTGCAAACATGCTTCCATCACAGTGCACGCTGGAAAAGTGCACCGGCCTCCACGCGTCAACGCCTCCATCGCTGAAATCTGCTCATTCGCCGTCCGTCCGTCAGTCCGAGGGCGGGGACGACTCTGATCTGTGTTTGCTTGACTGTCTGACATTTAACATTCTTGTTTTCCAAATGGCTGATGTGAAGCACCTGAACGCAGCTGCAGAGCGACCTGCGCAGGTGAGCAGAGGAGCAGCGGCTGTCGTGTGACGCTCCAGCCACCTGCAGGTAAAGAGTGCTTTTATTTTTTCCATTCTGAGACTTCACTGGTCTGCTGATGAATCTGAAGTCATTTACAAACAGTTTGTTTTCACGCAGAAAGCTCACAGCTCCTTCAAAACCCAATTTAAATTTCCTTCTGAAAGATTTCTGATAACGATATTGCTGATTTGTGATGATCAGTATTGATCAGGCTCCAGGTGGTGTGCAAAGGACAGACAGAAAAGATCAGTGTCGGCCGACTTAATTCTTTTATTCTGAATATATTTAATTATTATGTATATTATTTGAACTCTAACGTAGTTGTTCTTAAAGTCCTTTTCTTGTTGAGTGTTCGTTGGCAGAGCAGTTTGCTCGGGACCGCACGCTCCTTCCACAGATGACAGTATTTAGACGCATTTGTCTGCTGGTCAAGTGCCTGAAAACACTTCACGTGTCGCCGCTTCGTTCACGTCCAGAAGCAAGCAGAGGTCAGTGTCACGTATGAAAAAGCTTCAGAGGCAAACACCGTGTGTTTCACAGCTGAAAGCTGAGTCTGTTTCAGTGTTTAATATCAGCTGGAGTCGTATTTGTACAAACCTCACACAGAGAAAACTACAGGAGTAACACTCTTTACCTGCATGTGGCGCTATTTTACAGGTGTCTTACAGCGAAGTCCTGCCTCTGTTCCACCTGGTTCTCCTTCTTCCACCGTTTCTGAACAGCTGAAACACTAAAATAAAAGAGTATGTTCTGAAATGGAGGGTGAGATTTAAACAGCTGATTGTTCTGACAGTGAAACACGAGAGCTTTTTGAGTTTCTGCTATGATTTGGAGAAAAACCTCCAGAGAGAAAAGGTCTGTTTTGTCATGAGTGAAGGCTGAAGGTGCTCAGTGACGGTGCTGCAGGGGTGTGGAGCCGCTGTGAGTAAACAGCTCCCCCTTGTGGAGGATCTCTGTTAAAGTGAATTGTGAGTTTCAGGCCAGATGAATGAGGTGCTTCACATCTAAAAGCAAAGGAAACGTTAGTGGGTCAGCTGCTCCACGTTTGGCTTTCTAAAGTCCCAAATATCAAACTGCTAAGAGCTTCTTTAGTCGAGGAGAACCATCGTTAATTTCCCTGTTTTTCCACAAGTGACGTCTCCTTTGGCTGTGAGTGTTTGTTGCTGAGCAGCAGTTAAAGTCGGCCGGTGGGAAGTGAGAGACTGAAGAAGAAGAAGTGTGATTTCTTTAAGGAACGCGGTCACATGATCAGCTGGACTGACCCTCACACAGAGCTGATGACGGCGATCACAAGCTGGTCGTCCGTGTGGTACAATGATGACTTCTCATTGGTTGGTTGGCTTTATGTTTGAAACCGCCCCACTGAGAAATCAGAGCGTGGCCAAAGATGAACCAGGTTCAAGTTTAAAAACTCTGTGGATCTGATATTCGGTGAAGAGGGCTGACGGCCTCTGTCCTATGCAAAAATAAAAAAACAACCCAAAACTTTATTTGTATATGTGAGAATCACATTAACTGTGGACTCGCAGCACGTTGACGACACCAGAGAGAAACGGAGAGCGTTTGGCTTTTTATGTCACTCCAGATGGTAGACGTTGATGCTCATCTAAACCGATTCTTAACAAAACTCTGATTTCGAACAAACGTCCAGAAAGACTTTTTATCCTGCAGCTACAAACTACACCAAATGGCCAAAAGTATGTGGACAGCCTGTCCTCACGGAGCAGCTTTGATCTATTTATGGATCAAATGACACGTTCAAGTGAAAACAGTTGTTTGTCAGTTTGTCTTCCTGACTGAAAGCAGGAGTGTGGAGGCCGTCGGGCTCCTGGAGGCCGTCGGGCTCGTGGAGGCCGTCGGGCTCGTGGAGGCCGTCGGGCTCGTGGAGGCCGTCGGCTCCTGGTGGCCGTCGGGCTCCTGGAGGCCGTCGGGCTCGCCGAGGCAGTGCCGGGCTGCTCTCGTGCTTTTGGCCGTGGGGTGTACGTTCCCTCTGTGGGCCCTTCTGTTTGGCTCTTTGCTCTTGAAGGGAAAATGTTCTGCAGCAGCAGCATAAAGTCTTTGTCTCTGCTGGCTGTAGGTTTTATCAAACGAGCTGCTGCTTGTGTCTCGAGTTGGATTTCTGTCTGCCGAGAACCGAAGCACTCAAACGTTCCCTTTAAACGTCTGCGGCGCTGCCGTTCGGCTCCTCGTCAGCTGGAATTGTTTTACTTTTCCTGATGTAATAAAACAGACTTTGCGAGTTCTTGGGAGGCAGAAAGATGTGTTTTGTTTCCTGGTTTTGTTTTCAATGAAGACAGCAGCTCATATCCACGATTCAAACCTCGAGACCCAAATACACAAACGATGAAGACAATGGAGGCCCAACAGTTTGACGCCTCAGGACTGTGGCTGAGAGATGAACCGCTACACCTGAAGGACCTCCTGAAGCTGTGATTAGAGGCTTAGAACGACCTCCCAGCATCCTTTGTGTCTAAATACAATGATCCCTTTTAGGCCTCCAGTAAGAGCAGAGATTCATTTGAACCTCAGAAGGTTCGTTTAAAGGAACAGTTTGACATTTTGGGAAATGTGCTCACTCTCCTTCCTACTGTGAGTTAGATGTTCAGATTGGTCTCAGGTTAGCTTAGCTTAGCATAAAGACTGGGAATGGGGGCAAACAGCTAGCATGGCTCTGTGGAAAGCTGACCAAGTCCTCGTACCTGCAGCTGGAAGCTCGCCGACTAGAACGTGTTTGTCTTTTTAAACTGAAGTGTAAAAACTTCACGTCGTGGTTTTCTACTCGACTGCAGACGGCAGACACACACACGCACACACACACACACACACACACACACACACACACACACACACACACACACGGTGTCCATCAGCAGTCATTTCCCAAAGTGTTGAATTATTCCCCTGAAATGACTGAAAGTCAGTTTACATTTTTGTTGCCAACAAGCAGTTTTTCCACGCGTCCGTGTTGCTTCAGGAAAAACATGGTGCTGCTGGAGGAACTGATGGTCAGGCCTTAAATCTGTTCGTTTTACGTCAAATCAGTTTGTTTTACATTGAGCTTCTCTCTGTTTTACTTTTAACTGTGTTGATTTTACACCAGACTCCATTTGTTTTAACTTAAATCCTCATATTCGACCCTGAAAATCTTAGTTTGACCTTCTCGTCTTGTGGTTTTGTGGAAAAAAGAAATCTCGTTCTGAAAATGTGAATCAGCCTTTTTGTTTTCTGCTCTCTGAGGTTTATTTTGCTTTGAGGTGAACAAATGTAAGACTCGGCACTTTGAGAAAAAGAGGGAACGTTAGCGTAGCATGCTCGTGTTAGCTGCACCTGAATCGCCATCGGTCAGAGAGGAAACAGGTCGGCCGCTCGGACGAATCAAAAGGAAGAAGTTTGCTCAGACGGCACTGCTGTAACAGACTTGAAGTTTTTCTTTGTGACTGCTGTACTAATGACATGAAATGTAATCCAGTTGTATAATAGTACATATTGTAGTATATTTGGACCTGTACAGAGACTACAGAAACACAGATTGTTCAGTTCCTTCAGTTCTTTTCTTTTTTGTTAACTTCTCTCTGGTTTGCTAATAAAATATTGATGATACACGGCTTCAACATTGCTGTTTGCATGTGTGATGAATTTTCAACCCCAACAATAAAATCACTTCCTTCACTTGTTTTCGTATTTTGTCGTCACTGACAGACTTCTCTGTTTGTCGTTCAGAAAAGAAGAGAGTGTGTTGATGTTTGTGCTTTACGTCAGAGTCGCTGACGCCGTATGTGAGCGTGTGACTGACGCTGCTTTCACTCACTGCGTCAGAGTTTGGCCGAGCAGTGATATTAAACTACAGTTTATTGTATCATTAATTCAGAAAAATCATCTCATCACGACGATACGATCTTAAGTCACAGCTCTTCATGTTTCTGTTGTTCAGATTAGTTTTTCTGAATACATTAAAAACTGAAAGAAGAAGAAAAGTTTTGTTTTTTGTTTGTTCACATGTAATCTAAAACAGGCAAACATGCTGTGGATACTGGATTATTTTACACGTGACTTTGCTTACATTCGTATGTCAGTGTCAGTCTCCTCATCAGTGGCTGCTGCGAATGGAAACTAGCTTCAGCAAACTAAAATCTTTTTGAATATTAAAATTAATTTAACTGCAATTCTTTCTTACAAAAAAAAAAAAAAAAAAAAGCCCTGAAATGCATCACAATAGTCCCGTCAGGTCTGTTTGTTCCGGATGTTCCTGCACATGAAACAGTTGTTCTGTTTGTTTGTTTCAGGAACAAAAACTGAATTTGAGAGAAAAACATGTTAATAAATAGATAAATTAAATAGACGTTAAAAAGAAGAAATGACAAATTATATATTACAACACGTGAAATTGATGAGAAAGTGAGGCAGAGAGGACTGAAACCGTTTCCGGTGAAGGTGGAAGTGCTCTTCCGGTCACAGAATCTCAACGGTGACAGGAAGCAGCGGAACACGTAAACAAACATGGCGGACAGAGAGAGCGAGTTGGAGGCTCTTCATGTCCCTCTGACTCTCAGGTCCGACGTATGGCCGCGTGTTTCACCTCAGCGAAACCGAACACGTTAATGAAACGTTTCCTGTGACTTCGTAAACCTGCTCTGAAGATATGACGGATTTAACAGCGACAACCTGTGGAGGAAACCGCGTCTCCAGCGGCTAATTATGCTAACGATGCTAGCGATGCTAGCAGGTGAGGACTCCCTGCCTTTTACATTATGAATTGTTTTGTTTTGTTTATTATAAACTGGGTTTGGGGCAGTGTTGTGGACAAAATGTCTCCGGTCTCTGGAAACTTGTGATGGCAATTTAAAAAAAAAAATTTTTTACTCATCATTACATTTTTAGACTAATCTAACAAAATGATCATTAGCTGCAGGCCGAAATGAAGAGTTTCAGATAAAACTCAACACGAGTCAACATTTGTTTCACTGTTTGTTTTATCTCGTCCCTCACTGAGAAATCCACAATCCAGAAATATCCCCTCGAGGAGAGACCAGTAACTGAAAACAGGTTCTGTCTTTAACTGGTAACATTTTCAGACGACCAGTATGAGTGAAACACACGACAGCAGCTGGAAAAACATTCAAAAAGCGAAATGAGTACAGCAGCACTAAAACCATCCTTGTTTGTGTATTTCCTGACTGTGTGTCTCAGGTTCCACTTTCCCGTGTGTCGTCTGTGAGCCATGAACCCGACCAGCATTAGGACCCAGAGCGCAGCAGCTGTCGGAGTCCACGCTGTAAATATAGCGGCGGTGTTGATCTGGGCAGTTCGGGGTCATGGGGAGACCTGAACAGACCGGTTCAGCCTGAATCTTCAGTCCTCCGCGAGCAGGAGCCCACAGGGAACGCTCTCCTCTAAAAAAGCCCTCAGAGAGAGTTTATCTGGAGAGTGGGAGGCTGAAGACCAGCCGCCAGCTGCACGTGAGTCCGTCTGTCCTTGTGAGGGGGTGAGGCGTTCGCTGACCGCTGCCTCTGTGGCTCCACTGCCCATGTGTTCTTCACAGCAGTGATCATTCATTTTCATACATACGTGCATGTGCTTTATATTTTCATCCTTTTGGCGGTTTCTTGTTTTTTTTGGGGGGAAGAAGTGTGAACAAGTGAAGTGCAGCTGTGCAGTCAGACACAGTCACGGTCAGACAGGATTGAACTCGGTGGATGTTGTTTTATCTTTAGTCACAAGGTGAGCAGCAGACACTCGTCCAGGTCACAAAAGAAATCTGCAGCCACTCAAACTTACGTGATTGGCTGATGCAGCATCCTGTCAGATGATGCTGCGTTGCGGCAAAGTTGAGTCCATTTTTTTGCAGGACGACCTCTAGTCGCTTCAGTGGTCCAGTGCTGATAAACAAAGCACATAGTCAATGATGAAAGTGTCACAGAGCCACTGAAAACCAGACTGAAAGCAGACTGAGATTAAAATAAAGTGAAGTCTCAGTTAATGGGCTCAGAGAGGCAAAGTTCTGGTTGTTCTCTCGTTTCCTCTGTTTCTCACACACAGCTCACAGTGGACTCAGACAAAGTACAAGTGTTTATTTTTACAAGAGAAGATCCAGCTGGAATTCAAAGTCCAGAGATAAAAACAACATAAAGATGTTTAGAAACTTCCCTCCTACAAAAAACGTATTGGTATATTAATTGTAGCTTTATTGAAACTTTAAGTGCTTTTCCTTCGCAGCAGCTACAGGATGTTTACAAAGGCCTTGAAAGTTTCTGGAGTTCTGAATTAACTAACGAAAGAAGGAAGTGAAGCGTGTGTCAGAGGAAAGTTCATTGTTAGCCTGCATGCTAACACGCTTCTCTGTCTGACCAGCTGCCAGAGTCTTGAGTAAGGAGGCCTGCGAGGGTCAGTTCTCCAGGATGCTGCAGTTGTGTAAAGTCACCAAGGACCTGTTCATCAGTAACGCCCGTTCGGCCTGCAGCGACGAGCTCATCCAGCAGGAGGCGGTGACGCTCTGCATCAACGTGTCCAAGCAGCAGCCGTTTCCCGCCGCCGGCATCAAGAAGCTGCAGATCCCCGTCTACGACGACCCTAACGAGGACCTTTACAGCCACTTCGACCGCTGTGCCGACGCCATCCAGAAGGAGGCGAACCGTGGCGGACGCAGCGTCGTCTACTGCAAGAACGGACGCAGCCGCTCGGCCACCATCTGCATCGCCTACCTGATGAAGCACCGCAAACTGACACTGACGGACGCCCTGCAGGTGGGTGATGAGGACGCGGTGCGTCAGTCCTGTTAAACAGGAAGTTAAAGACAATATAAACGAGTCAGAACACAAGATGCTGAAGGTTATTGTGTTTTATTGTTGTATGAGGTCAGGGCTCCTCCTCCTCGTTGTGTTCAGGTGAGAGCGAGAACGCACAAAACTGCAAAGTACAAAGAAACAAGAAGAGACGAAGTGAAACTAAGTCTCCTGCTCCCTGTCGAGCGTCAACACAGGCCAGGACTCATCGTTAGAGCAGCGGGTCTGAGTCTGGAGGTTCCAGAATCAGAATCAGAATCAGAAAGCTTTTGTTGCGGGTACGACTTTACGCGTACGAGGAATTTGCTTTGGTGAAGTTGGTGCATGACACATGACACTCTTGTGGCGTGAGGTTTTGGTCCTGATGGACCGCAGCCTCCTGCCAGAGGGGAGCGTCTCAAAGAGTTTGTGGGATCAGCCACCATCTTGCCTGCACGCCTCAGGGTCCTGGAGGCGTGCAGGTCCTGGAGAGACGGGAGATTGCAGCCGATCACCTTCTCTGCAGACCTAATGACACGCTGCAGTCTGCCCTTGTCCTTGGCGGTGGCAGCAGCGTACCAGATGGTGATGGAGGAGCTGAGGATGGACTCAATGATGGCTGTGTAGAAGTGCACCATCATTGTCTTTGGCAGACTGAATTTCTTCAGCTGCCGCAGGAAGTACATCCTCTGCTGTGCTTTCTTGATGAGGGAGCTGATGTTCAGCTCCCACTTGAGGTCCTGGGAGATGATAGTTCCCAGGAAGCCGAAAGACTCCACAGTGTCAATAGTGAGTCACAGAGGGTGATGGGGGCAGGTGAGGCTGAGTTCTTCCTGTAGTCCACAACCATCTCCACTGTCTTTAGAGCGTTGAGCTCTAGCTTGTTCTGGTTGCACCAAGTCACCAGATGGTCAACCTCCCACCTGTAGGCGGACTCGTACCATCAGAGATGAGTCCGATGAGGGTGGTGTCGTCCGCAAACATCAGGAGCTTGACAGACAGACCTTACAGCTGTTCATGTACAGGGAGAAGAGCAGAGGAGAGAGAACACAGCCCTGAGGGGATCCGGTGCTGATGGTCATTGAGTCAGAGACGTGTTTCCCCAGCTTCACGCACTGTTTCCTGTCAGACAGGAAGTCTGTAATCCACCTGCAGGTGGAGTCAGGCACGCTCAGCTGGGAGAGCTTCTCCTGAAGCAGAGTTGGGATGATGGTGTTAAAAGCAGAGCTGAAATCCACAAACAGGATCCTGGCGTAGGTTCCTGCGGAGTCCAGGTGCTGGAGGATGAAGTGGAGGGCTAAGCTGACTGCATCGTCTACAGACCTGTTGGCTCTGTAGACAAATTGCAGGGGGTCCAGGAGAGGGTCGGTGATGTCTTTGAGGTGTGAGAGCACAAGGCGCTCAAAGGACTTCATGACCACAGAGGTCAGGGCGACGGGTCTGAAGTCATTAAGTCCTGTGGTCCTTGGCTTCTTGGGAACTGGGATGATGGTGGAGGACTTGAAGCAGGCTGGCACGAGACGTCTCCAGTGAGGTGTTCAAAATCAAGGTTTCTGTCTGCTCTGACGCTTAGAAGCCCTGATTAAACGTGTGTTTGACACATCGAAGCTTTTATTCCTTTTGTTGGTGAGTCGCTGTAAAATACCTTTAATCGCTCTGTGCTGCTTTGCATCGATCATTTATGGCTGAATGTTGGTGTGTAGAAAGCTGCACCCACAGGGTTTCTAAAGGGAGCGCTGCCTTCAGGTGCGTCTGATCTTTTTAGCTTCATTTCCTGCTGCTGGTTGGACAGCGAGAGCAGTTTTTGTCCGCAGAACACGAACGTGTGTCACTGTCCTCCGAGCTGCTGTCAAAAGCAGATTCCTCCTGTTCTGAGGTCAGAAATATCGCCGCTGCAGCAGCTGGCCTCCTGAAACCGGAGCCTGTGTTGAAGTCTGTATTACCAAGGTGCCCTCGAGCAGCATCAGAACGACCCAACGCCAGTCAGCTCATTCTCAATCAACACAAACGGCTAAAGATGAGGTTTGACTTCCGCGTGTTCGATGTAATATTTTAAAATGAGCCGTCTGTCCTCACGAGTCTGCGTGAAGGTCTTTCATTGATGCATCTTACGTCCTGGATGTCCTTTGTCCTTGAAAATGAAATATATGTGTGACAGAGTTCAGAGACAGACGTGATAACTCAGCTCCTGTTTCTGTTTCCAGAAAGTGAAGACGGCTCGTCACGTGATCGATCCGAACCCCGGCTTCCTGTCGCAGCTGCAGAGATACGAACAGGAGCTGAAGAAGAGGTGAGGACGGACGGACGGACGGACAGATGGACATCCGAAAACGTCCACGCTGTCCTGGAGCTGCTGATGTGAAGACAGCGAGCAGGTGAACGACTTGGTCTGCGTCCACCTTCACGCTCTGCTGCTGTAGCTGAACACTGACATGGAACACAGCAGACGTGAAGGTCTGCGAGCTTCGTCTCACTCTTTCAAAGAGACGTGTCCTAAAGAGTCCACTATTGATCTCAAAGCCAACATTCAGCGTCTCTTAAAGACAGCGAAAACAAGCAAGGCAGCTTAAAGACAATTAGCCCAAATAAATTCAAATAACCAGAAGAGACAAAATGAAAAATAACTAAAAAACTGTGAATAGATCATCAAGTAAACTGTAACGTGTGCAGATACACAGATATAATCCAACATTAGACAGCAGAACTTCTCTTAATATAGTTACAAAATGCTAAAACACAAGTGACAGTGAACATGAATAAAAAGCAGATAACGCAGGTTAGTAAGTTAGTTTATTCTACAGGTTAGGAGCCAAATTCACAGTTAGTAAAACATGTAGACGTTAACAGAAGGGCCCAGCAAACCTGAAGCACAGCACAGCAGAACACTGACGCTAATATTTATTGAGAATTCATATTCAGCTTCGAAACAGCAGAAACATTCACCGGAGAAAAACAAAGATGACTCATAACGATGAGACGCTTTTATCTGAATTGTCCCGATGATGTAACGGTCATGGAGGTGTGAGGCGCTTCCTGTTTTAAACTCATGGTTCATGGTGTGTTCGGTACCTCGAGGTCGAGCGCGTTACGCCAAGCTAGCTCTCACAATCTGAAGCTACGTCACAGCTAGCGGTCGCCTCAGTGCTGATGGTCGCTGGATAACAGAAACAGGAAGTACGCTCTGTTATCTTTTTTTTTTTTACCGGGAAAACCTGTTGAAGTCAGTCAAAACAACTCCAGGGTTAGATGTGAAAATATGAGTTTTAGTTTGCTTCCGTCAGTTTGAATGAAGTGTGTTTTACGATGTTAAAATGACGTTTTTCTGAATGGAGTCTGGTGGCTCTGCTGAGAGCGACAGCAGCCGTCAGCAACAAACTCAGACGGGTTTAACAGCCAAGCCAACTCACCGTAGAACAAACTTGTTTCAGAGTCGACAGAAACAGAATCAAACTCATCAAACCGTTTTTCGCTGTTCCAACGATCAGCAGCTCTGCTTTGCTCCTGCTGGTGGGAGTCGCTGTGAATCACCTCCTCACCGTTTCCCCGTCGTCACACTGGCCTCCTTCGGCCTGGGAGGTTGCGTTTGGTCCTGATCTGGCTCTGTTGTTCACGGTGTAAATGCCAACAATGCCCCTCTGTCAGGGCAGAATCCAGTCAGCTAACAGAGCCACTAGCTGCACAGCTAACTGAGCTAACGAGCTAACAGCAGCTACAGCCAAAGACTGCCTTCAACAGGTGGCCACGTCTTTAGCCTTTAGCGCTACCAAGTAAAGCACAACTTTCAGAACAGCTACGTGTTAGATTTAAATAAGTGTATTGAAGTTCAGGAAATGGGATTAATATAGTTCCACGAGTCCCCATCGCTCCTGAAACCAAACCTGAACAGACCTCATCAGTCAGAGTAACTGAAAAAGTACCAGAATTGAAGCCTTCAGACCAGAGCTCATCTGGGTTTGATGGGTTCCATCTTCATGTTTTTGATGTTTGGACAGTATCAAGAAGTTAAATATGATGAATATTCAAACAAGCCATCAAATGTCTTAACTGGTTCTGGACTTTATGAATAAAACTCAGGTTTAAAACAGGAAGAAAAGTGAGAAACGCTTGTTGTGAAGTCTTCGTGAGATTTGGGATCGCAAAATGATTCAAAGTGTTTCTGTGGATACTGTGAATGACGAGGACTCGGTTCAGGTTTCACTTTTATCTGTCCACTGACTGGATGTTGGTACATGAACACACACGTGCACTTCAGGTGTGTGTGTGTGTGAATCTCAGGTGTGTCTTCATTTTGTGGTGCTGCCATTTAGAACTGAATTAAAAGCAATAATTTAAGCTGCGTGTCTCCATGAAGATGTTTGTGTTTGAGTCTGAAGCTGAAACGCACCTGCAGCTCTGAGGCACATTGAACGCACCACGATGCTGCTGTGCTGATGTGTGTCTTCTAGTTAAAATGAAATAAAGTTGTGTCTTCATCACTCACTGATCAGCTTTGTCAAATCATTTATGAACATTCGATCAGTATTCAGTCACATTGACTCACTGCGGCTGCGTTCACTGTCGTCGTCACATCAGCTGATTAATGTTCCTGACCAATCACAGCTTGGTTGTCAATGACGTGACGAGGACACTGAATTTTCAGTTTTCAACTAGCGAGATTTTCTCTGCTCAGTCCTCACTGGCCGTTATCCCACAATGCTTTGAGAGGCGATTCTCGTTTCCTATCAAAAAATTTGAAGGGCCTGCAACAAGCCCCTCCCACCACTGAGGAGGTGGTGGGAGGGGCTTCAGACTCTGTTTTAATGGTCAGAGGATCTCTTCCGTCTGTCGGATTCATCCTCAGATGAACATGAGTGCCTGAATCAAATTTCATACCAGTCCAGCCAATAGCTGCTGAGCTCTGAACGTTCACCTGTACGACCTGGAACGGCACTCGCTGGTGAAAGAGGAAACGAAGCGTCTTGAGTCAGAATCAGTTTATTTATAAAGCGTGTTACATCTCTGCTGCTCTGAGCGGCCTTAAAGTGGGTTTGACAGACCAGACTGGATCACCTGCGGTGGGCGGAGCTGGTTCATACACCTGGGGGTCCTCGTGGATGTTGGCGTTTGTCCCAGTCTTCACGCACTCTGTCGATCCACTCGTTGTAGTTGGACACCTTGGTGTAGATGCCCAACTTGTCCTCCCTGCCGCAGCCCTCCCCCCAGGACACCAGGCCGATCAGGAACCAGGTATCTTGGTACAGGGTGACCATCGGTCCGCCGCTGTCCCCCTCGCAGGCGTCCATCCTCTGTCCGAGCACCCCGGCGCAGAGGACGTTATTGGAGATATTGTGGGACATCTGGCGGGCGCAGACGTCGTGACTGACCAGCGGGACTTTGATGACGTTGAGCGCCGAGCTGAACTGGGAGCTGTCCAGGTCGTCTTTGCCCCAGCCGGTCACCACGGTGAGTGTGCCGTTCAGGTGAAGCACCCGCTCGGCCATTTTGCGTCCCGGCAGGCAAATGGGGACGATGTAGTCAGAGAAGGGGGCGGGGGTCTCCAGCCGCAGCAGGGCGATGTCGTTGTCCACAGTCCTGCTGTCGTAGTCCGGGTGTTTGAAGGTTTCGACGACCCTCAGCGTCGCCTCGGTACCTTCGTCTCTGAGACGCTCGTAGTCGCCTGAGGAGACAGATCACAGGAGCGTTAGCGGAGGAGGGAAGTTCCTCCTTCACTGTTTCCTGTCGTGTACTCCTGATGTATAAACCTGCAGGAATCTTCAGGACGCAGACGTGTTTCCTCGAGTTTAAAGACCTGCTGCTGTGACGGAAACACCAGTGGTTGTCTCCGTGTTTGTTCTGCAGAGAGAAAACTCACCCAGCCGCACTCTGAACCTCAGGCTGCTGTCGAGGCAGTGAGCGGCGGTCAGGACCCAGCTCTCATCGACGAGGACGCCTCCACAGTGGAAACGTCCTCTGGCGTTCAGCAACAGCACCTGAGCACAAGAACACATAAAGGGGACATTTTTAGACAGGCAAAAGTCAAAGCTGTTTACAAGAAACATCTACTGAGGGGTCATAGCTGATTGGTGAACACAGGTACATGACATCACCTTTAAACACCCATAAATCTCTGTGAAATCAAGCTGTTACAAAGTGACGACCTTCAGGTGTGCTGACTCGCTCTGATTGGCCTCTGTGTCGCACATGATGGGAAACGACACCACCTCTGTTCTCTGTGGGAGGTCACAGGAGGTGTCGTCTCCGTGTCGACGTGCGTTCATCGTCTAGAAAAGCGTCCCATTTGTCACATTTTTTCGTCCCGCCCGCTGATCCCGGACTGGTTTGTCTCGGCTGCAGGTGAGTTTCTCAGTCTGTCAGCAGTTCAGAGGAGCGGCAACAGTAAGAGTCAGTTACCTGCCAGGGACTCTCCCCCTTCTTCCCCACCTCCCCTCCCACCATCCAGGGCAGCAGGCCGTCCATGGGCTTGGTGTACGACGACCTGCCGATCAGCAGCTGGCCGCAGGACGACGGACCTGCCGGGGAAATGGACAGAGGTCGTACTTGGTCACGTTGGCCCAGCAAAGCTCCTTCACCGAGCTCCTCATGAACAGATGTTTAATTAGAGGCTCGATTTGGAAACACCTGTTTGATCATTCCACAGGTAAACGGGCTCATTGGTAACAGGTGAGAGGATCGTGACTGAGTATGAAAGGTGGCGTCCTGGAAAGACTCAGTTGTTCACCACTTTGTGAACACATGAAGGATGAGGAAGCTGCTGTCAGTGAACACAGTTTGATTGTTGATGACTGATTCTAGTTTTATTGATGTTTTAAAGAGTCCAGACTCTTTCAGAATCTGGGTTGTGAGTATTGATTATCTGCTGATGCCGAGTCTGATCACATGCATCACATTCATAACATGAATGTGATGCATCGCAGCCTTTTTAAACTCAGCTCATTTTTCTCAAGCTACTTGATCCAAATACCAAAAGTCCAGATTCAAAACGATAAAAGCTGATCAGGTTCATTTATGGATGTGATGGGGAACAAAATGTAACACAGCAGAGTGAGAACGACTCGTTCCAGCCGTGGAGTTTCTCCATGAATGAAGACGGATCAGTGACGGCGTTAAGGTTCATGATTTCATCACACAGCACGGGACTGGACGGACGCGCTCGCTCTGTGCTCCACTCAGAGATTTAAATCAGATTAGAAACAATAAAACAGAACAAACCAAAGTCACACTCAAGACAGACATTAAAAGCTAAATTATGATTACAAGTAATGTCCACAGCTACATGCACACATACGACAAATATAAACAGTAATATCAGCAGAATCTGAGTGTTTTAAAGTACAGTGCAAACAAAGATAATCAGGACTGTCTGGTTAAAGGTATAAACTTACAGGAAGTCTTAAAACCTCATTGAATCCACTCGCTCCTTGGATCTGACACTGAGTGCTCGGCTCTGAACAACCTGAAGTCTCACTTCCTGCCGTGCATAAATTAAGACAGTTGTGCTCTTTACGGCGTGAATCACTTATTCGTGTGCAAAAACTGTAAGAGCACAAATGAAGCACTTTGAGGACACAAATGAAGTGACTTGAGAGCACGGTTTGCTCATGTGTGCGCACAAATTAAAAAAAACTTGCTCATCATCAGGTGACATAATGTCTGTTGGTGGACTTGGAGGCTCAGCTGAGACGTCTGAGTATGAAACGAGAGGAGAAGCCTCCATCCATCCATCCATCCATCCATCCATCCATCCATCCAGCAGCTCACCTCGCACCTGCAGCCGATGCAGAAACGTCACCTGTGTTCTCACCTGTGGGCTCGCACTTCCTGGAGTTGTCGTGCAGCTTGTATCCGCTCACGCAGCTGCAGCTCCTCGTCAGGCCGTCCTCGCTCTCCCAGCAGTCGTGCTCACAGCCGCCGTTATCCACGGAGCAGTTGGTGGCTGTCAGAGCTGGACGGCAGCAGACGACACCCACGGTTAGCTTCACGTTTGCACGGCAGCGCGACGAATCGGCCCACGGACAGAAAATTCATAGAAACTAAACGTTCCCTCATTTTTTCCTCTTTTGAGCCTCTTTAAAGACTCATTTCTATAAACTGACAAACTTTCAAATCACCGTTTGTCTGCATCGGATTTTGTGAAGTGGAACATAAACAAAGGTTTTTTTTATCGTTTAAAACTTCCTCCGACATAAAGAGAAAGTCTGTGTAGCACGGTGTCAAACGTTTGAAGTCTCTCTCATGTCCTCTGACGCAGACCAACGTCCAGATTTTTTTTTTTTTTTTTTTTGCTGATTTTCAGGTTTTCATGTGGTTTTCATCTGACGTTCACACTGAAAACACCAAAACTTCATACAAAGGTTTCTGGAAATACAGTCGATGTTGTCGAAAGGCAAAACAGTGCATTAGCGCCACCATCTGGGCAGTGTTCACTGACTTCATGTCAAAGCTGTCGGACGTGTCAGAGGATCACACTGAACGTGTGTTGGTGCGTCCAGACTCACGTTGATCGCAGTATCTTCCCTCGTACCCGCGCTTACAGCGGCAGGCGTAGCCCTGGTACAGATCCACACAGGCTCCGTGAACACACAGGTTGGAGTGACACTGGTTCCCATCTGAAACAGTCAGCTCAACGTGAATACACTTCCCACAATGCCCTGCAGGTGCTGCAGCACAGACCGGTCTGTTTAGCCGCAGTGACTGACAGAATGCATAAAACGCGTCGCAGTCAGTAGTTACGAGCAGGTGAGGGGGGGGGGGAACTAGACTTTCAATAGGCTGTTTGCAGATGGAGGGCAGGAAGTGCTTTTCTGCAGAGGAAGCACATAACACACTCAAAATGCTGACGTTTTGCGTCGTTTAAGCTTTTATTCAGTACCAAAAGTTGCTGTTCATAAGGGTGAAAATGCAAGAAACTGACTGAAAAACGCCAGAAAAAATGTCTTGTTAACCGTCTGCGGTCGGAAGGAGTGGATGGTGTAAATGGTGTAACATTAGCTATTGATTTAAATCTATGGTGACAGATTTAAAGTAACAGCTACAAGCTAACGCTTGTTAATTTAGCATTAACAGTTTCCCATCAGACAGCTGAACATAAATAACGTACTCTGTCTTGTTTCGAGACGATCCACGTCTTTAGTGCCGTGGTTAACCGAGCAAACAACCGTGACGTAAACATCAAACATTCAGCACCACATTTGCTGCTCGGTGAATCCACAGGACAATAAAAGCTACACACCCTTAGAAACCAAAAACAGTCATCCTGGAGCACTTTGGTACCAAAGTCGTGGACCCAACCGCTAACAAGAAGGTTGTTTGCCTCCAGACTTTTGTCTGTTTTATTTGTTTCAATCAGTTTTAACTTCAGAATCGTTCAAGCTTTTTAATGTCGGCTTGAAAAAGTGCATAAACCCAGATGATTAAAGGCTGAATTTAGACTTCCTGAAGCACTTCAAACAGGTTCATGGTCTCATACCTGTGTACACCGTCCAGAACTCCAGCTGCAAACACACAAAACAACAAGTCAGAGATGAAACTGGACTTTTCCTCTTCTATAACAACAGGGATTCATTTTGAAGCCGGAGCATCAGAGATCACACTGAACAGCTGACGAACGTCTCCACGAGGCTGCAGCACATCTCAACACGAACGACGTGCACAACGACGGCGCCATGCCGGCTGCACACGCTCACAGGAAGCATCTTACCGTCGCTTCCCTGGTTTGGAAAATCTCTCTGGCTTCTTCGAAGTCGCATTTTTCCTCCACACATTCACGCTCCATCGAAGCAGGTTTGAGCTCCTCCAGGAAGGAGTTGGCCCGACGGGAGCGCAGCAGCATGTGAGCGTCCGGACGGTCCGAGAATACTGAACAGAAGACGAGAGAATCCAGCAGACAGGCAGAGGACGTCAAACCTGGAGCTTTACCGCGTTGAGTCCTGCAGCTCTCACAGCGAATCAAACACAGTGCATGAAAATAAAGACTCACATTTACAAAATATATCTTTTGAGCCTCTAAAATTGTTTTTTCTTGCTAGCTTGTGATGCTACAGTGACTTCCTGTTTACAAAGACAATTGCTCTTGATTGGACAGTGCTTCAGATGTTACCTTGCAACCAGTTTACGCATTGCTAAAGTCTTTAGCTGCGATGTTTGATGATTTTGATGCTGGATTAGTAAATCGGTGGGTTGAAACTGGCTGTTCAAAGAACTTCAGGCTCGTTTTCAGTGATGGACTCATGAAAAACAAACAAACCAATCAGGACGTTGCAAACAAAGACATGAGGATCACACGTTCATCCAACCTGACAGGCTGAGCACTGACGCCGACCACAGAGCCACGATGACGGGCACACACAGGACGAGGCGGGACATGGCCTCAGTCAACCCTGCAGCCAATGAGACGTGAGCAGAGAGGAGCCAATCACGTCGTCTCCTCAGCATCTCCAGAGGAGCGAAACACTGATGCACACATTAATATTGATAATCCACATCTGAATGACGGTTAATGTGAACTCACCAAACTGAAGCAGGATGAAGACAGATGAACTCTGGACGAGCTGGAGACGAGACGGGACGAGAGAATCACAATCACGCCATTTTACATCCTGGAAACTTTGTTCTGATTAAATATGTGATTGACTCGCTGTGTCAGGAAAACATTTCTACAGTATTGATCATTTTCAGCTTCAACACCGAGGCCTCCAAACACACACAGCCATGTTTGAACCTCGACGACCTTTGACCCCACCACCTGAACGACAGGGGCCACAGCGCCTCGAGCGAAGCCGAGACTTCGTCCTAAAACCGTCCGGGCGTCACGAAACCAAGACGCGGCCGAACAGCCGACCTCAGAGGAGCGTTTTCGTACTTACGTGTGATGAATCGAGGCCGCAGACAGAGACGACGGTGTGCTGCTTCTGCTGCGTTAATGACTGACGGCCAGTGTTTGCTGAGAGTCCACAGTCTGCAGTTGAGCCCTGCCAACACACACACACACACACACACACACACACACACACACACACACACACACCTCCACCCACTCACCACTGCAACAGATCACAAAAGTCCAAGATGTTCCTTCTAAAGTCGTCAAAAGTGTCCAAACCTTTTCAGTACGCGTCTAAAACGATACGAACGATTCATTACGCCCTCAATCACACTGAGGGTACAGAAGCTGTTCAAAACAAACAAACAAACAAACAAACAAACAAACAAACAAACAAACACAGATCTACAATAAGATTTTCAATCCAGGGCAGCACAGAGGAAACAGGGAAGAATTATTAGAAAAATATTGTTGGAGAATGATCATTAGAAAGAGTTTGGACTGCACCAGCTCTGTAAAGTCAGATGATTTCTGTTGTGATTTGGCGCCATATAAATAAAATTAATTGAACAAATGTGTTGGTATAAAGATTGTTAATTTGAAAAAGACTTCTTTCTTTTTTGTTTTTGATATTGGAACAGACATCGAGGACAGTTTCTGGGTCCTTGTACTGTATTAGATAAGAACAGTTGAAGCAGAATTGTGGTATCGTGACATTACGTCAGACTGACTTCTGTCGAACCTGGAGTGATGCTACACACACACACACACACACACACACACACACACACACACACACATACACACACACACACACACACACACACACACACACACACACACACACACACACACACACACACACACACACTCCTGCCAGTACTACACACTATTTAACTGACCATCAGGTGGTGCTAGTGGGCTGAAATGCACAGTAATGTGCCAACAAAGGCAGCGAAGAAGAAGAAGGTCGCAGTCAAATAATGTAAATGTTGGAGCAGTTTTGTGTGACAAACCGTGAACGTAAACAGAAAAATGTGGAGACATCTCACCTCTACCTGCCCGCCTCACCTCATATCCTCCAGGTAAACTTCCATTCACATCAGATTCACCTGATCTCAGAAACGTCAGGGTTTTGAATCAGGACCTTCAGTATTTGGATCAAGTAGAGAAAAAGAAGATACTTCAGATTTAGACTCTATAGCTGCAGATTACAGAGCTTTCAAAGGCCGATCCAGAGCAGGAAGAACACGTGAACACATGAAAAAGAGCTGATAATAAATCTGGGACTGTGATACATCTTGTTTTTCAATTTGTATTACATAACACACACACACACACAC
>JBBMOE010000094.1:32274-218706 GCA_037975065.1 Chaetodon trifasciatus
GGGTCACTGAATGTGCTCATTGTCCTCTGGTTGTTAAGTGTGTTTAAAAAGGAAAGTAGGCTGCTCATTGTGAAGAGCTTTCACTGTCAGATCAGCAGTACGCTGCGCACACACACACACACACACACACACACACACACACACACACACACACACACACACACACACACACAGGAAACTACACACGTTCTCATTTGAGAGTCCTCCAGTCAGACATAAAGTTCCATATCAAGTTGCAGCAAATATAAAGAAATGATTTCCGGTTAGCTAACAGCTCGAAGCAGCGCAGGTAGCCACACACCTGCCGTGTCTCTGTTGGCCTGTTTTAAACCTCTTACTGTTCCAGCAGCCCACCAATGGATCGTAGGAGACATTAATGTTTTTATCATTCATCCCGTTTACAACACAAACGCTACGTTCACGTTCATGCTCAAATTGAACACCGTTAGAAAGCTTCACGTGACCGATGACAAACGAGGCCTCGGTTTGTGTGGGTGACGTAACTTCCGTATAAAGCGGGTTCGAAACACACGTGTCTTTGTGGGTGTGTCGGTCAGATTATTAGCGAGTGAAATAGAGTATATAGGTAGATAAGTACTAGTGCCATCATAACAATTACTGTCATTACTCGTAGTATTATTATTGGTATAAGCTTCCATTAGTTAGGGTACATAAAATTACACCAAACCTGGCTGGACGGTCACACTGTTGTACACTGTGATATTTCATCCTCTCTTTTTATGGAGCCTCCAAGAAAGAGGAAGTCTTCTCCTGTCTGGGAGTATTTTGACATGGTTGCTCACTATATTCACAATAAGGTATATGTGAATGATTAGATTTTATTTGCACATCATCACAACAGTTGAATCACAGAGTGTGATGACATTACCCACTTACTGGACCCAAGGTTTAAAAACTGGGCTTCTTAAGTCAGAGGAGACTTCACGAGGCTGTTACAAGGCTGAAGTCTGGATGTGCCAACATTATCAGGTAGCAACAGCATCAACATCACCAACATCCATGACCAACAGTCAGTAGTGTGTTTCTTTGTTTTGTCAAAATTAACATTCATTGGTAGTAATGTGAGCCACTGTTAATGTTTTTTCTTTTAACATTTATGAGATGACCTTTGGTATCTGCTGGAAGCAGCAGTGGATCAAAGCAGAAGAAGCTCAAGTGCCACAGCAGATGCCACAGTGGAAGTGGATCATTATTTAGCAGAGGTGAGCCTGACAAGAACAGAAGATCCCCTTGTCTGCTGGAGTAGACAGAAACACCAACATCCCCACCTTTACCAGATGTTTTTATGTTGTCCTGCATCTTCTGTTCCATGTGAAAGGGTATTTTCTGAGATTGTTTCTACAAAGAGGAACCGCCTGAGCCCCAACACCGTTAAAAAAAACTTCTGTTTCTAAAAAACAGCAGTGAGCATTCTCATCCACCACCCAGTGAAGCAGTGTCTCCTGTGTCCCACATCCCTGCACTGAGCACAAAAGCAAAGTTTTGTTTGTGGTGTTCATACAGGCATCTGTAATCAAAAAATCATTTTATAAATGAGCGTAAACACGGGCGTGTGAGAGAACTGTGACAAAGATTAATGTTTTATATACAATCACAGATAAAGTGTCCACTCAGGTGATGAGCAAAATTAGTTTTATTTCTTAGCACAGCAGGTGTCACTAGTGAGAACTGTTTGAGGAGATATTCTATGTTTGACTTATTACCAGAAATCTCCACTGCAGAGCTGAACCAACAGTGAATGGATCTACTAACAAGTACCTGATGTGCCATAGAGCTCCACTAAAAGCGCACCAAATGTGGATTCATCCGCCACCGAAAATAGTCCTTAACAAATGTACTATTTCGTCCTGAAATGATCAAACCTTTTTTAAAAAAGAAAACTATTATCTGTTGGTTTGGGTTTTCTTCTGGGGTTTGTTGTAATAAGAAAAACTTCTTAAATCCTTTAAAGTGGACTTTGGTTTGGTTTTATCGTCTCTGAGGCGTCTCCTGCCTGTCTGACAGGAACCAACTCTGCAGGGAAACAACACTGGAAGTCTATTAAAAGAAGCGAATTGATCAAAGTTGAAGTTAAACTGCAGCAGATCCAACATTCCACAGATTACAGCGGGATGATGAATGAATGAGTGGAAACGTTAAAGTGGGAATGTTCTTCTCTGAAAGGGTGATGGGAGAAAAGGAGGGTGGAGAACGATGGAGAGATAAACACAGCCGTGTCTCCTTTCTGCTCTGAATATATTTTTGCTGTTTCATGGTGAAGGAGGTCACGTCGCAGGCAGGAGGCCCAGTTCTCCTCCAGCAGGACAATGAAGACGGGCCTCCCCCCCCCCGCCCCTCCTGCCCCCGTCCTCAGCCTTTGTCTGCAGGTGAGACGCAGCCTGAAAGACGTTTTGTTTCGGCCGAGGTTTATAAATGGATCAAAGCCTCCTCCGTCTCGCTCATCTGCTCACAAATCCCAGACCTCCAGATGATGCTGCACGACTCAAAGAGAGGGGTGAGTCTTCCCCGAAACGCTTCACGGGATTTTATTTTTAAATCCGGACAGAGCAGTTCAGGATGGCTCCACTATGATCCAGTTCTGCTTTGAAATCGAGGTTCGAGTGGTTGTTTAGTTCAGTTAAAGAGCAAAAAAATAATTCAACAAAATGATTCAAAAAGGTTTTTTTAAAAAAAAAAAAAAAATCTACAAAATTCAGAGATTTTTTTTTTCCTGTCAAGCCAAAGCCCTTTGAAATACTTCAGTTTTTCAGTTTTTGTTTGTTGTTTGTTGAGCTGAGGTACAATTTGGAAAATTGATGGATATATTTAATACTTTCATGGAAGATGTGCCTGCTGTCAGTCCCAGACTTTTGATGTGCCTTTGAGTTTGAATGTTTGAACTTTCTCCTGCGTTACACTCAGAGGTGACCCTGGAGGGGAGCTGAGGTTTGGTCTTCTTCAGGCTGAAGGTTAGCGGTGGCGGTGGGTGAAATCGGTCAATGTGGGAGCAGCTTTAGACGCACTGTGACCACTGAGTTTATCCTAACATGGGATAAAAGTTCATTCATGACTTCATCTGTGGGAAGATAACATTTACACCTTGCATTTCAAGTGTCTCGTATCCAGAATCCAGATGAGCCAGATGTTGAAAAGGTGAAAATGCATCCATCTCTCTAAGATGCATTCACAGTCTTATTCCTGCAAACTGAACTCCATCAGCAGTCAGACAGTGAAAATCTAAGAGCTGCTGAAGTTCACGCTGCACTCAGACTCAGACTCCCATATTTCAACACATACAGTCCAACAGGAGACGAGGAGAGCTGCTGAAACGGCAAACACTAACTGATCTGTAGCTCATAAATGTGACTCATCCGTGTGTTTGTGGACAGCTGTTAGCTTTCCAGCTACGCTGTTTCCACTGTGACTAAACTGCTGTGTGCAGAAGTTCTTCTGCTGTTTCTGTCAGTTAAAAGAGATTCAGGTGCATTACCACGGCCTTCTGCACCGGAGGACAGCCGACCCCGCTTCACATGTAGACAGGAAGATGAAGATGTAATCAGATTTGAGAGAACAGAGACATACATGCATGTGGCTAAATGTCAATGAAAGTGTCTCAAACCTCACCTGGATAGTATTTGGATATGAGACACTTTGTAAAGTGGGGTCCCTGCAAACATGTAAGCCAGTCAGGTGAGATCATTTCACCTGCTTCAGATTGTTTCAGTCTGCTGGAAGAGGTCAGAAAGATTTAAAAGAAGGAAAAAAGTTCCTGAAGAACTCTTGAAACAGCCTGATCTGAGTGAGTTCACTCACATGGACGTTTTTAAAGATTTTAAAAAAGGAGACACACAAACAGACAGAGCACTCAATCAAATGATGTATAAAGAGGCAGATGTAATTATCTTAACTCCTTCCTCTGGGCTCCTATCACCCTCCTCTTCCTCCAGATGTTGTCCAGGCTGCTGGGACTCCTCGTCCTCTCCTCCCTCTGCTCAGCCATGCTGCTACAAAACACCACAGTGATGGAGTTCATGGAAGAGGACAGCTCCACTGAGGACCCCAACACCGTCCACTGGTCCGGCACAGATGAGGAGGAGTTGTCTGAGTTATTGCCCTCTGCCCGCATGAACCCCCTGCAGCTGCCCCCCACAGGACAACCGTGGCAACCCAGCGGCAACATGACCAACAAGCTCCGGATGCTCGGGGCCACCGACTCGGCGATGCCCCCCGTGCCTGATATGGCGATCTGTGACATGCTGTTGAACGCACCGGTGCCGCCACCAAGTGACCAGATTCCTTTTTTCTGCCTCTGTGCACACTGTAAAGGCACCATGGGGCCCAAAGGGGACCGCGGAGACCGGGGCCCTCCAGGTGTGTGGATCCCTTCAAATGACCTGTTTGAGTTCTGGTGAAAAACAGGCTGCATTAGAGAGCTGACGGCAGCTGCGGACGACTCTGCTCACATGGAGATATCAAACTGTGTGATCAGGGCGGCTCGTGTCTGCAGGTCTGAAGCGTCCAGCATTCAGTTTAATACTCAGAGTGCAAATGCAAACGCTGAACTTTAAAGAGACAAAAGCTTTTTGTAGAAAGATTAAATCTGATGTTTTCTTATCAGTGATTGTCGAGCACAGATTGCCACAGATTATTAAGCTTGTTTCAAGATAACTGGACTTGATTTCTCTCAGTAAGACATTCAGTCAGTTTTATTTCGCTAAATCAGACAAGAAACATGAGTTGGGTTTTGATTTGGTTCTTCTGAGAAACATCCACAAAAAGAGAAATGCAACTCATGATTTACGTTATTTCAATAAAGTCAAACTTTATTCACTTTTATAACTAGTTTCACCAGTAGTGTCGCTGTTTGATAAGGATTAAATCAGTTCACGTGGGGGGAATTTACCAAGGTCATGAGAGAAATTGTTTGAGCGCTGGTCTCTGCAGGAAGTGAGGACTGTGATTTCAGCAGTAAGAGTCAGTGAGGAAAGTTTGTGTAGAAACTCACCTGACTGTAATCTTTGACCAGGTGCACCTGGCAGTCCAGGGAGAAGAGGAATGATGGGGTTCAAAGGCCGTCGAGGATTTACAGGCCCTCCGGGGATGAAGGGTGAGTTTTACATGGCTGTGACTGCACAGTGCACCTACAGGCCAGCCTGGACTGCCACTGTAGACTTCCACTCATAACCAGAGCCCGTCACTTACTGTCCAATCCTGTGGACACACAACCCCAAACACCTTATAATAAATAAACAGCACAATGATAAATGAGAAGATGGAAATCAGTTTCAGCACAGAGAAACCAACTGTTGGTTCTGTCTTAGTTGAATCTGGAGCAGGGAAACTAGCAGCCCTGTCAAAAAACAAGAAGCATCCACCCTCCACAACAAATCTGTCTGACTGAGCCCGTCCTCTTGTCTCACTCTGGACTGGACAGAAAAAATGCCTCGCTTCAGATTTGTGGAGGTGTTGAATCGTCTTCTGCCACCAGATGGCAGTTTTAAATTCGACCATAGACAATGCAGATGTCTCCTCAGTGTCATGTAATATTCCTTGTTTATGTTTTGTACTACAGGGACCACAGCTGAAAATCTATCATCAGACACTGTCCAATTATTTTTCTATTTGTCTCATTTTGCTGCCAGTGGATGCATCTTCAAAGGATTCCTCAAAACAGGCCAACAGATGTTGCTTTTCACTCAACATAACATGACTTTAGTGCATGTTAACACTGGTCGTCTCATCCTGCTTTTCCATTTTTCCTAGTAATTTCCATCTTTGTCTGTTACAGGTCAGAAGGGAGACCTGGGGGAGAAAGGGCAGCCTGGAGCTGTTGGTTTCACCGGGACGAAGGGTGACCGAGGCTTCAAAGGTCTGCTGAGATCACTCTGTGTAAAAGATTAGACTACATAAAGGGTCATTAGTGTTACTTAAACCCCATGACACCACTATCACTAACAGTGTCATCACCTAAGGTTAAGGTTTGGTTGGGTTCAGGCACAAACATGACAATGAGGAAGAAGTATGGCCTGAGTAAAGACAGTTACTTCATTAATGTCAGTGGACTTCAATGAAACTACGGTAAATATCTAATTGGTTATGTTTAAGGAGTGTTGGTCATGGTCAAAAGAATGTAGACTGATGGTAAGAAACAGGAAGTGAACAGCAGTCATCTCGAACTATCAATTAGACTGATGTTTTGTTGACCCATCCATGCCTTTTGCAGCAAACCATCATTGCAAAAACAAAACCGCTTTGTGATCTGTCAGCAGAGTGCTTAAAGTTGGGTTAAGTTTCAGCACAACAATAACTCTCAACTCTCAGCCCTCGAAGATCACGGCTTGGGTGAAATTACTTCTTTAAGGTCATGGTTAGAAGAAACCAGTACTGACTCTCGGGGGGGAACAGGAAGCCAGTGGTAACGTTCTGTTGACCAATCAGGCCTCCTACCTCTGCAGACTTTGTGGCACAATACCTTTGACACTCTTTGTCCTCCTTTGACAGAGAAGAATCATACTTCCTACGACCACCAGAGGGCAATATTGTTTAACAGTAAACATACTTAACATTGGTTGCATTGACTGCTGCTGTCCTTAATGTGGGGAGAACAGTCTCACCAACAGACTTTTGGGTAGAGAGGCAGTCTGGGTAGATGACGACTGAACTGTAGCCTTAACAACCCTCAAAACAGGAAGTGACGTATGTGATAATAATGTGGAGATCCTTGGAAAGAAAGTGATATCTGATATCTGCAAGTGGGGTAACTGAAATAATAGTTTAATGTAAATCTTCTTGATGTGTTTTTCCAGGAGAAAAGGGGGACAGAGGATTGGATGGCCCCACAGGTGCACAGGGCCCGCGGGGAGAAACTGGCTCATGCCCTGCCTCCTGCGAGAGTGTCGAAGGTCCACCAGGTCCACAAGGCACCCCTGGACCAGCTGGAGCCCGGGGCCTGCCTGGGGTCCAGGGACCTATGGGTTCCAAAGGTTTTAAGGGCAATAAGGGTGACCTTGGTAGACCCGGTGACCCTGGGATGGACGGCCAGAAAGGTGATCAAGGTGAGGAGGGGATATGTGAGTGCACAGATGGCAAAGATGGGAAATCAGGAGAAAAGGGGGCTAAAGGGGACAGAGGTGAAACCGGTGACCCAGGTGTACGAGGTGTACAGGGTCCCATGGGGCTAAAAGGTAACATGGGTCCCATGGGTCTCATGGGGCCACATGGGCCCTGCTCCCCGGCCATCCAATCGGCATTCTCCGCATGCATTAACCAGTCGTTTCCAGAAGAAAACTTACCTGTTCCTTTCGCACATGTCCTGAGCAACCAGCAGGGGCACTTCAACCATATCAAGGGAATATACACAGCCCCTGTCAACGGCACCTACGTCTTCACCTTCCACCTGGCGGTTGCCAAGAGGACTCTTAAAGTCGGCCTGTTCGTCAACTTCTACCCTCAAATAAGAGCAACAGAAGGAGTGGACATGACCACCACGAGCCAGACTATCGTCCTCCACCTCAACATGGGAGACCGGGTGTGGATGCAGGTGAAGGATAAAACCACCAACGGCATGTACACCGACAAAGAGAGCAGCAGCACGTTCTCTGGGTATCTTCTGCACCCCGACTCCTGCGACATGCCTTTAGGCCGAAACCATCACCTGATGCCAATCACAGATGATAAGGAAAGCTTTAGCTGGGATGGTCCTAAAGGCACCACCACCACCCCTTCACCATAGCAGTCGCCAGTCGGTCACACAGTTAGATGAAGGATCCACACACACCTTAATCAAACTTTCAGTGTATTCATAACTGCACGTTTTAAAGGAGGGGTATTCTAGAAAAGCAGAAATGCTCATTGTTGAGTTTTCTGTCGGAGAAGTTGTCGTGGCACAGGAACTCCTCACTGCTGGTATCCAATGAAATAAGAGTTTTCATACAAGCCAATCAGAACTGCCCCTAAATGTGATGTCACACAGGCAGCAAGCCATGATATTTAGTGTTCAGTCTCCTCTGGTTGTGGACTGAATCTGGGTTGTTCTACACATGGTCGTTGGGAGGACGTTAAGGGGCGGGGTCAGCAGAACTTACAGCCAATACACTGCAAAAAATCAAGTATAACGGCCGTTAGAGCGACCAGTGACTTGAGATTGACATCTGTGGTTGAACAGTGGGATGACTGTGATGAAAGGTGGTTCAGATGTTCACGTTCCCCTCAGGATGAACTGCAGTGACTTTTGGTGACCCTCTGACTTTTCATTTAGCGCCATCATCTGGTCAGAATCAGATTTTGATTTTAGTTGTTTTGTGTTTTTGTGTATTTTGGCTGTATTTTTGTGTATTGGAGCTCTGGAAACCAAAAAACAACTTGAAGAAATTTTTAGATATTGAAGAATTTTAAGCAGGAATACCCCCCCTTTAAATGTGGAGATCGATTCACTGCTATGATTCAACTGAAATATGAGAAAGCATGTAGGCTCACACGTGCCAGCTTGAAAAATGCATCTGATCATGCACTTCACACACTTAATACACGGCTAGATCACCAAGCTGGCCGCAGACTTTTTCAGTCATTTGTAGAGGTTTTACTCTGATAGTAAATGTTTTAAAAGCACTTTGCATCCTCAGAGTAAATTTATTTGTAGTCCTTGAAATCAGCTTGCTGCAGTTTAGTGTTAGAGCCTTTGTCATTTTGCCTTTTCAAATGCTGATGATGCATAAAGTTTGATGCTCAAGAAGAGAAAAGAATTATATTAAAATCGCAACCAAAGCAGCTGCTTCCATCATGAGTCCTCTGACATTTTGTTTTAGTCATTTTAGTTCAGACAGAAGCAACAAAAAGTGGAGTTTGACAAACTTTATGGCAGCAGATTCAGGGGAGCTAGAGTAACAGAAAAGACATATCTCACACAGAAACATCCAGATGAGGATGGGAAGAAGATCAGGCGATATATGTATGAATATTCAGTTTCACATCTTGGGTTTTGCCTCAGAAATCTTTAAATTAGCTCTGCTAGAACCAGTTGTACAGTCCAAAGAGGAAAAGGAAACACGTGACCTCAGTCAAAGCTGAATCATACCATCAAAAATTATGATTTGGAAGACAATTTTTTACCTTTTTATTGCGGGAGCTAACTCCGAGTGTGACCTCACTCTGTTTTAAAGCTCAGATCAGTTGTCTCTGTGACCTCCACAGTGACGGCGGTCAGTGTGATGTCGTGCTAACCTCACTGACAGCCAAAATGGCCAGACCTGATAAATAAGGTGTCAGAATCAGCCACATTGTTGGCTGATCTGATGTTTGGTGACCTGAGAGCTGCTGATTTGCACCTTCTACACTGATCCAAGGCCTTGCAAATCTGACAGCTCTGACCGCCCCATATTAAATCTGTTTGTTGCCAGAACAGAGCTGACTGATCCGGCTATGTGGATCAGATAAGTTCAGAGAAGTTCACATGACGAAGGAGCCGATGAGCAGGTAAGGAAGGAAGCTGTGAAGGAAACAAGATAGTGGAGAAACCAATGAGGCTCAGGATGAAGCATTGAGCCGCGTCCAGGTCGGGTCCTGAGCTGTTTAGAAAGCTCTGGGTGTAACGTGTTAATGTGTTGTTAACGAGGATGAGCTGATTGTAAAATTCTCCATAAAATGAGCTAAAAGTGAAACTGCAAGACTGCAGGACTTGAAGAGTCGTCCAGGTTAAATTTGGGTCCAAAAATCTTGTTTTGTGAAACAAACATGAAGAAATGAGCCAGTGGAGTATTTCAGTAAATAATGAATGATGATAATGAACAGGACTGCACAGGGAACCAGAGGAACCATTAGCTTTCACGTTAAGATGTTTAAAGGTGAGTTTTTTTCATCATGACGTACTAAATATCGAAATCATAAAATCTGTAAACTGATCAGACTCTGAAGAAATGCGGCATCAGAGGGATCAGACGTCATCTTCAGCTGAGGTGTTCATATGCTTGCGTGTCACATCTGTTTGTGTCTCAGTTTTCTGTGCATTGTAGTTTTTGTCTGAAATTAAAAATGATCTCCGGAGGCTCGTGATTGACTCATAACTGGCTTTTTTATTTTTTCCATAATTCAGCCGATATCAGACCATTTTAAAGCTAAACATTGCAAGAATTTCCCAGAGCTAATGTGTAGATTTATACACGGTAACCCTATAGAGTTATAAAGCATGACAGAGAAGTATCAGTACACCTGTCGTCAAAGAGCTCCCTGAATATCAAGTGACCCCAAGAGGGAGCCACGACCTGCAGCCTGAGAAACAACATTACACCAAGAAAGAGCAGCTGACGAAGGACGGATCAATCAGCGTTTAATATCAAACTGCACAGTCACAGGGAGCATCACATCTCCTCTAAATGAAGTGTGCCTTCTACATAAAAGCTGCTGCAGTAAATCAGCTTTACTGTCAGCGACACAACAGACGAGTCAGCCGAGTCCTGATGTTACAATTAAAGCAAACACAACTGATTCCCATATTGTTTATGAGAGTTTGCAGATCTTCATAACATTCAAACACTATTTAACTCCGGCCTGACTAAACCGCTGTCTTTGCATCCTTCTGCTTCACACTGTCCACTTGTTGTGGTTGGACAGATGAGCAGTGATGTTACTTCAAATCTAAAGAAGCAGCAGCTGTGTTACCAAAAAAAGCAAAAAAATATGCTTACAAATTACAAGGAATCATCCCTTACTCTACTCAAGGACCAGATCAGTGGTTTTGCATGTTAGCTTGCAAATACTAGCAAAAAGAAACTATGTGGGAATCAGATTTAGCTGCAGTATGAAACGTTGTGCGCTACTATTAGCTTCCAACCACAATATTACTTCCTCACGCTTAGGTGCTGCAGTGTGGGTGTCAGTCAGCAGGTGTAGTCCTCACAGCTGTACAGAAACATAAAGCACATGTGAGCTCATCAAACCTGTTTTTGGACAGAAAGAGACCAGCTGGTGAAGAGAGTGAAGCATCGAGCAGCGAAAGAGACAGAAACTGTCCTCAGGAGCTGGTGGAGACCAAAGCAGAGTTAAAAGGAGTCTTTGGTTCACCAGGTAAGCTAACATGTTAGCCTGAGCAAAAAATAAGATGGTGGTACTTAGCATTCTTGGTGAAGTTCATCTAAGTGGTGCTAAAACATGCTAAATCACAGACACGGCCCTTTAATGAATCAACTTCTAGCACAAACTCGGAGGCGACTCAAACTCCCAGCTGCCTTTGTTCTAGCCGCTGTCACTCTATTTCTCTTTGGGCGCCATGTCGTCACCACCCGACACGTTTCCATCTTCGTCGTCTTCATCGGCCATCCCCTTCAGGTAGGAGCGCTTGAACTCCTGGAACTCCATCTCCTCCTCTATCTCACTGCAGACAACACAGACACACCACAGCAGTGCTGTGAGCTGCTGGCAGAGGCACAATAGTGGGAATTCTCCTGTTAACCACGACTCCCAACATCCGACCAGCTAAACATTCTGTCATGTGGGCTGCTAATGGTGGCTGGGATTTCAGAGTCTGGGTCAGTTTTTGGATGAATTCAGCAACTACGGCGCTGTGTTCTGTTCAACAATTCAACTATGACACGTTTTGAAATTCACACCTCTGATTGTCAACAGCAGCAGAGACCGAACGGACATGATGTGTCAGTCCAGAAGAGCCCTGTTTTTCTTTGTTATGTAACGTTACCTCCATGTAGGTAATCTTGAAAGTACAGAATTGTCTGATTCTTCTCATTTGTCCAGGTCATGGTTCCTCAAACTGCTTTCAAAGGAACCTGGACTTCTTCAGTTCTAACTGAAGGGTGGGGAGACCCAGGCATTGATCCCCTAGCTGGATCGTTCACACCTTGAGAGTCGTTGACCCCCCCAACCATCATGTGAGTCATTCGGGTCATATGAGTGATGGTGTGAGTGGGTGTTAAGCCGCCGTGGGAGGGGTCTTATTGTAAATGGCTGTTCCAGTTCCAGTTTGACATGAATGGCTTCTTTCACACATTTTTCAAACCATCAGTCTTTGGTCTTTGAATCCCTGCCCACAAGGCTAAACACCCATTCACACCACGACTCACGTGACCCTAACGACCCTAAAGATGGCTGAGTGTGACCTCAACGACTCTCAAGGTGTGAACGATCCAGCAAGAGGATAAATGCACGGGACTCCCCATCAGACAGTTAGGACTGAAGAAGCCTGATCGTCTCACAACAGGACGACCGGCTCTCTGATCTCTCCCACAATGAAACAGCCAGTCCTAGTCATTCATTCATTCATTCATTCATTCATTCAGCACTCAGAATTCAGAACTTGAGGCTTGTTTCACAGGCAACAAGATTAGAACACATTCAAAGGATTTTCTTTCTTTCTTTTTGGTTTGGAAGCAGCTTACCTCTCCTTCACTGTCAGCAGCAAAATAAAACAGAAACACCAAAAGGTTTAGATTCAGACTGACGGTCATCTGTCTGCTACACACATGAAGAAATAGAGTAAATAAGCTACACACACACACACACACACACACACACACACACACACACACACACAGAGTGAAATGTGTGTTTCCTTACCTGCATCAGGTTTAGGATGCATGAGTTTGAAGGGAACTTCCAGGCCGACCTCACTGCAACACAAACCCAAACTAACATCTCTCACTGCAACATGTTAATGAATTAATGCACAAGACATCAGCTAATTATCATATGAACAAAACATTTTCGGGGCGGCCATGTTTGTTTTCTGTTCAGACACTTCAGTATTTCAGACCTCTCAGAGGCAGGAAGGAAAACACCTCTGCTGAACTTCTTTCTGTCATTTTGTGCTAAAAGTGATGGGATGGCACATACGTATCATACATACACACACACTCAAAGTGAACAGACATCGACCCACCTTGATCCCATAATCCTGTGAGCGTAGCAGAGACCAAGAAGAGAAACAGGAAGCGATGTTGAACAGTTTGACGAACACAAACGAACACACAGCTAACATCTGAAATCCTGCAGCAGTCAGGTGGCGAGTTCAACGTCCACCCAAAATAGGACAAGTTTATGCAACAGGATATAATAAATAGTTAAATAGTTAAAAGTTAATAAATAAAAAAATCACACACACACACACAACACACACACAGGGGCGACTCACCCTCCGATGATGAGCTTCACCATGACTCTGTACGAAACCATGATTCCCAAAACTTCCTTCAGCACACCTTCCTTGATGCTGAAAGAGAAGACGATTAAAATGAGTCAAATCGCCACGCCTGCGTCACGCTGAGGAGGCGGTTGCGTCTCTGATGGTCGCTCACATGCTGGACGATGCCAGATTGGTGTCTTCATGCTTCAGTTTGCCGTCCAGAGCGATGCCGCGCCTCTCCCTGTTGTAGGCCAGCAGAGGCAGCAGCGTGTAGTCCTTCTGCAGGGACGCTCCCGGAGACACAGAGTCCCTGGGACATGGAGACACAGATAGACATTAAACAGCAGAATACAACACCTAACCCTTTTCTTGGTTTGAACCAGTTTATCCTGTAATCCCAGTGAAAAGTGAATGGTCCAGAATAAAAGGGGCACTGATGTTGAAAACCACATACCCAGGTTCCTCGATGGCCACACACTTGACGTAGCTGTCATTGGAGTAGAGCACCACTGTGGCGACCTGATCCACTGAGGACGACAAGAGGAGTCACAGAGGAACAAGTGTGTGTGCGTGTGTGTGCGTGTGTGTGTGCGCGTGTGTGTGTGTGTGTGTGTTTGCATGTCCTTCCTCCTACAATGAAAACGAAATGAGCGGGAAGCGTCATGTTTACCGGAGACGACGATGTTCTTGACGTTTTTGTTGGAGTTGTTTGTGACGCTGACGTGCACTTTGATGGGCTCGCCGTGGTAGTATATCTGGAAACAGCATCAACGGTCAGAGGACGTGAACAACAGATTAGCTTCTCATATGTTTGTCCTTTCAATGGAAGCAGGAGCAGCATACATTACAACTGATGTCAAAGGATGTAAAAGGCAGAAAGCAGTGGATGCTGTCATTTCAAAAGCAGCTGTGAGGAGTTATGAGCATCACGTGAAGAACACAGCTGGTTTACAGAAAGTACTGATGTGCACTGAAATAAAACGCCTCTTTTCAGTGTCTGTGAGGCTCACGATGTGAAGGAGCCCACCTCTTTGTCCAGACTGGCCTTGACATGAAGCGGTTTATCCGACATGACGAAGTCCCTGCTGGTTTCAACAGAGGGCGCCACTCCCTCCTTCTCTGGAGCGTATTGAACCTTCCTGATCATCAGCTTCACGGTGCTCCTGTTGGACAAAGCAGAGAAAATGAACACAAAGTCTGGGCCAGACTTGTTTCCTCATACTGACTCGGCATCGTTTCGGTGCCACTCTGCACGTCTCTTCCGGTTGTGTATCGCCTGCACAGGTGAGCAGAGACTCACCTTTTGCGTATTTTAGCGTCCTGGCTCTCAGCGCTGAACACTTTGATCTCAAACTCCACAGCACATTGCTACAGGAGGAGAGAGGAGAGCCGTCAGCATCCTGTGATGTGTTCGCCCCATCAGCACCGCTTTGAGTCCTCAGTCTGGATCTTACCTTGCCGACATCATGGGGCGCTGGCTGGAGAGCCACTGAGCAAGGCAGGTTGTCAGGAAACTGAAACACACAGGCAGTCAACAGATCAGAGTTTACTTACTTTGGAGGCTGATTGGAGGATTTCTGCTTGCTGGCCAATCAGCATCTCACCTCGAAGAAGAACGGGTAGGCGTTGTCTCCCAGCTTGCGCAGCAGTTTGGCCTGTATCTTGGTGTGGATTCCCTTCTCACGGTCCTGCAGAGGCGGGTACACCTGGCGGGTCGACAGGTACAGCTCCCGGCGGAAGGCGATTCCCATCACATCCATGTCATCTCTGCCGTAGCGAAAGGTACAAGACAGGGTGACGAACGCTGGAGGGCAGAGGACAGACGGCATGACGGTGAGCATCAGGTGTCAATCAGGACACCTGTCCATCAGCAGGTGTCATTCAGGACACCTGTCCATCAGCAGGTGTCCAAACTGCTGGACTGTCTTGTTGATGTACGATTGTATGCATGTATGAGGTGAACAGTATCCTGAGCTGAGATCGACACCTGCTGAATGGAACCTTAATGAGGTGTGTGTGTGTGTGTGTGTGTGTGTGTGTGTGTGTGTGTGTGTGTGTGTGTGTGTGTGCGTGTGCTGACCTTTCCTCCCCTGCAGAGCCTCAGGATCAACGATGATGACGCCATCTAGTGGTAAAGAGAAAAGGTCAAAGCTCTTTAAGCGCTGAAAATAAAAGAAACTTTGACCACAGGTTATATGTCCGTACAGACAAAAACATCTCCAAACGCTCAAAGGAACGTGTCGGGCCAGTAGGTGGCGATGAAGTCACGTTTCTGGTGCCTCACTGGGAGCCTCTGGGATATTACCAGACCCCCCCAGAATGTGGTTCTGGCTCCAACAGACCAGGTGGTCGTCACTGAGCGGTCCACACTGAGCAGAAGCAGTGACGCCGTGTTGGTTTGATGGGAGCTGATAAAATCATGTGACCGCTGGTTTACTCTCCTATAGGTTCTTTGCAGCCATGTGACGTTAAATCCAGATGGAGGGCAGGAAGTGAAAAGCACAATGGACAAGATGGAGGAACGTTCTTCGTGTGCTATTATTACGAGACAAAGGTACAAGCAGAAAAGCAGAACATATGTTGGATGTGACTCAAACAAACGTTCATCGCTATGGTGCTGAATGTTGACGTTTATGTTCCGGTTGTTTGCTCGGTTAACCGCTCAGAAAGGTCCGGTGAAACGCCACAAAAGACATGGATCGTCTCGAAACAAGACGGTACGTTAATTACGTTCAGCTGTCTTATGTGAAACTGTTAATGCCGATTTAACCAGTGTTTGTCGTGTTGTTTGTAGCTGTTGCTTTAAATCATCACCACAGATTTAAAACTAATAGCTGATGTTACACCATTTCCACCATTAGCCGACTCGGCTCCATCCGACTGCAGACGGTTAACAAGGCATTTTTTTCTGGCATTTTCCATCAATTTCCTGCATTTTTCACCCTTGTGATCATAAACTTTTGGTACTTGATAAAAGCTCCTTGTGGTTTCTCGGTTTGATCAATTTGAACAACCGCAAACAATGAAAAACATCAGCTTTTTCAGTGTGTGTTATCACGCCTCCTGAGCAGAAAATCACTTCCTGCCCTCCATCTGAAACAAGCTATTGGTGGATGTTTTCAGGAGGTGAACTCACCCACTGGGTCCACAGAGTCAATACGGTCGACAAAGTCTCTTTTCCCCATGTAGACTCCAACCTGCAGCAGAAGAAGAGACACGACATCTGTGGTTCTTCACAGCAGCAGAGAGCAGCTTCAGATGAACAAACAACTGGTTGGTTTTTAAAATGTTTTCAATGTAATCATCAAGTCAGATTTGCTGACCCAACATATCACATGATTACTTTTTTAATGCCTCAGAGGGGCTCCGATAGAGTCAGTTTTCTCTACGTTTATTCATTTTATACCAGTGGAACCATCCTCCAAGCAGAAGCCTGAAAACTGACCAGAGTCCTCTGCAACTGATCCCTGCATCAAATCCACATGAACATCAGTTCAAACACTAAATGTCTGCTCAGACATCAGCTGTAACGTGACATCAAGCTCAGTTCAGCTCACGTTGTTGTGACTTTGTGCCGACCTCGTCAGAATCGGCCGGGCGAGCAGCTGATCCGCTTTACAGAATTAAATGCGGTGAGACAGAAAATGTCACTGAAAGACCGACATTTACTGATCGACCGTGTCTGAGCTCCTCATCCTCTGCGGCGTCGGACCAGCACGAGCAGCAGACGCTTTAAAACAACGAGCTATGAGTCAGACAAAATATGTTCCTCATGAGCTCAAACAGCGTTTCTTTTTTCAAACAGGAGGAAATCTGCTCTCAGTGAAGAATTCCTCACAGTCTACCTTCCTTTGCAGTGACAGACGGGTTGCCATGTCTGAGTTCTAGAGTCAGCTAAACCCAGCTGCTTCAAGCTGGTTTAGTTTTTTTAACTGAATTTTGTTGATGTAGCACCACATGACAGCAAAAGTTATTCTACGACACTTTCCATGTCGAGCAGGTCTACACAAAACCTTTCATCTACAGAGAGCCTCCGTTGCCTCATTCCCACCCTCGACAACAACAATCACACAACTCTGGAGCATCTGGAAGGTGGATTTCGCTCTTTTGACGGAGGAGTTTCCCTCCTGCTTCTAGTCCTGGATGCACAGACATGGAACTGGTGTCCACCTTCATGTCTACCTCTAGTTTCCATGCATAGCAACAGGACTTCCATATTGTACACTTAAAGACGCCGTCGTGGACGTCTGCGGCTGCTCAACCCTTTGCTGAGGGTCTGCTGGCTGATAACGTTCATCTGAGGAGCTTCACTCACCGACTTGTCCTTGCAAATCTTCTTGAAGACAACATTTTTTGGGCTCATGTTGATGCAGATGGAGTCAGCAGCACCTGATGGAGAGAGCGAGAGACACGAGCATCTTCAAACACCAAGTCGAGGCTCTAATGGAGCATTTGTTTCTCATTGACATAAACCTACTGGATGTATGAACGTTCAGTCTGTTGAACAATAAAAAAGGATTTTTTTCCAACTGTAACACGAGCAAAGAAGCATCAATTCCCTAAACTGATTGGACAATAAAATGAAACCATTTGTTAGGATTAAACTAAAATTAAACTCAGACTGTCACCTGTTCAGGTACAGACAGGATGGCTGCAGCTAGCTGTTAGCATGCTAACTGTTCATATCTCTGCAGCACAACACACAGACGTCTCCGACAGGCTGTTATCCTACACGTTTCACCTTTAATTCAAATATGAATTATTATCTAGAATTTGTATTAAAATCAGAGCTCCAGCCAAAGCCCAGAAGCACCACCGTCCTGAGGGACATCTCCAGTCAGGCGGGCTCACTTGGATCACATCGTAGTTTTTTGGTAACGGTCTGGATAAATGATTTCTACTTGCTGAGTTAATGGAGTTGAGATGACTGAGAGATTTGAACACATTTAACTCTGCTGAGCTTCTTAATCCTTTTAAAACCTTCTCAGACACGTTTCACGTCTCCTCACTGAAAACCACACAGACCAGCTTCATCGATTTGGAATCAACAAAATAATCAGACAAATGTCAACTTCATGGAAAATCTGGAAAACTTTGATGCAATGTTCAAGGTTTCACAACAAGCTGAAACAACAGTTTAAAGGGTGTAAACACAGCAGAAGAAATCAAACACATCAAACGTTTTATCCTCTGAACTGGAAAGAAAATTCTACATTTTTCAGTCTTTCTGTTTGTTTCTGAGTCCCAGAAATCACGTTTTCTTAAAAGAAGTGAACAAATCTGACAAACACATAAATCAGTTTCTTTCCACAGAAAAATGTGCATTTTCTGGTTCAGAGTTTAAAGATGGTGGTGCACTAAAAAGCAAACGAAAGGACTTAAACGTGTCACAGCCGTGGAGACGTTTTTCGAATCGGAAAGACTCACCTGTGTCTCAGAGGCGGCGGTGTGTTGTCGGATCGGAGGGCGGCGTCGGTCCGAGAAGCTCTATATGTAAACACCTGCTGTCCGTCACAGCCTCCCTCAGCCCCGTCAGCCAATCAGGTGACCTGGCTGTGAACTTTGACCAACCCTCAGCGCTCAGTGCTCGCCCCTCGTCCTCCCCCTCGTCCTCCTCAAAGCACAGCAGACAGACAAACGGATGCAGAGTTCCTGTGAATGAGCCGACTGAGAGGATTGAAGCTGGTTCCCCTTCAGTCAGCACAACAGAGCCAGATTAGACGGGGGGGTGGGGGGGGGGGGGTGGTAGAGGGAGGTGGAAAAGGTGTAGAGAGAAAGCACACAGCTGCATTCAGACAACAGAAACACATAAAACGTTCTGCTCACATGAACTGAGCTCACAGATCATCCTCCTCCAGCTCTGCACGATGAGCGTATTTTGATAGAAATGTTTGTTTTAAAGCTCATCTGGTTGTTTTTTCTGTGCTTTTATTCTGGAAAGGTGTTGTAGCTGAAGTTAAAAAGCACCCTGCTGGTTTCACACCTTCTCTTCGGCTTTAGTTTGTTTTGTAGAATCAGGAAGTGGTTTGAATCCGTTGGCCAGCGTCCTGTTTGCTCCTGTGTGTCGTACCTGCTGTAAAGGCAGAAACCCTCCCTGAGTGCATACAGGTGAGTCAACACGTCTCTGCGACTGAGACTGAGACTGAGACTGAGACTGAGACTGAGTGTAAGCCTGCAGTGGTTTGAGCTGGTGAAACTGGTGACTGACAGCACACTGTGTGTCAGTGAATGGGCCATAGCTCTGGGATCTGGATCAGACACCCCGTTCTGTATTCAGATAGCAGACTTCGTCAGATCTCAGAGACAAAATGAGGAGAACATTCCACAAACAACGTCCCTACACTGACCTGAACCACTGACCTGAACCACTGACCTGAACCTCTGACCTGAACCTCTGACCTGAACCACTGACCTGAACCTCTGACCTGAACCTGGATACAGAAGTATGATGTGGACACCTGAACTGCTGACATGATCCCAGAACCATGGGCCTTAACTCTGGAGTTCAGCTGCATTTAGGTTTCTCTACATTCATTTTCTCTTTATTTAAAAAAGAGATAAAAGATTTTATGAGTTAATGAGATCCAATTTTGATATTGGATAGAAAAAAAAACATGTAATAAATTAAATTGTCCTCCCGGAAACCCAAAATACAAGAAACCCGACGCAGCTGCGATTAGAAAGTTGTAGAAAATAGAAGTTTGTGGTGAATTCTGCTGTGAAATGTAACAACATACTTACAGTGAAAGTCTGTTTGGCTGCAAATCACTGAAAAGACTGAGAATTCATATTTGTTAACAAGTGATGAATCATTTACTGCGTGAAAGCAGCACATCGACTGGTTTGCTCCTGTTTCCAAATGTGTGGTGAAAACAAATCTTTGTTATCTCAGCGGAGACATTTATGGACATCCTCATTCACTTCAACACAAGTCAGTTTTCTGGGACCAGAACATTTAGAGAAACTCAACAGAACAATGTCTCCAAGTGCTGCAGCGCAGTGCTCTGTCCAAACCATGTTCATCAGGGATCATCGTTACCGTAAACCTGCAGCTTCATTTAAAACCAAAACTATCGGAGAAAAATGAGGATGTGTTCAGACTTCTGACATCCAGAGTTCGTTCTGAGGTAACCTGAAGGTTGAGCAGCAGGATTGATCCAGTCTGCAGTGTGTGTGTGTGCGTGTGTGTGTGTGTGTGTGTGCGTGTGTGTGTGTGTGTGTGTGTGAGGTCTATACATAGACAGAGTGATGCTGTGGAGCTTTAATCCACTGTTCTGCCTGTCAGCAGGTAAACAGACACAGGTGGATTACTGGCGTGCAGTGCATTAATCATCATTATTACACAGGAGATTACAGCACACACACACACACACACACACACACACACACACACACACACACACACACACACACACATACACACCAGTGCCCCCAGGGTTCAGGACACCAAACGGCCATAAGGAGATGCAAAGAGACACCAAATAAACCCAAAAAAGGATGAGAGGCCGTATGAGTGGTGAGTTCTCGTTGTGATGAGTCGCATTAATAAACCTGACAGTCTTCTTGTGTGTGCTCACAGCTGCTGTGTATTTATTAGTTGTGTGTTTGCGGCTTTAAACGCTGTAAATAATAAAGTTAAAATAAAGCGGCGTCCATGTTTCTGTGACGTCTGCCAAACACTTACACACCGGAACGAGGAGCTGAGGGTCGACCAATCAAAAGAGGAGTCAGAGAGCTAAAACACATCATTGTGCTGTCATATAGTTCAACTAGAGATGAAAACAGACACTATTCTACTGACCGAAAAGGTTTCGATAGACGAAATACATCAGCTAGTCAGTTTATTAATACATAAAATATCAAAAAAAACATTAATTACAACTCACAATGGGTAGATATACGTGGATCAAAACACGGACGCAGACACTTCCCCTTAAAAAACAACCCAAAGCATCATCTGTCATGTAATACAGTTTACAAGTTTATTCAGGTATAATGAACTCGTTATAGCATTATACAATCATTAACAATCATCTATGAATCCTCTGAGGATCCAGATTTCAGGTTTCACATTAAAAACTCTTTAAAAAAATAAGCAAACACTCAAAAAGGACAGAAAAGGAACATCTAAAGTTCATTAGCTGTGAATCGAAAGGACAGGCGGAGGACAGAGTGTGTTTGCAGCACATGTAAAGGTGTGTGTGTGTGTGTGTGTGTGTGTGTGTGTGTGTGTGTGTGTGTGTGTGTGTGTGTGTGTGTGTCCTCGTCTTCTGGAAACAGACAGCTGACCCCCTGTGGCGTCAAACCTTTGTGATCTTAGTTTACAGACATCAGGTTAAAGTTAGGACCTTCAGGAAACCACATGCGTGCTCAGACAAAGGATTTGGGTGCTTCTGGATCGGACACAGCTTTGTAGACCTTCGGCATCGCCTTTCCCGTGTAAACACTGCGAAACAAGAGGGACGACGTCAGACCCGAACTCATCAAACCCAAACTGTACATGGTTAATACGACTATTAGAAACCAAACGACACGTTAGACCTGAGCCGGCATGCAGAGGCTGTCAGCGAGGGCCGAGCCTCGTGTTTATCTGAGTCTCAGGTATTAAAACCTCCCACCAGCAAAAAGTCTGCATCCTGCTCACTGTTCAGTCAAAATCCTCTCTCCTGATTGGCTGCTGACAGCTGGAGGTCGTACAACTGTCCAGTTCAAAAGCAGATTAGCCGACTTCACTAAGCTGAGAGCGTCGGATCAGCCAATAGAAATGAGTTGCTCTGCTCTTGGCGTCCGTTGTTGTTTGAGCTTTATTGCGATGAGTCGACTGATTACATGACGTGATGTTTACGGGAAAACTGGACCATCGGCCATCAGCAGATTGACGAATAACACGCCGAACTGTCACGTCCTCATTTGAGCTGCACTTAAAGGAGGATTTAAGGGAATCTACTGGCAGAAGTGGAATATAATAATCAGAATAATGTTTTCGTTCCTGTAGAATCATCTGAAAATTAGAATCATGGTGTGAATGAGCTCTTTCCATCTACACACACTTCCACAGAGTCCACCATGTTGCACTGCCATGTTTCTACAGTAGCCCAGAAGGGACAAACCAAACACTGACTCTGGAGAGGGACTGAAGGCAGCTGCAGCGTCTCCTTCTCGCTCTTAAAGGTGGTGGTGAGGGTACTCATTTGGTTGCAATCTGGACCCTCACCACTAGATGGCATTGAATCCTACGAGCTGGACCTTTAACCCTGCAGGAAATCTAGTCTGCACTGAGCTCCAGGGGTGTACAGGTGTACTCACTGCTGGGTGTGGTTACAGGTGCAACAGAGCACACTTCTGACTACAACAGACCAAAAATGCGTTCAGAAATATGAGCATCACAGTTTTTATCCTTTTGAAAATGATAGATTCATGTACCCTTGCTGGGTTGACAGCCTCTTACAGACGCAGCAGAGTAAACCTCCACCCAGTATACCCAGAAAGCTTCCGCTCCATCCGATGTAGAGGCCATTGCCGATCTCATACCTGTAAACACATGACAGAGTGAAACAACCTGCACACACGACACACATCATCATCATCATCATCATCATCATCATCATCATCATTATTTTACACTTGGGCAGTACACATTGATAAGCCCTCGTCCCGTCATAAAGAACCATGTTGTTTATCATTAACGCTGTTCGATCAGTCTAAACGTGTGATGGATGCGTGTCGAGTCGACTCACTTCACGCCACCGTAGAACGGATCGTAGAACTCCTGCACGACGTTGTTGGCGTACCAGGAAACTGCTGTCAGACTGCACAGACCTGCAGCACACACACCACCATGTTGACACATTATTGACTGATAACAAACACCGCCTGTATTTCCTGAGATGTCTCAAACTGCTTGTACATTGAAGCTGTGATTCATGTTCGCCTATTCTCCATATTTATTGACTTTTCACATATTTCTGTTTTTCTTCATTTTCCTTATTTGCTACTCTTAAAATATTATTTCAGGACACTGGCTTTGTTTTCTCAGACTCACCGGCCAGGATGCTCAGCAGTCCTCCAACCAAGGCGAGCTTGGCCTTGGATTGGTCGCTGGTCGAGCCGATCTTGATGCACTTCACCCCGAGCAGAGCGATGACCATGGAGCAGAGGCCGAGCAGCAGGGAGACGATCATCAGAGCACGACACACCTGAACGTAAACTGCACAGAGGGAACATGTCTCATCACGTCACGATGATGATGGTTTTTAAAAAACAGAAAAAGGCAAAGGAGGAACTGGAAGTTCTGTGTGTGTGTGTGTGTGTGTGTGTGTGTGTGTGTGTGTTTTATGACCTCTAATGGTCATAAAAACATCTTTATGAGCCTCAGAGTTTCAGGAGAGACAAAGCAGGTAACAGTGAATCACACGTCATCAGACTCACAAGTTCAGCTTTAATGACTCCATCAGATACGTTATATAGGACAAGTGAAACACTCCCTGTCCACAGCTAACGTTTCTGACCAATCACAGGCCCTCGTTTCAATGCTGCAGCGGTTCAATTTTTATGAAGTCATCCAAAAGTTTCTGAATCTGTGAGGCCGTAGGAGTCTCAGGAAAATGATCCACAACACATTTAGGATTTTTCAGCTTGACGGAGCTTCAACAAACGATCGGAACAAGATGGCCGTCTGTGTGTCTGATGTCAGACCGAGTGAAAACTTGTCACTGCAGCGTGACGACTGAAGGGAAAAGTGCCGCAATGACAACATTTCTACGACCAAACAAGACAATTCAAATCACCTCTGACTGCATACAGATTTTTCACATTTAAACCCAGTAAATACAGATATACAAAACACAGACCAAGACCAACCAAAGGGAAAGCAGAAGCTACGCTAACGGCGGCCTCTGTTCGGTCGAGAAGAGCTTCCCTCCATTTCACTGCCTGTGGAGGGTGAGGCTCAAAATGGCGCCCATAAAATAATCTCGTCCTGTCTGTAACATCATGTGGGAATAAAACATTAAATTCATAAATTCACTATTATTAAAGTGATATGTAATGTACATAGCCGTGACCTAGTTGTATTGTCTTTATAATAAACGGTGACAGGAACTGATCTTCATTTTTGTTTTTTAGGCGGGAAGCTTGGGGCGGTAAAATGCACCAAACCTCATTTCTCTTCCAAGTCCTTCGGTAGCTTTGTGACCTCATTCATACGAGGAAGTCAAAGTTAGCTCAGCGCTTCTTCTCAACTTGATCAGTCCTGAATGTTCTTTGTTTCCAAAAAAAGGTTTTAATTGATCAAAGCTCGCTATTTTAACGACAGATGATTCAAACTGTAGCAAGAAGTCATTCAGCTTATCGATGGAATCGGTGGCTGATTATCTCTTATTTCGTTTCCTCGCAGATCTGTTGTCACTTTTAAAAGAAAAAAAAGGACGTTAAATATGAACTTATGTTTGATCGTATCCGTCTGCCTTCAATCTGTCCTTTAATCCTGTTTTATCTTTTAACAAAGTTTCCACTTCATGTATAAGTTACATTAAAGGCTTTGAGTGTCTTTGCTTTGATGGGAAATGATTGTTTTCTGTCGAGGCATCTACAGGTCTTAACTTTGTGCTCTTCGTACTCTGAGAGGGCAACCGTGCGACTTCTACTTTAAAAACAGAAGGTTTCAGAACTCATCGGTCAGTGTTTTCGTCTTACCAGGGAGGGAGAGCATCGAATTAAAGTCTCGGCACTCGGCCATGCCGGCGCTGTTCTCGGCGCAGGCATGCCACAAGTTCTGAAACTCTCTAACGGAGATGATGACGTCGCCGTGCACGGAGGAAATCTTCCAGTAGTCGTTGACCAGCGCCACTCCAGTGACCAGCCAGCTGATTAAGCATATGATGAACCCAATCGCTTCGACGGCCGTTGACATGATGGCGACTTTTCCAGAAAACTCTTAAGATGAAACAGCAGAGACACTGAGAAGAAATCCAACTTCCACAGAAGGTCAATGAAGCCTTCCAATCTTCAGAACGTGTAATGAGAGCAGGCTCACAAGGCCTTAGCGGCTGAAGTCTGACGCTGGTCGGGGTGTTGGAGGCTCTGGTCTCTCTCCTTCAGTTAGCTCCAGCTCATCTGATGTCTGAGGCTCGAACAGGAGGACTTTACACTCTGCCAGGGGCCATAAAGTGCTGGGAGCCACTCCCTGTAGTTCCCCACCATCTCTCCTCAGTATTAATGATGACGAGGATGACTGCGAGTCTTCAGCCACACCTTAAATAACATTCATCGACACTGAAAGCTACAGAAACCAAACGTCATGGGTCAGTAAGACAGAACAGCCGTCGCCGGCTAAGAGATGAAACAGCGCTCTCACAGATTCACACACACATATGAAAAATCACACAAGTGCCAAAATCTAATATAGGAATAAAATCTGATTTAATATAAGATATAGAGTAAAATAGTTGAATGCGTAACATGAAGAGGCTGTGCAGTGATGTAGCTTGGTTGGCAAGGCGTTAAAAACCTTGTGTGGATTCGTGTTCGCTCGGCGATTGTTGGCACATGTGGGTCAAGTGATGCTTACTGAGATTTTCATAGCGTTGCCAGGTGGTGGTGTTATTACGTGTTTCCAGCAGGCCATAGAGAGTGTCAGAGGTGGTGTTATTTGATATGGTGGTACATTAAGGTCCACGGGGGGTGGGGGGGGGGGGGCGTCGGGCTGGATGGACGGGACAAGAAAACATCAGACTTTAACACAGGAGCTGGAGATGTTGAGTACAAAGATCATATCCCACTCTGTTCTGTCAGTGTTCACTGCAGCTACTACTACATCACTGTGCATTTTTTCATTGCATAATTCCATATAAATGTACATGTTGCACTTAGAAATAAAGACTTGAGTGGATCTGATCACACGAACATCAGTTCAGCATTTCTTTCATGCTGTCGCTCCACACTAAATAATGTCTAAATGGGGGGAGTGAAACTCCAGCAACCTTTTCACCTCTCGTATTTCCACCAATGACCAGCTCACTGCTTATGAACACAGACAAAAGCAGAAGTCTCTGCAGCAGGAAGTGAAAGGACATTATAACCTTTCATGTCCAAATTAGGAAGTCCAGTTTTAACCCTGCTGATGAGTCAAAGAATCAGGAGTGCAATAATGTCGACTAATGGCACCATTTCTTTATCAGTTTGGGAGGCAGGTTACACTGAAACTGCTCTTATAAACAGACTGTGGATCAGTTCAGATTGAATTATTCTGCCGTGACTTTCAGTTCCTGCAGATTGATTTGATCATTTTTGAGGCTTCAGTGGAAAACTTTCAGCTGCTTGAACTTGTGTGAACATATTTTAAAATGGATAAATGAGGTTTCAGGCTACAAAAAGCAAACGGTTGCAGGCTGTTTGGGCTGGCCTCTGTTTTATAGCTTTATGATTGGAGACAGTTAATGTTTGATGATCACAAGTCCAAAGTCTGACAGTTCACACTCTTTCTGTCCCGTCAGTCTGACAGAAACATGGACACACAAATGCTACAAACGCTTCTTGACAGGACTCGTGTAATGATTTCATGTCTCCATCATTCTTGTTAAACTGTTTGTTAAAGTTTCCATTTCTCTGTTCAATTCAGTCGAGATTTCATGCTGTTCATGTTTATCCAGAGGCTGTGAATGGAGATTGAGACAGGAGTAAACCTGTTCATGAGCGTCTCAGTTCACCCATTCACAAAAGATTTTTCTCTTTCCTGTAGTTGTGTCTCTCCAGTCCAGGTTTTAAAATATGCTTTGAACTGAAATGCAGTGGGATTCATTGTGGTTTGTGTCGCACACAGTATTGAAAAATTACATCTGCAAACTAATATTCAGGTTGTGCTCAGATTGTTGTGTTGTGCATACAAACATCATATCCTGGATAATCCTGAATGCTGACTGGAGTACTCTGACAGGTAATGTGGCATGCAGGTAAACACCTGATCCAGGTTCAGTTTCAACTCAAGTCATGCAGCAGATGGTCCTTGATGTAAACATACAATGAGTCATGATGCATTTATGGTGAAACAGTTCCAAACCCTGGTCAAGATCAGTATTACTATAACTACTGCACGTGTCTAATTAAAAATGCAGGGAACTACTAACTGTTTCACCACGTAGAAGATCGAGGAGGACAGCCAAGACTTTAGCGTGTAGGACAGCCTGAACAGCAGCTACACACAGAGGCTCTGTGCCAGCATCACTCACAACAGTAACCATGACATCGGCAAAAACACAAAACCACTCATGAGGTTAATAGCCATGTGCCACGCGCACACACACACACACACACACACACACACACACACACACACACTGTTGCTCGGCCCAGTGGAGGAGAATTTAATGTTGTTTACTGTTCTGTTGACACAAACGCTAAGTTCACATTTACACTCATATTAAACACCGTTAGAAAGGTCAGATTCACGTGAATCGATCGATGCAAACCATTTCAAGATACAATCACAACAGGAGGCGCAATAAACGCCAACAGCAGAGGAATAACCATTTTTAAAAACATTGAGGCAACTCACAGATTAGCGTCTCTCAGTGATCCACAGATCAATTAAACTCTGACAAAACACCCAGAGAGGTCCAGAAGATCCACTGCAGTGAAGGTTTTTGGTCCAAAACATGAAAACAATACACAGAAAAATGTTTTTTCCTCTCACATTAGCGGGCTGTGCTCATCTTCTGTGTTTTCCACAAACATAAACTGGCGCCATCTTGTCTCCAGTTCCTCTGTGGAGACTCAGGTTTGAATTAACACTTCACTTGACCAATCACAGTCTGCCATATGAATTCAGGATTCAGGATTCAGGATTCAGGATTCCTTTATTGATCCTCAAGGGGAAATTGTTTTTGTAGCAGTGCTCCATACAAGATAGAATTATAGAATTAGAATGAAATTAGAAAAGAAAGAAAAGAGGAAGAAATATATAAAAGCAATATAAAAAAACAAAATATTTATACTAAGAATATATATATAAAACAAAATATATATACTGAACATTGGATGTGCAAAATTGAGATTGGAAAATATGTATCAGGACAGGCAGTGAAAGTCCACGGGCCATTCAGAGGGAGGAGTTGTGCAGTCTGATGGCCACAGGCAGGAATGACTTCCTGTGGCGTTCAGTCCTGAGTTTTGGTGGGATGAGTCTCTCACTGAACGTACTCCTGGCCAGCACATCATGAAGTGGGGGTGAGACGTTGTCCAACATAGTCCGTAACTTATTCAGCATCCTCCTCTCTGACACCACCGTCAGAGAGTCACACTCCATCCCCACAACATCACTGGCCTTGGATCAGTTTGTTGAGTCTGTTGGCGTCCGCCGTCCTCAGCCTGCTGCTCCAGCACGCAGCAGTGTAGAGAACAGCACTAGCCACCACAGACTCATAGAAGATCCTGAGCATAGTCCGGCAGATGTTGAAGGACCTCAGTCGCCTCAGAAAATAGAGACGACTCTGGCCCTTCCTGTAGAGAGCGTCAGTGTTCTTTGCCCAGTCCAGTTTATTATCAATATGTACCCCCAGGTACTTGTAATCCTCCACAATGTCCACACTGACCCCCTGGATGGAGACAGGGCTCACCGGTGCCTTGGTTCTCCTCAGGTCCACTACCAATTCCTTAGCCTTTGCCACGTTTAGTTGCAGATGGTTCTGCTCACACCATGCGACAAAGTTGTCCACAGCAGCCCTGCACTCATCCTCATCGCCCTCACTGATACATCCAACTATCGCAGAGTCATCAGAAAACCTCTGGAGGTGGCAGGTCTCTGTGCAATAGTTGAAGTCTGTGGTGTAGAGGGTGAAGAGGAAGGGAGAGAGGACAGTCCCCTGCGGGGCCCCAGTGTTGCAGGCACACATACTGTGGTCTGCCAGTCAGGTAGTCCACAATCCAGGACACCAGGGGGGCGTCCACCTGCATCGCTGTCAGCTTGTCACCCAGTAAAGCTGGACGAATGGAGTTGAATGCACTGGAGAAGTCAAAGAACATAACCCTCACAGTGCTCGCCGGTTTGTCCAGGTGGGCGTAGACACAATTGAGCAGGTAGATGATGGCGTCCTCAACACCAAGTCGGGGCTAATAGGCGAACTGGAGGGGGTCCAAGAGTGGCTTGACCATGGGCCGGAGCTGCTCCAGGACAAGTCTCTCCAGGGTCTTCATAATGTGGGAGGTCAGTGCCACAGGTCTGTAGTCCTTTGAGGCCCTGGGCCATGATGTCTTTGGTGATGTCTTTGGCTACGCCCACCTGGACAAACCTAGCAACCAGAGAAGCCAATAATATGAGTTGAACAGGAGGACTTTTCGGTTTTGGATGGGACATGAACAGCTGTTTGTTTGACCCATCCATCCACCCCACTGTGGACTTTAGTGCTCTTTATACTGTGTCACCTGACTTCCTCCTTTGCTCCTGACATAATTACTACGACCACTAGGGGTCGCTGTGTGAATTCTGGCTGTGAATTCTGGATTCCTGGTGTCACAGTACTTTGTACATCCACCATTCACCCCGACCACCACCCTGAGACTCCTGTGTTGTGCATAAATGTGTTCCATTCACTCAGGCAAACCTTGACCCTGAACATAATCCAGGCAGCAGTTATGGTTTTTCAGCAGAATGTAATTATGGATGTAAATTAGTTGTATATAAACAGGATATTTAGGAGACAGGGAGGGTTGTACTTGCACAGATGACCTATATGTTATTTTTCTGGCGAGGACGGACTGAAATTTCAATGTGATCAGAGGGTCCGCTTGAGGAGGCGAAACTAATCCAGGTGAACATTCAGTGTAGCGTTCAATGTTGCCCTTTGAACTCTGGAATTTGCAAACTGACCAACAGTGAACTATCTTGAAAGTGCAGCCCTCTGAGGAAACAGAGAGCCATCACTATCCAGTTTATCCAGAAGAGGCCAGGATGATGACTGAATACTATAAAAATACCATTTTTGACGTGATGAAAGGAGTCAAGAACAGTTTCGCTTTATTTTGGGTGAGCTGCTTTCTGCCTTGCGCACAACAAAACAGGAGGAGCCTAATTACCAGCCAGATACCAGCAGCTCTACAGGCCCTACGCTGTGAGCTCATCAGGAGTGCTATGAGTTTAGCCTACAGAGCACAGCTGACACCCCGAGGGAGCTGACAACAAGTCAGACCGGCTCTACGACCCACAATCCAGTCCCAACATCCGGATGCAGCTTTTCTCTGTCTGATCCAGGCCAGATTGCAGTGACAGTCATGGCTTCTGCTGTTCAGACATCAAACAGCTTCACGTGTATTTGGACCAAAAGTTCAGAGGGTGAAATGAACTCTGACAGAAGCTTCAAACACTGGACCAGGTGGATCTTCAACTGAGAGATGATATTATCGTGATCTTCACAGTGATTTAAGACTTTTATTCGCTTGATGAGCTGAAGGGCAGATCCAGGAATGAGCAATGCATGAAAAACAAAAGGACTATCCAGGTTTTCTTTGAGGGACCTCTGGACTGTACTCTGGACTGTTTGCTGTATTCTGGATCAGTCCATGCAGGTCACGGGTTGGGTTTGAACATGGTGGACCTGATGTGACCAGATTTCTTCCTCCTTTGGTTGTGGAGATGAACGCTCTGGTCATGAGATTGAGACACACTGATAGTCTGCTGGTGATGATGATGGTTCTCCTGGACTTCACAAACCGTGAGTTCACTTACACTTCCAGCTGACACAGATAGACCAGAACAACTATGGTAGAAAACACCTGGTTCTTTGATTAAAAAAAAAAAAAAAAGCCTGTGGACATGAAACTTAAGGAGAGAAGTTAACTACAACTCCCAAGGTGCATTTCAGCAAGAATATCCAACCACAGAGATTAAAATCCTGTTTCTTGCATCAACAATTGCTAAAGATGAACCTGATGAGAAAACTGATAATGAAAATTGAAAGATTAAATTCAGTTGAATGTCATACTTGTCACTGCTCTGATTGGCTTCTTCAGTCAGGGTCACAGGGTGTCGCAATCATATGATAAAATAACAAAATAGAATTTATCAGAAATAATGTTGAAATAGTTCAAACTGGTGGCCAGAACCTAAGACAACAGGATGGTTACGATCCAGGAGGTCTGGGTCAACAAAACACTTTAACACGAGTCAAATGTTCATCCCTGTTTCCTTCTGATGGACAAGATACCCGAACCTTAACTACACAGTCAATATTTTTGAATGTTTCTCTGCGTTTAACCCGCGTAGGCATGCGGATGTAGTGGGTCTTAATGTGGTGAACTGAAACAAATAGGAGAACAGGCAGATTTCCCCTGCTGGGAATCGAACCCAGGACCTTCTTGATATGAGCTTGATGTGAGTTAGATTCCACTCTAATGCCTGTACAGTAAATATGAAGATCCGCAGGTGGTTAGCTTGGCATAAAGACTGAAAACAGGGGTAAACAGAGCCCGCCTGACTGTACTAAACTGGGGTTCTATGGGCAGAACCGCCTGTCTCTCTATTAGCCGATGTCTGAGATAACATTTAAAACATGAACTCACTGTGACGACAGATGTTTGGACGCTGCCGGCTCCCAGCAGAGTTTCCATGGAGTCTGTTGACATGAGACACGTTCTGAAGTGGCGCCCACTGCAGGCTCCATGCAACACTGCAATCCTTTACTCTGTTCAGTTCCAGGGGTAAGTCAGACACGAGCAAAAACAGAGTTTTTCTTTTCTTTTCTTTTCTTTTCTTTTCTTTTCTTTTCTTTTCTTTTCTTTTATTCTAAAGATGTAGTTTATTTTGACTCAGTCCCACAGGTGTGTTAAAGTTGGAGCCAATGGCCTTGGAGCTGAGAACCATGAATGGACTAACGTTTCCTTAGTTTATTGTTTTTTTACATGGGACTTGCTGTCAGAGAGTAAATATAGAAGAATGTAGAATAACGTGTCCTTTTAATTTATGTATAATGTATGTACGAGCGTTTCACACAGTATGATTTATTTGACAGCCCAAAATATATTCAGCTTGATTTCACAGAGGACTGAGAAAAGAAAATATTCACATTTCAGAAGCTGTTTTTTTTTTCTTTTCTTTTCTTTTTAGCTGAAGGACAAACTATTGATAGATTCAGACTTGTTTGCTGATTGTGTTTGTGTACTGTACTTCTTTGACTACAATGAAAGCTTTGTTCAGGGACAGGTTGACAGTGCAGTTATATCAGAGGGTGGAATATGTGAAATAGGCAGCTGACAGCTCTCAATCACCGAGGAGAAGATATAATTAAGTCTCAGGAACATTCCTGTGGCTGTTTTGAAGTCGTAAAAACACTCTGGCTCTGCTGGAGGTGGTAGTCAGTCTGTCAGTCGGTCCACAGCTCCACAGACACTCATGATCCCTCCACAGTTATTCCTCCTGACTTTGCTGATCTTCTGGCATTTCCTCTAGTGCCGCCATTGACATTGATGTATCTATGAAATCCCAATGAAATGTGATCCTCCCCTTTTTAGCGGCCTTAATTCTACTTTGTGCTTAGTTCTAATTAGCAAGTGTTAACATGCTAAGCTAAGATGGTGAACACAGTAAACATTATAACTGATCCTAAACACAGCCTCACAGAGCTGCTAGCACGGCCGTAGGCTCGGAAGAAAGCGCAGTGAGCCTGTTTTCTCACTGTTCCATATGTTGAAACCACCACATGTACTGGATGTTCTATATCATTTTGTGGGACTATTTTTTGCATTACTAAACAGAATATGCTGTCTGAATTCTTGGCACAAAGTCAAACATGTTTTCAGTGGGTGTTGGACTCTGCCAAGGTTGCACTTCATCAGTGATCCTGTTTGTGAGATTCATGGGCAAGATGTCAAGGTGCAACCTGCAGAAAGTCTGGTTTGGCAACCTCAGAATCGCATGTGCTTTTGCAGATGATGTGGTTCTGTTGGCTTCATCAGACCATGATCGTCAGCAGGCAATAGGGCAGCTTGCAGCACCTCCAAATCTGAGGCTGTGGTTGTCTGTCAGAAACTGGTGGATTGGTCCCTCCAGGTTTGGGAATGAATCGCCGCCCAAGCAAATGAGTTCAGTATGTTGGGATCTTGCTCACAAGAGACAGTAAAACGGAGCGTGGGATGAACAGGTGGACTGGTGCTGTGTCAGATGTGGGTACTGTGTACTGGACCATAGTGGTGAAGAGGGAGCTGAGTCGGAAGGCAAAGCTTTCCACAGTCGATCTACGTTCCAAGAGTCGTGGTCATGGGCTGTGGGTAGAGACCAAAAGAATGAGATCACGCATACAATCTGCTGAAATGAGGTCAGAGTAGAGTCATGAGCCAGTTGAGGTGACTCAGGTGTCTGATCAGGATCCTCCTGGGTGCCTTCCTTTGGAGTTTTTCAAGGCACGTCAAACTATGAAGAGACCCACGAGCAGACCCGGAACTTGCTGCAAGGATTAGATGTGGCCTAGGATCACATCAGGATCCGCCAGAAGAAGCTGGAGGGACGTCTGGAGTACCCTGCTTAACCTACCGCCACCACAACCCCATCCTGGATAAGCTGAAGAAGATGGATGGGTTATTTAACACACTTTTCCCCAACATTCAGTGCAACATGACATATTTGGAAAATTTTAGGACAGTGGAACATAAAATGGGGTTTTGTGAGTTTGAGCAATACCTGCAATTTAAGTTTGGTAACATAAACCTTAAGATGGTGGATCTGTCTTGGTTAGAGCAGTGAACTGTAGCATCGGCAGTCTGCTGACAGGTAGCCTCCACCTGTCAGCAGACTGACACGATGACTCATCTTTACACTTAATTTGATTTGAATAACTGCAGAGTTCTGATTGAAAACACCTGAGAGAACAATAAGACTGAGCTGGTGGAGGTTTGCAGGCTGTGGTATTGGAGTTTGGAGGTAATGATTGTAGCCAGAGGCACAACTGCAGGCACAGATGTGTGCAAATGGTTTTAAATTAGTTTCAGCTTGCAACACCAGTTCCACAACCAGTTCTGCTCTCGTGAGAGGACATCTGCTACTGAAAGACCATAAAACAAAAAACACTAACGATAAAGACACATAAGACGAGAGCTCTGAGTGTCTCTTTACCCTTCAGGGAATTTGAGTTGACAGTCCTGAATGGCAGCTGGGTGGATGCTCCCGAGTGCCGGCAGACTCCTCACACTCGCTGCGACTTGACGTTTGACCTGGGCTCCGACTCCGACTACAACCTCCACGTCAGAGCGCAGTGCGGGTCCCAGCTGTCGCCCTGGACCAAACTCAGTCCACCTTTCAACCGCAGAGACAGTAAGACGCTAACAGCAGCAGGTTTTCCTGCAGAAACAGCCGTGAAACTAAACATTGGACAAAAGAAACATGATGAGACGGCCTGTACGGCAAGCTGATGTGTGAATCTCTTGCTGGCAGCGATCCTGACGGCGCTGGAGATGGTGGTGACAGCGGCGGGCGACGCCCTTCAGGTGACCTTCAGCAAGCTTCCTCTCACTGCTGTCGTCAGCGTGATGGTGTGGAAGAGAGACGATGAGCAGCAGGTCATTGTTTACTTCACGCCTTCTTTTTCTCATCTTTGAACCATTTCTTGTATTTTTTATTATATCTTATCGTTCCTGTCCCGTTGGTATGTTTCCTGTCTTTTCCTTTTCCTTTTTCTTGATATCTCCTCTTCTTCCTTTCCTTTATCCCCCTCCTTTATCCCTGTCTTTCCTTCTTTTTCTCTTTTCATCTTGTGCCTTTGTTTCTTGCCTGCCTTTTCCTCACACCCTGTTTATTCTCTTCTTTTCTTTCTTACCTTCTTTATCTTTTCTTTTCTTCATTTATTGAAAAAACAGTTGTGTTGCACTCTCTCTCTCTCTCTTTCAGGCTGCTGTGTACTCAATACCAACTGAACAGACGATGCTGCACGTCGCCGCCCTGCAGGAAGGAGCTGTGTACTGCGTCAGAGCTCAGATTGTCCTGGACAAACAGCTCCACAGCAGCAGCACTGACACCCAGTGTGTGTCCATCGCAGGTACAGGTGTACAGCCAAACAACAATTCACATACAATTGTGTATACATAATTTATGGGGACATTACACAGACTTACATTCATTTCCTGGAAAGTTACCTTAGTAACCATAGTAACCAAGTAACCATAACCAAAACCTCTTCTTGCCTAAGCCTACCAGACCAGACCTTACCTTACCAGAACCTTAACCCCAGTCTTCATCCTAAAATTTAATGATTTAATGCATTATGGGGACCTGCATCTTGTCCCCATAAGGAAAGTGTGTCCCCACAATGTGACTGTGACAGATTTATGTCCCCACAACGACAGGAATACACACACACACACACACACACACACACACACACTTACTGTTAACCTTTACTAACATAATATGTGTCCTGACAAAACTGTCCCCAAAAACAATATGTTCCATGACGTTACTTTCCTGAAATGTCCAAACTTTCACTAAATGTCCTCTTGCTTCTCATTCTTTCCAAAATATTCCTCCATTCCTTCTCACTTTCCAAAATGTCTGTTTACATCAACAGTATAATATAAAATGTTGGTCCAATCAAGCTTATTCCCAACAAAAGGTCATTTTTACTCAGCAAGTAACAAATAAGAAACAACCTTTAAAATTTAATTTACTTGCAGGTCTAGACGCTGCGTGGAGGAGGCCGACCACCGTGACCGTCACTGTCCTCATCACGGCGGGTCTCCTGTTCGCTGTGCTCTGGTTCGTCGTCCACTGTCGTCCACACGCCTGCCAAACGTATTTCCATAAAGAACCAATGCCCCACTCACTGGTCAGTCCAACTCAATATAAATACATGAGGAAACGTAAAAATAACAGATCAAACCACAACCAGAAATTCATAGAAACTCAGCAGAAATATGAATCAGTTAGTTCTTAAAACTGGATTTACAGCAAATTTGACCTCCTGAAACCTGGCAGCTGTGTGTCAAAGGTTATTTGATTCTTTGTTTTTCTGCTGTTGGACATCATTCGTATATTTCAATATTGTGATTTATTGTTTCTGCTATTTTCTTGTGGCAAAATTCTCATGTGGAAACAAGGTATTTCACATTTGAAAGCTGGTTAAACTTTTACCAAAAATCCGTCAGAGCCTGAGATCAGAACCATAAATAAATGCTGTCGTCTGTACATTTTTTACTGACTGTGTGGTTTTGATGTTGTAGCGTGATTGGGACATTCAAATCCCGATGAGGCCTGAGGACGTGGAGACTTGTGAGACGATCCACGTGGTGCAGAGTGTCGTCTCCGAGCACTGAGGACCAGCTGAGACCAGCTGAGACCAAGTGCAAGAACAAAGCACTGAACTTCATTCGTGGATTTTGTGGACTACGTGAATGTTTTGAGAAGATGCTGTTGAGTTTGTGGTGCATTCAAACCTGTGGGAAAAACTGGAACCAGCAGAAGAAGGGTGAAGGAATTATGACTCTCATCCGCCGGAGGCAACAGAGGAAGTCTGGTGATGTCATCCTAGAGCTCCACACATGGAGGATGTCAACAAAATGTCAGACTGCTCTTCCCTGACCTCAACCATGTGGTCAGTAACCATGACAACAAAGGTCCTTTCATCTTCAGGAAGTATTCATTGTTACCAAACAATGGCATTTCTTTCCTCCTCGCCTGAACTGAATGCCAGATTGAATTTTAATGCTGTGTTTTCAAGGTTTTGAAAAGTGCTTCAGTTTTGGACAAAGTGCTTGAAACTGCTTGAAAGTGTAACTGCAGGACTGTCTCAACAATGAGTTTTATATGGGTTCAGTCAGGTTGGACAGGATGCCAAGTCTACTTACAGACAGGGAACACATTGAGACCGTCGTTAACGTTCCTGTTTGACTGCATCATACCAGCAGGACACATTCCTGTTTACACTGTACATTTACATACAAAGCAGTTCAGATTGTGAACAGTGTTCTCGACCGGCCACGACTTCTGTTCTTCACTTCTTGTTGCAGAATTTTAAGTAATAAAACTTTCATTAATTGTTCATCATTCTTAATTTCTCCACTTCATTAACACACAGGACAAAAATGTATTTGAATACAAATCAGTAGCTTTTATGTCAATACTCATTAGTTACATTACAATCAGAATGAAAACCTCTGATAGCTCTGTGTAACGACAGCAGCTGCTGAACAACGTCCACTGGTCACCGTTGCAAAATTTGTTCAAATGATCACGTATTTCCTTTTGTTTTACTTCACTCACTTAATTCAGAAACACAAGCATGCAAAAGACATATAGAGCAATGCACAATACAGTTACTAGAGTGTACGATATACCATTGACTTTACAGAGGTGTTCTGGCTCTCATGTTAGCAATCAGTGTCGTGGAATGTGAAGGCCGAATGCACAAACCACAGGAGGCCAAAAACAGCCGTCCAATTGTTTCTGAAAAATCTTCTTGAAAGTGTCAAAAATAATGATCTGCAGGAGTCAGAAGTCCGAGGAGCAAAGTACTTTTGTTGTCGACGATAAAGGGGAACACGCACACAAACACACAGCGTGCAATCCTGATGAGCTCCAACGTACAGCGGTCTGCACTCTGGCTTTTATACTGTTCACCACACTAAGAAGAAGCAGCTGCCAAGACACCTGCAAGGTCATGAGAAAGCCCAGAAGGCAGCCTGCAGAGACACCTGCGTAGCCCCTGATAAGGATTCTCTATGAGATCAGTTGATTTCAGAATTTCTCCACTTTTGCTGCGGTGTCACGCTCGGCGCATCAGCTGTTACTACGATATGACTCTTAACAAGTCAGCTGCTGTCACAGATCACATCCTAACAATTCATTTCTGCAATATCAGGTTCATTCAATCAACTGTTATCAGCTGCCATTGGTTAGAACATTTTCCCCAGTTATCACATATCTTCACGTCTTATTTGAGAAATTATACTACAGTTTACAAACTTCATTATAGGTAAAGAACACATCTTACAAAGTATAAAGGCACACCACACACTACTATTGCCTTTAAGTGCACTTTTGAGATTATATTAAATCATAGTGAGATTAAATATTAAACCATAGAGTGATTATAGAACGTTTAATCTATCAGTAGTTATAGCTAAACATTCAGATAGGGATTGTAAGAGAATACATGTTTAAAGACTTTGTTCAACAGTAAGAGAGGCACAAAGCCACACACAGAAGCTGCTGTAGAGACACCTGCAAGGCCAGAGGAAACTGATAAGGGCGCTCTGTGATTTCATGATCTCTCTGCTCCTCCTTCACTTCTCTGCAGCGTCATGTTTAAAGCATCGGCTGCTCTCTAAGCACATGAACTATTATCACAGTATCACATTATATTAAATCATCCTCACTTACAATGTCATGCTCAACAAATCAGCTACTATCACCTACCATTGGTTACAGTGTTTTCTCTCAATTCTCCTTAAATCATCACAAATCTGTTAGAAAAAAATACACTACATCAGTTACCTACTTTGACACAGAGCAGCATTTTGAAGACTAACAGTAACATACATACATCAGCTTCAGAGCTGACGAAGACGTAGAGTCTAAAGAGGCTTAAAGCAAACGTGTTGAATCATTTCTGCATTTTTGGTGATTAACTGGGGAGTGCAGGTTGAATCCCCCAAAACAATGCAAAGACAAAAGACTTTTATCTGCAAAACTGCATCATGGTGACCACTGTGGTACTGCTGGTACAAGAACAGAAGCCTAGGACCCGACACTTGTACCCTTATTCTTGGAGAGTTTTGGTCCTGTCTTGGTTGGCACTGATCGTGTTGATTATCAAGCTCACTGTCTTGGTCTTTGTTCATTTCAGAATCAGTCTTGGTCTCGTCTTGGCCTGTTTTGGTGTCTGTCTGTCTCACCTTGGTCAGTCTCAGACTTGGGCTCGGTCTTGTCCTGGTCTGTGTCTTGGTCTCTTGGTGGTCTCAGTGCTGTCCCGGTCGGCTTACTTCTTTGTACAGCCTTTGTTCCTACACTGGATGTCAGTAGGTGGACTCTGGAGGAGTTTCTCTCCGTTCCTTACTCGAACCAGGTACTCTGCTCTTTTTCTCATCTCCATCAGGGACTGAACTCGTTGCTTCCAGCCTTGCTTGCCCTCATGTTTCTCTCCCTCAATAATCATGTCAATGTACTCTGGAGTGGAGAGAGGATCTGGCTTCAGCGCTATCTCCTTCAGTTTGTTTAAACACTCAACAGACGTCTCTATCAGCTCTTCCACCTCATCCTGCTTTTTATCATATTCCTTCTCCATTCCTTTAATCAACATCTCAACAGTCATCTTACCCTCTGTGGCTTTTAGGTACTTTTCCTTCAGATGCTTTTTTGTTTGTTTTTCTGTAACTTCCTGATAATCCCATTTGTACTTCTGATGATGATGTACACTCCAGTGACATTTGCCTGGACACTGTGTACATTTTCCATCTTTTCCAATTGCAACACAGTGGACTTTATCCTCATCTTTTGAATATGCACAGTTATCGTGACAGGTGGAATTACACTGCTGACAGTTGGTGAGGAATACTCCAGTTCCAGAAACATTTATTTGAACAGGCTTCATGATAGGAACTTCAAACTCAAAGTCCTCATTTCTGCTGATCTCTGCCTCGTACTTTTTCACTACTTCAGATTTTCGTTTTATCTCCTCAAGCTTGGCTAACCCAATTGTAACCTCCTTCTGCAAATTTTCCACTGTAACCTCGAGGTTATGTCTTTGTTTGAGGACCTCTTTCGTCAGCGTCAGGCTTTTGGTGTTTATAACATTCAAAGCAACAAAAAACTTCTTCAAGCTTTTTGTCCCCATGACCCAAAACATCTCATCAAAGCTTCCGTCCTCATCATCGTCACTCGTGCTTCTTGCTGCAGAAGTTTTGTTGTCTGCAAACAACGCTGAATTATTGAATTTGAAGTGAATTGGGAGCCCGTTTGATGTTTTAGGACATGGAACACCTGAAGCATTGATTGCCTCCAGAACTGCAGGGCGCTGGCCGTCTGCAAATGTCACCAGAATCCTGATGTTTTCTTCCACATCTTTGCCAAAGATTGAAAGCACAGAATCAAACACATATTTCTGTGTTGCTGTGAGTCGTGCTAAAGAAGCCTGAGCTACAAAACACACAGCATCAATGTGACTGACACCATGCTGAGCAGAGAAGATGTTATGCAGCTGTTCTGTGATCATCTTGTCTCTTTCGATGCCTCGTGTATCTCCAAACCCTGGAGTGTCAACAATGGTCAGTGAGTAGTCTATTTGAAAACCCTCCTGGTGGTTGATTTGGTACACGGTGGCTTCAGAAGTCTGGCTTTCAGCTTGTGATTTCGACGGATCCTCATGAACTAACTTAAACCGAAATGAATCCTTCCATTCGACACCCAGAATGTAATTGATCATCCCATTGATGAGAGTTGACTTCCCAGCCCCAGTTGCTCCAAGAACCATTATGGTGCGATTACGTTTCGTGATCTCCTTCCCAAAACTGAAACGCTTGCACTTATCGATATCGCTTTCTTTATGCAAGGGAATTTTATAAACACGGAGAGGACCTCCATGGCATTTTAGCTCTGTGCTTTTTTTTTTTATAACATCAGCAAGCCGTGGTGGTGTTCTTTGAGATCGGGAAGTCATCTTAGCCAGCAGCTTGTAAACGTAGTACTTGAAAAACAGGCGGGTGACACCAGGACCAAACCTAATTTCAACTAGAAAATATTTGAAGCTTGTTGTGAAAGTGTATGTCTTCTGGTCCTGAAGTCAATGAAATGCTCTCAGGTCCAAATCTGTAAAACATTAAATGTACAAAAATAATCCCAGTGTTTGTCAAGAAGTTACGTTAATGCATATGGCTTTGAAATCAAACATTCTTTCCACAGAATCCTCTTTTATCAGACCGTCATTTAGTGTGGACAGGTGGTCTTACAACAGCTTATAGTAGAACTAAAACATTAATTCAATATAGTTTATATTATTTTACATTATTTCAAACAGAACCAAACCTGTCCGCTCTCAGTCCAGTCACGCACCTCAGGATGCAGCAGATTTACACTTTGGTCTCCAAATTCCTAAAATGAAATGAGTTAGTTAGTTATTTCTATGGTTTATTTATTCTGTTAGCACAACTTTAGCCACCCAAAAATAATATCAGTTACGTAATACCTCAGCTACATTTAGCTGATAATACTGCACTACTTTTGGCACAGTGGCGCAAGTGGTATCACTGTCTCCTCACAGCTAGAAGGTCCTGGGTTCGATTCTCGCTGTGAGCGCTGGGGGCGTGTCCTCCACCACGCCTTCAGTGCCTGCTGCTCGAGGAAAAAGGGCCTTTGCATGTTCTCCCCGTGTTCACCTGGAGTATCCTCCATAAAATGTACCCCCACTAAAAACATGCAAGAAGACCACCACCTGACCAATGGTGACAACAGTTGGGTCCCCGGGCGCCGCTGTCGGCTGGCAGCCCACCGCTCCTGGTCTGCCGCGGAGGAAGGACGGACCAAGGATGGGTTAAAGGCGGAGAAAAATAATTTTATGGAAGCATGGCTTGTAGTGTGCAACTAAAAGTCTGTGTGTGATAATAAAAGTACTTTTCTTCTTCTTCTTCTTTTACCACTGATACAATAAATACATGAAGCTTAATAATACTTGTATGTTTTTACTACTGATACTTTAACTACATGAAGTCAAGAATACTTGTGTACTTTTACTGCTGATGCTTCAACTAAATGTAGCTTTTACTGAAGTGGGACATCAGAGTACTTTTTCTGACACTCAAGGGAAGTAAACGACCAAACTTGAACAAAAATAAAGATGTTCAGCCATCCAAAAATGATCTCAGGAAGGGCGATAAAAAGGTCTTTGGGGAATATGAGAAATTCTCCCTTTGCTTTGAGCGTGGAGGAGCAGCTTTACTCCAGAGTGCAAGTCAGTGGAAGACATGACGGTAAAACTTTTTACCAAATATAAAAAGTTTTATACACATATTTGGATTTTTTTCATAATGTTGCACAGATGAGCACAATCATTTCTCTGAGACCCCTCAAATTTTCACAAATCATGTTTTCAGGGGAGTTCATGTCTCATTAAGAGGGGCCAAGCTCCCCCTGGCCCCCCATAGTTCGCACCCTGGATTCAACCACCATCTCCAATAAATTGGGGCTGTCTCTATTCTGCCTGAGAGGCAAAACTCAGGGTAAAAAAGATGAAGTGATGCCTTTTCTTAGATTGGGTCAGCCATGTAGGACAGGATGTGAACAGCAGATTTGATGAAGCTCAAACTAGAGGCCAAACTGAGCAGAGAGCTTTGTTAACGACTTACTACAAAAAACAATGAGCACAAACACAAACAAATGTACAGTGTTGTGCCTGAACGTGTTCACTGAACGGTAGTTCATGAACTCGTTCATATTTTGGATGAACGTGAACTGAACGTACTGTGTTACTGCCTGATGAACGTTACTGTGAACTCGTTCATTCTGGTGTCTGCGAACGTCTCGCTCTCAGTTTAACTTCGTTCAACAGGGTGCCAGATTTCTATAGAGCCTTCCAGGCGAAAACCCAGGAAAAAACACACCGTAAACAGGCCTTAGTATGGAGCGGAAAAAACACCCAATCTTACATTTCTGTGCAAACTTTGTCTGCCGGCTTTCAAAAAGGAAATCTGCACTTCAGTCACATCCACAGCAACCCTGAAACGGCTCATTGAACTGAAGCACCCGGCCAGCCTCTCCAGGTATGTTCTGACCACAGTTCCAGTTAAAACTGATCAGAAAACAGCTGTCTGTGGCTCTTTACGGGCTGTGGCAATAATATTGAAAAATAATAGCTCGCAGCAACAAATGGAAAAACAGAACTATGAACTAGTTCATTTTCAAAACGGTGAACTTTGTTCAAAATTTTGAATTATGAACTATGAACTGAACTTTCCCAACACTGCCAATGCAAAGCTAAAATGAAATCATGCAGTTACGTTTATACAGATAATAAACGATCACATGAACACTGAAACACAGAAAAAGAACTGCTGACCAGCAGCTTACCGCTCAGGATGTCTCTGTGAAGCAGGAGGGTGAGCTCTGCCTCGGTTTGTCTGCAGCTGCTTTATATGTGCAGTGCGCACACAGACACACACACATGCACACACACACACACACACACACACATGCACACACACACACACACACACATGCACACACGCACGCACACACACACACACACACATACACACACACACACACACACACNAATTGCTTCTCAAATATTAGGCCTTTCTCAAGGAGCCACAGATTGTTTACTTAAAGCTGCACTAATCAATATTTTCACACCAACAAATGATCAAATGATTGTGTGATGTGAAAGGGGTCGTCCTCACCCAGAAAAAATGGGATGCTGAATGGCCATAGTTTGAACATCTAATCAAGATGTCCTGTCAAAAAGAGTCCCAGAACGAGCTTCTTTAAAGAATTCATTTTCATTTATCAGTCAGCTGGCGGTGAGCTGGACCTTTTCAAAATGTGACACTTGAATTTATGCATTATAAGTTAACCATTGTAACATATTTTCTATCAGGGAAAACATTTGTTGGTCCGGACTGGAAGTCGGTAGAGCAGCACCTGACGGGTGGTATGTATTGTTTTTGTTTTTTTTTCTTCTGCCAGGTTATTTCTTATTTTATTTTGGTAAAAGAAAGCAGTCAAGACCATTGAGTTTGCTATTTGTCTATGTCACATTTTGCATGTCCACGATTGAGTTACAGGAAGAGAAATTAAGCACCAGATGAAGCGATCGGCTCAGTTCTACCCAAACCATTCTGATGTGAACAATAACTGGCTGCATGTTTAAGTTGGCTTGTAGTAGCAGTAAAGTAAATGATACTAATAATGAAGAAGAAAGAAACACAAAACAAAGTCTCTTTTCATGAAACATAAAGACAGTTGTTTTTGAATTCTCCATTGGGTTTGCAAGAGTTCATCAGCACAAAATGTTAAAGAAGTTTCTTAATCGACAGGAGATCAAAAAGCCTTTAAACTAGAAACACACTAATCATTTAAAATGGTATCTTGAGGTTTGCATCGCAGGAGAGTTACAGGACTAACTAACATATGTTCTCTGTTTCTCTAGTCTAGACTAAGAGATGGACCCTCTCGCCAGCGGAACCATAGAGATGGCGGCGCTCGGCCGGCCATTTGGCCTCGGGATGCTGTACGACTGCTGCCGAGATTCACTCGTCACTGGTAAGGAACCACAGTGAAACTTAAAGAGTTTACAATAACGTGCTCCAACTTTTTAACCTGAATGTTAATCTTGAGGACCTACAGGAACAGGATTTGAAATGTTTTGCCCCTGGCAACTCCCACCAGTATCAAAAACACCAATTCTGCAAATGATCCCATAAACGCTAGTGGTGGCTGCCCTGCTACAGGCTGAGCCCAATTATGTCACATTGTGAGTTTATCAGATAGAGATGTGACAAAAAGAAATGCATTGCTGGTGTCCTGGGGACCTGAAATAAGTACGTCCTGTGAATTCTTTGCATTGACAGTGTTTGGTGACTGACAGCTGGAGCTCCTGATGGATGGACATGAAACTCTTATTATCTGATGGCATGTCAAAGATACAAGCTTGTGCACATAAAAATGCAAAGAGAGAAATTAACAACAACCCCTAACAATCTGCTGCATTAGAGTAGATGTAGAAACGTTTATTCTCTGTAGAAGCCTGAAAATACATTCAGCAGGTCATTTAATTTCACTTTTGGATCAGATTTGGTTTTCACATGTTCCCAAAGGTGTTTCTTTATTCATTACAGAAAACCTTCTTGGTTCCAGAGAGTTTACCAACAAGATGAATAGTAATGAATTCAAGGCCTCTTTATTTGTTTCTTAAAAACAAACTCAGCAGTTCGATATCATAAGTGTCACTTTTTTCTACCGGCATGTTTTAAGAGATGGTTAGAAGAAAGAGTTTTTACAAAATTGGTAAACTGATCCTGTTCCCAATATGACACAGAGAGGGCTTCTTAGAGAAAAGCTGCAGGACTTTAGCTGCCGTTAGTCTGAGGGTTTCTCTTGCTTGTGTCTTTTGACCTTTCCAAGCCATATTGTCATGCAATAAATGGCAGTTAAACTTCTACCTCTTCTTTTTGGCAGGCATGACACTGTGGGATCACAATGACCTGGAACAGCATACACGGAAAATACCAAAACCTAACACTAACTTTGAGATAGTTGCATCTGAATCAATTGAGCATAAATCTTCAGCATTAAATGTTGATGCATCTCTGAAAGCAAGTTTCTTTGGTGAACTGGTAGAGGTTGAGGGATCAGCCAAATACCTGAAAGATCATAAGACTTCCAAAAATCAGGCCAGAGTGACTCTGAAATTCGAAGCTACAACAAAGTTCCAGGAACTGTCAATGAATCACCTTGGAAGAGGCAATGTGAAGCATCCAGAGGTCTTTGATAAAGGATTAGCAACACATGTAGTCGCAGGTATCCTTTACGGGGCACAAGCCTTCTTTGTTTTTGACCGTGAAGTGTCTGAAAGGGAAGATCATCGAGACATCGAGGGCAACTTGAAGGTGATGATCAAGAAGATTCCTTGCCTTACTGTAGACGGGGAAGGATCACTGAAAATGGAAGATCAGGACAGAACAAAGGTTGAGAAATTCTCCTGCAGATTCTTTGGAGACTTTTCCCTTCAGAAAACTCCTACATCCTTTCAGGATGCAGTAGAAGTCTACCAAAGCCTGCCAAAATTACTGGGAGCTGGCGGACAAAACGCTGTACCAATGAAAGTCTGGCTCTTGCCACTGACAAGTATAGATTCTTCAGCTGCCAAAATTGTCCGTCAGATAAGTATAAGATTAGTTCAGGAATCACAGAGTGTCCTGGAGGACTTCAGTGAGCTGGAAATGAGGTGTAATGATGCACTGAAAACCACCACTGCACAGCAGTTCCCACAGATTGTGAAAAAGATTAAAGCCTTTCAGGAGATGTGCTCTGAGTTCAAGCTAGAATTCCAAAGAACCTTAGCCGAGAAACTTCCATCAATCCGAGGTGGGGGGGAAGAGGAGGCTGTGCTCGCAGAGATCCTGAAGAGGAGACATTCTTCTCCTTTTAGCAGCAAAGACCTGAACGAGTGGATGAACTGTAAAGAGAGAGAAATTTCTTTTTTAAAATCTTTCACCAACACGATGAAGAACACCAGTATTGTCCCATCTCAAAATGGACTTTATGAAGAAAATTTCAGTGCAGAACATGCTGTGTGCTTTGTTTTCACCTCACTGGGAAGTGCTGAACCTTACCTCTCAGCTTTATCAAGCTACTTAAAACAAAGACCCAAACCAGACGACTCTCAAGATTCACATCCTCATGATGTAGAGAAGGAACAATGGTACGCCTCAAAAGAAGTAGCAGATGCAATGAGGATTAAAGCAAAGCTCTTCAATGACTTCGCAGAGGCCAACAAGGAGAACAAGAACATGAAGTTCTTGACAGTTGGTCTAACAAATGAGACGCAGAAAGGTTCCAGCATCTACCTTTATAAAGATGGCTTTCCTGTCACTGACAACTTTGAGCCACCTTCAAGACCTGAAACAGTCACAGTAAGTAACATAGACCACAACAGTGTGACACTGAAGATTTCTCCACCCAGATTTGGAGCAAAGAGCATCACCTCCTACTCTGTTGAGTACTGTGTCAGTGGAGAGGATGGATGGCAACAAAAGACAGCATCAAAAGCTGAAGAAGTCACAGTGAGAGATCTAAGTCCTAACACAGAGTATAAGATCAGATGCAGAGCAGTGACCTCAGTAGGTGTTGGACCAGACAAGGAAGTCAGTGGTTCCATTAAAACCTTACCTTGCAGCCCTCCTGGAAAACCTCAAGTTGAACTAAACTCAAGGGAGATATCCATTAGCTGGGAGAAACCTGCCGAGCTTGGACAAGGTGCCCACATTATGAGCTACATCGTGGAGTACGCCAAAACAGACAACGGGGTGGAAGAGGAAGAACTCCAGTTGAATCAAATGATGTCAATGACTGAAAAGGCGATAATTTCAGGGCTTCAGCCAGAGACAGAATATGTTGTCAGAGTCGGCTGTGATTGTGGTGCAGCTGGAAGAAGCAAAGAAAGCATTGCTGTTCACGTCTGCACAACAAAACGTGAATTTGCATGTTTTGCTGAGTTCGCCAAACACATTAGCGTGAGGATACATTCTGACTCCCCCTCAGTTTACAAACTGCCTCTGGAGGAAGAAGACATGAACATTGATGGATGCCGGAGGTATAACTTTGGCAAAGAAAGCATGAGGCCAAATCGCACAATAATGCTTCTTGGAGCGACCGGATCAGGAAAGTCCACTCTTATCAATGGAATGATCAACTACATTGTTGGTGTAGAGTGGAAGGACAACTTCAGATTCAGATTAATTAACGAGAATCAGTCAAGATCACAAGCTGAAAGCCAGACCTCTGAAGTCACAGTGTACCAAATCAACTACCAGGAAGGGTTTAACATCCCCTTCTCTCTCACTGTTGTAGACACCCCAGGGTTTGGGGATACAAGAGGGATAGAAAGAGACAGGGAGATCACAGAGCAAATCCGGAGGCTTTTCACTTCTGGTAATGGAGTCTGTGAGATTGATGCAGTATGCTTTGTTACTCAGGCCTCTCTTGCACGACTAACAGCAACACAACGATATGTGTTTGACTCAGTTCTCTCCATTTTTGGCAAAGATGTGGCAGACAACATTGAGATGCTGGTGACTTTTGCAGACGGCAAGCAGCCACCAGTTCTTGAGGCAATAAATGTCTCGGGTGTCCCATGTCCAAAAAATGATATTGGGCTTCCGGTTCACTTCAAATTCAACAACTCAGCATTGTATGCAGACAACAGAAGCATCAGTGAGAAGGTCTGTGATGAGGATTCTGATGAGGCTGACAGCAGCTTTGATGAAATGTTTTGGATCATGGGTGCCAAAAGTATGGGAAGGTTCTTCAGTGCTTTGGGTAAAATGACAACCAAAAGCTTGTTAATGACCCAAGAGGTTCTCAGAGAACGGAAGCAGCTCGAAGCAGCCATTGAAGGTTTGCAACCCCAAGTTAAAGCTGGATTAACGAAAATTGAAGAAATTAAGACAACCAAAGAAATGATTAAAGAGCATGAAACAATTATGACTTTAAATGAAAACTTTGAGATCGAGTTGGAGGTCATTAAGCCAATCAAAAAACAGCTCACAAAGAAAGGAGAGTATATTACCAACTGCCAGAAATGTTCAATAACATGCCACTACCCTTGTGAGATAGCAGATGATAATGACAAAAGTGGCTGTGCATCGATGGATCGAACAGGGATGTGCACTGTCTGTCCTGGAAAATGCATTTGGAACATGCATTCCAACCAGACCTACAGGTGGGAGTATGTCAAGGCAAAAGAGAAGCAGACACTGCAAGAGTTAAAAGACAAATACAGAAAAGCTGCACAAGAAAAGATGACTGTTCAAGAACTGATTGAGAGGCAAGAGGAAGAGATTGTTCATCTACAGGAAATGATAGTGTCCCTGATGGATCAGTCATCTTATTGTATCACCCGTCTGCAAGAGATCGCCCTGAGGCCAAACCCTCTGACCACTCCAGACTACATTGACATGCTGATTGAAGGAGAAAAGTCAGAGGCCAAAGAAGGTTACCTGGCTCGAATTCAGTCTTTGGAGGAAATGAAAGACAGGGCAAAAATCATCTCCAAAGTAGCCAAACGAGATAAACTTACAAAAACGGAGGAGGACTTGGCTGAGGAAAAACAGGACAGGCAAGAAAAGAAAAGCTGGCTCAAGAAAGTTTTACATTTCTTTGGGTTTTACGAGAGAATGTAACATGGTCTGCAGACACGTTAGCAGCACCGTGATGCTGACATTACAGTGTAAACCAGAACAAAACTGCTGGACAGATGACAAATAACTGAAAAGTACAGCTGAGCAGAACACCTCGATAGCTGAGGGGCTAGATTAAACTAATTCTTTGGGGATCATAAATGTGCCAAATTTCATCATAGCTTTTTAATTGTCAAGGAACCACACTGACCCAGATGTCATGTCATGTCTACATAACCTGAATGTTTTCTCAATATGAAAATTGCTTCTTCTATGACACACGTCTTTTACTAATCTCTGCCAGCTGGAGCATTGGTGACGTTAATTGTTGCCACTAGGGATGCACATGGTTAACCGTTTAACCGTTAACCGATAACAGTAACTCAAACCGATTAATACTAACGGTCAATTTTGTTTTTAAGCTACGTAATTCAATCAACTCATGGGGGTAAAACGCGACTTGCAAGTACTAAGTTCGTGGCTATTACAACGGACTGCTGGACCGCGCTCACAACAGAGAGCTACGTGACAATTACATGTCACTATATCGATGAGTACTGGAAAGTTAATTCTGCCGTCCTGTTAACGCAGAGCGTGCCAGGTAGACACACAGCTGACAACCTCACAGCTAAACTGGTTGATGCGGTGGAGACGTGGGGACTTAGTGGGAAAGTGTCCGCATGCGTCCACGACAACGCGCGCAACATCGTGGCAGCCAACTCTCCCGGACGGGTCAGCTGGGACTCGATCCCCTGTTTTGCACATACACTGCAGCTGGCGGTAAATGACGGATTTAATGTGTTTGTGCATCGTGTGTGCATCGTCGGAATGACGGAATGTCGGAATGGCAGCATGGAAGGGCATTTAAATCTTATCGGTTAACGGTTATTAATCGTTAAAGGGCGTCGGTTAACGGTCATAAAAAAAATCCAAAATGTGCATCCCTAGTTACCACACATACTAAAAATATACGCTCATGAATCATCTGTGTTAAAGGTTTATGATTGAAGACATTTTGGGAGGCTTGCCAGTTTCTGTAACTTGTTAGTATTTAGGATGTTGGTAACAAAGAGAGTTGCTTTTATTTGACATGATGAAACTGTAGGTTTGATGTAGCTTTTGCAGGTTAAAGCTGTTCAGCATGTTCAAACTACACAGTATGACAGTGCTTCAATGTGTGTTTGTAGAGCTTAATCTTAGACGATACCGGATGCTGATATCAGATGTGGAAGTAGATATGTGGTTTCACTGGTGTCACGGCTTTATTACGTCAATGTTATGTAATTGTGAGGTGATAATAAATTGATTTTTGTTGGATATGTGTTGTTCTCTTTCTGTCTACTGATATTTCCAGGTGAGGTCTCCCTAAGTTTAGATTTCATGTAGCAAAAGTGGAATGGTCGACATCAGAGACATCATTTGAACTTTAAGACTTTACTGATCCCACACAGGGGAAATCAAGTAGAGTAGTATTAAAAAAAGCAAAAACAGTGGCACAGTGGTACAAGTTAAAAAGTAAAATAGAAAATCAGTTGTGTATATGTATATTATGTACATATTATAAAAATACTAAATGCCATAAAAATACTATTGTCAATATTCCAATGTCATGTTGTATTGCAGCTGAGAAATAGTGTTGCATAGAAAGGACAATGAATATCACGAGTCTATGTCTATGCGCAATATGTACAGTTTCTAAAAATATAAATAAGATATACGTAGATCTCATTTTATGTGTTCTTGTAGTACTTGTAGAAGCTGTGTGTGTTTCTGAATACCTCTGATTGTACGAAACCTTTATTGAACTGTTTTTAAAGACTTTAAGAGATCTGTCAGGAGAGCAAGCAGGACGCTGAACTTCAGTGCTTCAGTACTCGAGTATGTCCATGTTCTTCTATTTTATACTTCTGCTCTACTGCAATTTAGAGGCAGATATTTCACTTTTTACTTCAGTCCATTTATTTAATAATTTCAGCCACAAGTTACTTTGAAGATTAAGTTTAAGAATAAAAAATATAATCAACAAATAAATTATGATTCAATATTATAAATGAAGATAAAACTAAAAGCCAGCCTTTTACTACTGATACTATAAATACGTGAAGCCTAATAATACTTCTTTTTTACTGCTGATACTTTAACTACATGAAGCCGAGAATACTTGTGTACTTTCACTTCGACTAGATGTAGGTTTTGCTGAAGTGGGACATCAGAGTACGATAAATGATGCTGAAGTTTTTAGTTCTGGTTCTTCAGACACATGAAATCATCCGTCACTGTGCAGGAATGCCATGAAGAGGGCGAGGCAGAGTGTTGAGGAAGGTGAAAGTTTATTTGAGTTCAGGAATGTCAAAGAGCAAAGTGAGTCAACATCACAGCTGCCTGGAGTCACTGCAGGCAGTAATTCAATACAGAGGTGGACAAAATAACAGAGACACTGTTGAAACGGTTTCAAACTGTTTGGTGAATCTTTTTCTTGTTTAAATCACATCACAGGTGTCGACTGGAGGCCGCAGGAACTTTTACAGGTCAGAAAGTGCTGCATGGAGTGACTTGAAGCAGTGAGTCGGCGCTGTGGAGGCGTTCTTCTGACCGAGGACAAGTGCTTGAAAGGTTGACAGCTGGTGAAAATACAAATACTCTACCTGCTGTTTCATGACTAACATCTGCATTTAGGAAGACACGCGTTGCCTTTACAGTCACACAAGAAGTGTGCCTGAATGCATCACAAATGCAACAAAATGACTCGAGCTGCTTCAGCTTCAGGCTGAATATAAAATATCCTCCATATTCAAGACTGAGCTCATGAAAACACAGCGGCTAAGCTGTGACAAGAATCGACCTCCAGGACGTGAAAATAAGAGTGAGGAGCTTGTGGTCTCACGTAAATACGACCTCACCGTGAGGCATAAACGAACGAGGAAACGTCTGATGGAAAACACGCCGACGGCAGCACGGCGCCACAAAATGTCTGAGAATTGATGCCAGTAAATAAAGTTTGTGAGATGAACTTAAAATCAAGCTGATCTGCAAGCAGACGTCCCGATGTTTCACACTTCCTCTCGTCTCGTCATGTCGCTCTCACTACGTGCCCGATTTTAGTTTGACACGACCACAAATTACAACCTCAAAAATGAGTCAAATCAGCAACCGAATAAAAAAAATTTCCCCTAAAAACGTCCTGAAGTGCGTGTTCACTGCAGAGCTGTGCAACTTAAATCACCTTCATGAACAGATTCAACAAAAACACGAGAGAACGCTTCCCTCCTGACCCCTTCGGCCATGTTTTCCACGTTGTCACTCCCGCTGGGTGACACTCATTCTTCACAACAAACCAATGAAACACATACTCGTACAGTATTGTATATAAATATACACACACAGTATAATATTGTACATGTCATATACACACACAAGGGTCGTGTCTGGACCGAGTGTTTGACTTCTGGGATAATTCAAAGTGAACCGCAGGAATATCGTAACAGACTTTTTCTGGGTGCAGGAACGCCCTCGAGCTGCCACATTAACAATGAAATAAAAACACATTTAAAAAGCACATTACAGCAAAGTGTCCCCTTTGTGTTGCCATAGTTTAGCTGTTCACTGGACTGACGCCACACATCAGATTTGGCAGAGAGGTCAAAGGTCAGAGTCAGCAGCGCTTCCGTTCGTACGACGTGTGGTCACGCGAGGCCGAGTCAAACGCGGCATCTTCAGACGGTCTCTCCTGGAAGGCATTTCTAGTGTCGTACAAATGAAAAAATGACGCAAATATTTGTGTAACTTAACTTACTTTCACAGCTTCACGCAGCCGAGAGTCCGAGCGAGAGACACGGAACAGCCTTCCTCCTACGCCCTCAAACTGAGCGTTCGCCAACAATCAAACGTTTCACCACTTTTCTCTTTTGAATCGCTGCTGAATGAGTCCAAACGTTACGAAGCGATGCGGCACGACCTCGCATCAAACACCTTCACAGGAGAGACCATCCTTTCTAGGAGGAAAACTTCTGATTTATTTTTCTGCCACGTTTCTCACAAGAAAAACTTGAGAGAAAAGCTCATATCCGTCCAGCCAATCGCATCTCAGAAGCATTTAGAAAACGCCGGGAGAAAGGAAGTGGAGGCCTCCTGAATGGGCAGCTGATTGACGGGCGAAGCTCACTCAAAGCAGACAATACCATGTTGTAACAGGCAAACACCACCTTCAGCTGCACCTGTTGACACAGTGTACCGCCTCCAGGAAATCAGGTGGGGAGAGTCAGAAAAGAGCATCTGAGGTCGATTTTATTCTCCGCACCGCTGCATCATTCAGCTCTCATCACTGAACATCCATTTTAAGGCCAAAGCCACAGCTGTGCCTTTTTGTCCTTTTATAGCATCAGGAGGGTTTTCAGTCATTTTGAAAGGGCCAATCAAAACAGAACAGACTTGCTAACATGGTTCATCTGGACCGTCTGCTGGCTGAGGATCAGGCCACAGGGCTCGTCTCTCAGCCACTTTCAAAGTGGCTTCACCTGCTAATCAGCTGGCCCTCATCACTCTGAGACTCACCTTCAGTCTGCTGATTGGCTCCTGCAGGTTTATATGGCACCACTAACACGTTTTCTGAATTCCGTTAAAGGCCGCGTCGCACAAAACACCTCGTAACACCCCCGCCTGCTGATCTGGGGTCGTCAAAGATCCACGTTGATACGTCAGTCTCATTTTAATGCTCCAAAAATGCCACAGTTTGATCCCATCTGTTCGTGACGTGACGTGACGTGACGTGACGTGACGTGACGTGACGTGACTCGCCCTTTGTGGAGAACTTAAAGAACTGGATAACACCCTCCCCCTGACTAAAAACTCTATCAAGTGCTGTAACAGCCATTTCTCAGTACTCTAACAAATGTTAAATAGTTTTTATCACTGCTGCAATGAGCCACAACATACACCAGGGGGAGCCGCTCCAACACTGAGCACTGCACCGACTGTCAGAACTGACCACAGGCAGAAGGATCAACGATACCTGTTCAGCTTTGCTGCAGATTGTGATGGTTTCAGTGAAATGTGAACATCTAGTGGTCAGAGAATAAAGATCTTTGCCAAATTGGCAAAGATTATGACATAAAATCTTCACCATATGCTTCTCATAGGAGGGACTTGAAAATGGAAACTGGTACCCAGTACGGCGTCGTGCTAACAGTGGGCCGGTTATGGCACTTTGGGTATCGACTGGAATACTGATGTGGTTTGACTCAGCAGCAGAAACGCTTCTAACACAAAGAAATCAGACCTAACACTACATTAAAACTTAGTTACTACATTACACCTCTGACGGACACACTGAAATGCACCTGAACACCTCTCCTTCAGTACCCCAGGTCCAGCTGGATTTTGTGCTCAAAAATGGCGATTAGCAGCATTATGCAGAAGCCCAGCAGGATGCCGGCGTTCTGGAGCAGGAAGAAGCCGCAGTGGCTGAAGCCATGGTCCCCGGCGTCGTTATGCAGCATCTCGGGCATCTGCAAAGAAAAAGGACGTGCATGAAGGGACGCTGAGGAGGATATCGGTTACACGTGTGTGTTCCCAGTGCAGGGACAAGTGTGTTTAGCTTAGCTTAGCACAAAGACTGGAAGCAGGGGGAAACTGCTAGCCTAGCTGTAACAAGAGAGATTAAAATCCAGCTTCCAACAGCTGGAAGTCTGTCTGAGTTCCACGTTCGTCCTGTTCATCGCTCAGGTTTAGAAACAGAACAGTCTGAAGGAGACGTTGTGGTTTGAGCAGCAGTTAACGCTGGAGTCATCTGTTGACCAACAGCCTCTGAACGCATCTCAGAAGTCCTGAAGTCATTATGAGGTTGTTTGTTTGAGCTCTGTCCAAACTCTGCCGTCACCTAAACACTGACCGCAGGATGGAGCCATCAGCTGCACGATGGCTTCATCTGAAATGGCTTCGTGCGTCTGTGATGAAGTTCCACATATTCGTGGTGCTGGACTTCAGTGTTTCACAGGGCGCAGTGCAGCGCCGTGACCACAAGAGGTCAGCCTCGGACAACACAAGCTGTGCGGCGCTGTCCAGACAGCAGCAGTTTGTGACGGCTCACCTCTCCTGTGTTCATCTTGAAAGACATGTCAAGTGTGTGTGTGTGTGTGTGTGTGTGTGTGTGTGTGTGTGTGTGTGGAACGGAAGAGGCCATGCGGTCCTGAAGGCTGAGCTGAAGCATCAGTCAAACACTCGGTGGAGACCTGTCGAGTCGCACAGACGCTGCTGACAGCAGGACTTTCAGTTCTGCTGACTCAGAGAGCAATGAATCATTTCTGTGATCATTTCATGAATTTTGTCCTTTTTTTCTGTCGTTTTTCTGAATGTTTTTCAACCTTTGATTCACCCCCTGATGCATTTCACGTCAGTCTCTCTCTGACTTTCATCTTCTTTGCTTCGCTGCATCCAAAGTGGTAAAAATACTTCTTGAAGTAAGCTGCTACGTTTAGCTCTTCATGCTAATCAAGCTAGAAAACACAGAGTGTATAAAAACCCATTCAGGAATCAAACGTATTGCACATGTGTTCTTGGTCTGCCTGCGCTCCACACGCAGTTGGTCAGTGAGGCCACGTTGACTCACCATGTCCACCAGAGCCACATACATGAAGAGCCCGGCCGTGAGCGCGAAGATCCACATGGAGATGTTCTCTGCGTAGTGTCCGATCAAGATGCCCGTCACCATGCCCAGGTAGGCCATCATGGCCGACAAAGCGTTATACAGGATGGCCTGACGCACCGTCATGCCGGCCGTCAGGAGCACCGCAAAGTCACCTGGGAAACAGAGCACAGGCATACTCACAACCCGTCTGACAGGGAGAAACAGCAGTTTGGCCATTTTACAAAGTAACACACTCACAGACAACATGAAGATAAGACAGTTCAGCGTTAACACTTCAGCCCGTGAGGCTTTACGTGCAGCTAACTCTGGAGATGGAAGGTCTTACCTAACTCATGAGGCAGCTCGTGACAGAAAACAGCCACGGAGGTACTGAGGCCGCTGGACAGACCCTCAGTGAAGGCAGCTCCTGCAGGACGACGGAGAGACGTTCAAACCCACCGTCACCACGACCGCTAAGCTCTAACTATGCACCATTAGCATTAGCATGTCCACAAGCTAACGCTCTGCATGCTACAGTTAGCACAGATACGCCTGCGAAACTCTTAACAAGCTGCAGTCTGCACAGCAAACGTTAGCATGTTCACACGCAAACACAGTTAGCATTCGGGCTGGAAAATAGAGAAAATGTTCGAACACCATCTGCTCACACTGATGCTCATTAGGATATAAATTCATATTTCTGCTTCACTAAAGCTTAAAATGTCTCCAGTAGAAGGTTTAGTGTCTGAGAAGAGACGATTAGCGACAGCACACATTCAGGTTTTCCCACCTTCACTGTATTACTGACGAATGCTGTGCTAATAAACAGACAGAAGGTTTTATTTTGAAGGAAAGAGGCGCAGAGTGAAGACAGAGTGTCCTCACCACTCTTTTCGGTCCCGTGTGACTCGACAGCTCTCTGCTGACGGAAGTTTAACACGGGTGCAAAGCACATCTGCGAGTCAGCGTTAAAAAGTCTGTGTCTTCACCGCGCTGCTTTAGAAACCGGGATCATCTGGTCACGGGTCACATGAGGCGCTGCGTCCCGGCGCCGTCTCACTTCCTCTTCCTCTCTGAGGTGCATCGAGTCTTCACACGACAAACTGATGACTTTGCAAGTTGCATCGGTGCTCCTACTTGTAAAACTTAGCCACACAGTCTCCAAAAATGGCCGTGAATGGTCGCAGGATGCCTGATTGAACTTGAACGTGTCGTCAGCAGAAATCCTGCAGCGAGAAACATCAGCAGCTCACATCTTAGTTACAGCCGAAGCTCGTCATCCTCAATGATGTCCCGTCTTCCTCCTGCTCGTTCCAGAGGGCCCGTCCAGTTTCTGGTGTTTGAGGTCGAACAGCGAGCACATTTCCACGCTTCAGGTGATGAGCGCAGTCTGTGGCACTTCGCCTTTGACGTTACAATAAACATCACACGTACGTTTCACGTCTGACTTCAGAGTATCGCCACGCCGCTCGTCTATCCAAAATGATCGAGGTCGTTGTGACCGCTGAGCAGTTCTGAGTGCTCGTTTCTTCTTCTGTGTTCACATAATTCAAACACCTCAGGTTAAAAATAGCCTCGTGTCATTTCCTGTTTGTGCAAAGAAAACATTTTTTTATGTGTCTGTGGTCCAGGCCAGGCTAGCTTAGCACCAGGCTAACCTCCGAGACAGACCGAGTAACAGGGACACACTCACCGATAGCCAGGCCGTCGCTGAAGTTGTGCAGTCCGTCTCCCATGATGACCATCCAGGCGAGCGTGGCCACGCCGGCCTGCTGGAAGTGCTGCTCCGAGTACGAGTGGGAGTGGCTGTGAGGGTGGTGGTTCTGGGAGTGGTGGTGGTGCAGGATGTGGTGGTAGTCGTGGTGGTGGTGGTGCATGCTGTCGGCCTGGCCCACCGTGTCATGGAAGTGAGAGTGGCACTTGTTCTCGCAGTCCTCGGCGGTGTAGGCCACAGCGCCCGGCCCGGCCCCGTAACCCTGCGAGGAGACGATGGACACCTGCGGCGCCAGCATCACCTGCTCCTCCTCCGCCACGCCGCCGTGCAGGCTGCTCGCGTGGTCGCCAAACATCCCGGCACCGTTAGTCTCCACATCTGCAGAAAGACAACAAGACTGAAATCATCCAACACAGCGCAGGAACGCGTTCGTTAGCAACGATGCTACAGAAACGACAGAACGAGGCTGACGCTCAGTTTAAAGATCCAATCAGAAAGCACCTGAACTGACGAGGAGCTGACCAACACGTAGATACACCGACACCAATAATCTGTCTGCCATGAGCTAATATGGATGAATATCGTGCTGATGTTGCCTGTGGCAGCGACACTTTATAACATAAAACCTTTGTTATTCTTAGATCTTGAGAGGAAGCTTTGTTGGCCTAAAGCGAAGGGTTTATTGTGTATGGTCAGTTTTGTGGTTGTCTCATGTCTGGATTCCACCGGTCAACCCTCAGAGATGTTTTGTTGCGTCCTCAGCAGGGCGTCAAACCCCACTGGGGGTCTGTCAAAAAAACAGATTAGATGCGTATTTTAACGCCATCTCGCATGGCGGCGGTGGAATCGAGCCATCAGGCGTCACTCTGTGGAACCTTGGCCTCAGCGCGATCTGGATCAGCTCTCAGCTGTGCTTCCAGCTGGAGGACTGCAGGCGTTTTTCGGGCGTGTTGGTTTGGACTCACCCTCCGGCGGCTTCAGGTCGCTCTCCTCCAGAGCGGGCTGCTTCTCTGGATCCGCCCTCTCGTTCTGATCCCACTTCTTCTGGATCTGTTTGAACGGCACAACATCTCCTTTCACTTCATGCAGCAGAGCGAAGGAGCACATCAGACCTCACAGACTAAAATCAAAGCTGGATGCAAATATTCAAACCTGCCTAAAGAGTAAGCTGCTGGTGAATATCGTAGATTTAAATGAACGTTATTAAAGAAACTCAGATATTGTTTCAGCCCTGAACAGAAACCTTCTTCCATATAAAGGTCAGTTCCTCAGAAGAAAACAAGAACTCGAAGGATTGTGATTGAAACCTTTCTGTTCATCAGACAGACACTGAGCGAACTTTGACCTTTTGTTTCTTGTCCTTGTACATCTTTCCCAGCGTCAGGAAGTGCTCGATCAGAAACATGACGTAGACGCCACACAGCGCCGTCAGGCCTTTCCACACGGCGTCCAGGTTTTCCTCTTGCTCATCGTGGATGTGGTGTTCCTCCGAGAAGTTCGTGGCGGCGTCCTCGTGGTGGTGATGGTGGCCTCCCTGAGACTGAAACACAGGAAGAGAAGAAGAGACGCCAACGCCGTGCATCAAACTTCTCTTGAATCTGAACATCTGAACGTTACAAACTTCGCTGCTCACACGGCGTCAAATGAAAAACGTCCAACGCCGCAGATGGCGACTCACGTGAGGGATGAGGTGAAGGAAGGCGTCGCCGCTCAGCGTGCCGACAGCCAGCGCCACCAGGAAGCTGAGGAGGAACTTGAAGAAGACCCTGTTCATGAGCGGGATGAGGACGACGCCGAGCAGGGAGAGCAGGCTGATGACGGTGATGGAGATGAAACCGCCGACCCACGCTGCAACGCACACATCAAACACTTCATCGGAGTCTTCCTCACAAACAGCTAAACTCAGAGACATGCAGGAAGTAAGAGCTCAGTTAGCGCCACGGACTCATTCGCCAGCTCACCTGTCGTGATGCTCCTGCTGCTCTCTCCGCCCGAGCGCTCGCCGTGGTCGTGGTGCGAGTTGTTGTGGTCACCATGGTGACCGTGGTCATGTTTATGGTCTGGAAACGAAAAAGAGATTAAATCTTGTTTTGTCACATCAGACTGCACCTGAAAATAAAGATGTATCAGGTGAAGCCGCCGCACGCCGCTCAGGACTTCCAGTTGACAGCGTGCCAGTGCCACCAGTATAAACTGGTCGGTCTGGATCGTCAAAGCGTCGCTCCAGGTGTCTGTCTCAGTCTGAGTCATTATATGTCACCTGAGTTCAAGTTTTATTCATTTTTTTAATTTGTTTTGTCAGTCGATCAGAAACTGGAGAAACAAAAGTCAAACACTGCCGTCCCTGAAAAGACGAGACAGAAAAGTCTGACGAGACAGAAAAGTCTGACGAGACACGGGCCGTCGTCTCATGAGTAATTAATCGTCATGTATTTTGAGGCCGGACGGAAATACTGAATCCAACTTTTTTGATTAAATCAAGACATTTCTGTAGATTTCAGAGTGACAGCAGCTGCTCTGGTCTGGATGGAGTTTATTAGTTTGATTAAAAAATGACCCAAGGCTCGACCCGTCACCGGGCTCCCACCTCTCTCGCCGTGTCCCGCGGCGTCCCCGTGCAGGAGGCACGCCCCGCCATCTATCTGGTTGAGGAGGGCGGGGCAGAGGAAGCTGAAGTCTCCGACGGTCACGGCCACATCCTGAGACATCCCGTGTGAGGTGAGGATGCTGGAGGCGCTCAGACACTGGAGACAGACACAAACACAGACACACGGATGCAGCGTTCCATTTTTAAACGTCATGCGACAGAAAGTGAGAAAAAGAGTCATATATAAATTTGGTACTGAAACAGACTGATAGGCATCAACATCTGCAACCAGCGGCCAGCTGTGCACGAGGAGCTGCTGACGTACCTCCACACCGCCAGCGCTCCGGTTCTGAGGAAGACCTTCATTTCCATGGTCATCGCCGTGATCGTGATCGTGATCGTGGCCGTGGTCGTGATCATGGTCGTAGTCATGGTCATGGTCGTGGTCGTGGTAGTGGTCGTGGTCGTGATCGTGATCGTGGCCATGGTCGTGGCCGTGGCCGTGGCCGTGGTCATGGTCGTGATCGTGGTCATGGTTGTGATCATGGCCGTGGTCGTTATCATGATCGTGGCCGTGGTCGTTATCATGATCGTGGCCGTGGTCGTTATCATGATCGTGGCCGTGGTCGTTATCATGATCGTGGCCGTGGCCGTGGTCGTGATCGTGGCCATGATCGTGGTCATGATTGTGATCGTGGCGATCCCCCCCGCTGACAGCAGCAGCCTGTGTCTGGCTTTCAGTGACCAGCCTGGCAGCAGATGTCCTGGTGGGTTTCACCACCAGCTGGACGCTGTACGCCGCCGTGGTGTCGACCTCCTGAGCCGCCGCTGTGCTCTTCTTGTCGTGCAGGCTGCGATGGCCGTCCTGACCTTTGGACACTTCGGGGGTCTTTGGAAACTTGCTGGGCTGCGAGGGTTCGGCGTGAGCGTGTTTCTGGTGAGGAGAGCTGTGGTCTTCATGGACATGGCGGTGGTGGCGGTGATGGTGGTGGTCGTGGTGGTCGTGGTGGCCTGGCTGCTCGTGATGCTGCACCATGACGGTCCTGATGTGATCCAAGCCCACGTTCTGTAAGAGGCGCTTCAGACCGGCCAGAGAGATGGAGCCGTTTTCTCCGTATCTGCTCGGAGTAAACAGAGTATTCGTTTGAAGTTTTCAGGTCAAGTATTTGTACAGTTAATGAAAATGAGCTGCTGCCACTTTTACTGAGAACGAGCTGAATCTGGTCTGCGACGTCTGCCTGCAGCGTCTGTCTCTGTCTTCAGCTTCACTTCCTGCCTCGACTACGTGTGTAGAGCTAATTGCTTCGAGTGATGCTTCTAAATTGCTGGTTCGGTGCGATTTGTAAAGCAAACAACAAGCAAATCTTTGCAGAACTCAAGCTGAGACGTGACTCCGTACAGCTGCTGATAATGAGGCTGGCAGCTCACCTGTTGAACAGAGCCTTCAGGTGTTGCCTCTGGCTCAGCTCGGCTCTCTGCGAGTCGACCACAGCCGACGGTAAACGCACCGCGCCGCTCGTCTCCGTGGTGGACGGGCTGCAGTCTGAACCGGACGAACCGCCGCCGGACAAACTCACGGCGAGCAGCAACATCACGGCTGCCGCGACTCGACTGTTCCTCCCGTCCATCGTCTCTGCGGGGACAACAGGGACAGACAGAGAATCTGCTCAGCAACAAAACCAAACAGTTTCATTCATTTTCCAAATCAAACACTGAAAAGACGGCGCTCTGTCAGAGATATTTGACGGCTGAATCCAGTTGATGAGTCGGCATTTAATCTGCTACTATTTTGATGATAAATTAATCATTTCACCCTTTTTTTCAAGCAAAATTCAAAACGTTCGCTGGTTCCAGTTTTATCGCAGTCAGCTGAATCTCACTGGATGTCTGGACTGCTGCTCAGACACCAGACTGATTTTAAGGATCTCCGAAATGTTTTCAGATCACAAATCGCTGAAATGAGGGCCGCGTCTAACAACGATTTCACTTAATTAATCCGACCTTAAAGAAAAACTACATTTTAATCCGACAAAATAGAGATTTTTCAAATTGATTTTACACATTTTCAGACATGCTCACACTCCATCAGACATCTTTGGGTCTAAAACTGCTGACTTTTCACAGAGCTACTGATGACCTGAGAATATAATAATAATAATAATAAACGGATTCATCGATAATGAAAACAATGGTAGCGCATCACTGATCACAGCACACTGAGGGACAACATGAAGGACACACAGCAGGGGACGGGGATGTTTTGACTCATTCCTGAAGCGATGAAATGTGGCTGCCACAAAATAATGAATCAAAAGATGAAAGCTGCGAAGCTTATTACGCACCTCCATCACCTACAATCAGAGCTTTGGTGTGGATAAACTTCTGCTCCACATAAACTCATTCTGAGAAATTCTTCCCTCAAACGTCCTGAAAAGAACACCGCGAGCCAGCCACAGTTTGCTGCGTGCTAACCAGTCACCGACCTGTCAGGCGGCACGCTGAGCTTTTCTCAAAAGCTTCCTGAAGGTGTTTGTTCTTCCTGGCAAACAAACGGAAAGCTGGCACAGAGTCAAGTTTACCGTCCACTTTCACAACGACGCCTCTGTCGAAGGAGCGACTGAACAAACAAAGACTGAATGTCAAACTGTGGACACAGAGTGAAAAAATGTTTGCAATTCACATTTATATTTACAACACCGGAGCATCAGCGCAGCGCTGGAGCGGGAATGTGTGACTTCAGATCTTTGCTGTACAAATTAAGCGGTTTGTTTGTTTGACTGCGACACAAGAAGCATAATAAGCAAATGTGCTCAAAGTGCTCAGGATGCAGGCAGAAAGGCCTCTGTCACTGGATTATTTATTATTACTGATTTATTACTAGGTTTCATCTTCTTTACATCAGATTTTCTATGCTCATTGTGGCTTTGAACAAATCTTTACCTGTAAAGTAACAGAAGAAAACAGTACTTTTGATGGAAGTAGGATTTTTATGGCACTTAGTATTTTTAGAATCTGTACATAAAGCACAAATACATAGTTGTTTTTCTATTCTGTATCAGGTACACATTTTATATTGTGCAAGTGTTTTTGTTTTTGTAATACTTGCTGGCTGTAACGACTTAACTTCCTCTGTGTGGGACCAATAAAGTGTTTTCATATCTTATCTTAAGTCCGCTGTTGGGGCATTAATACAGGATGACTTTCAATAACTGTAGTGCAGTAAAAAGTATAAAACTTAACTCGGGTAGAGCAGATGTAGAAAGTAACATCGAATTAAAACGCAGTACAATTACCTCAAAGTTGCACGTCAGTCTAGTACTTGAGTAAATGTACTCACGCTGCAGTGAATCCCCTGAAGTTAACTCACAGCTTAAACGGAACACGTCTGTGGTTAATTTCAAGGAATCAACGTCATTACACAATGGAAAAGACGATTACAGGACATGTGTCGGTCGGTCTAAATGACGGAAGACGCTTTAACTGATTGTGGTGAATTCCGGATGTTCTGATAGATTACCATAAAAGACACTTACTCCCAAAATCCCATTAGATCACACACACTGGTCAGGCTGCGCGGCGGCTAAGCTAACCTGTAACTCAGCGACGGTTAGAGAGGACAAACCGAAACACTTGGACGGATGAGAGTGTAGGAAACAGGGCGTCGAGATGGTTGGACGTTAAACCGAACTGAAGAGCAGCTTCTGTTCTGTTTCACTGGGTTACAAAAGGTTTATTGTGCTGAGAAGGTATTCGTCCATTGAACTGAAAAAATTTTAAACTTACAGGTTTTCTGAATGGGCTTTGGCGAACGGCTCATCCAAAATGAAGCCAGACTGGCGGGCGTCTGTTTAGAAGGCTAGATAGCTAAATGAACACAGCTCATCATTTGAGGTGACAATCACAACAAATTAATGAAGTTCAGCGTTCAGGAATAGATGATGATAATGCTAACATGGTCGTAGCTTGCTCACCTCTTCTGTTCGTTACAGTGAATTAGCAGGGTTAGCCTCCCTGCTAGCAGCGGGTACTTGGTTAAATTTCTCGGAGGATACAGACTGATGGCATCTGCCAGGTGGCTACGGTCCAGACTCGGGCCTCGTGCTGCTGCCGAGGCTCGGCTGAAGTTTACATTGAGGCCATAAAAATATAAAACCCCTCTCCCGCGGTACGAGCAGCCATGCGTGACCCTCACCGTTTAGAAACACATTTACACACTGGAGGTAAACAGTAACACGTTGGGTTTGTGCGCTCTGCACCAGCCCGGTGCCGTGTGCACAAAGACGGCAAACCCGGAAACTGAAGCCGGCCGCTGCCGCCGCCGTGTGGAGTGGACGTGCTTCGTCTCCACTCGGCCACACAACTGACCTGAACGAACCTTTAAATGAGTGGAAATAACTTACAGTGTACGTAAGTGCTGTGTTTTATCCGCCCGGCTGATGTGTGAACGGTTCACGGTGCCTCTCGGTCGTCTTCGGTCCGCTGATGAAGGCTAGTGGATGTGGTTTGTGTCGCCTCCACGGCCTGCCGGAAATTTAAAGACTCCACAGGAGGCCGGGAAATGCAAAGCAGAACAAAGCCCTTGATGGGGCCCTTGGCTCAATCTGCACGTGAAAAAGGCGCCGGTGGCAACCACTCCAAACACCATAGCAAAGTAATACCTCAACAGCCACCTGGCAACATCTTAGCGAAACCCTCCTTTGACAGTGATTTGTTCACATTCCACAATCAGAAATAAACAAGACAAAATGAGTTTTTAAGGGAGTTTTATACTCTTAGTTTTGACCGTTAAACAGTAAATTGAGGAAAATGGATTTTGTGAAAAAGGAGAGGAAGTATTTTTCGAGCAGCACCTGAAGGCATCGCAAGGGAGCTTGAGGCAGATGCTGTGAGGGCGGACAGCAGTGCAGACCACGTAATGGGCTTTGGTAGCATGTGACAGCCCGCCAGTGTTCAGGTCCGTGGGAAACAAGAGGGGAAGGGGATTAGTCCTGAAAACCCCGCAGAGTCTCACCATTAGTTCTGATGCTCAGAGAGTCTGCAGAAAGAGGTTTGAACGGTGACTCTCTCAGCACCTTTAATCAGAAATGTGATCAATTCACACGTTTGAACTGATGAAATGTTTGAGGTACTTCACCTGAGTATTTTCTTTTCATGCCATTTTCACGCCACCGCATGTCAGAGGTATGTTTATCTGACAGCTTTAGCCACTAATAACTTAAGGATGGAAATAAATGCTCTGAATACGTCCTGCACGCCGGCCTCTCACTGGGCTTTGCTTGTGATTTGCAAACTGGAAAAAGCTCTCAGCTGTTCTGCAAAGAGTTTCTGAGAACATCAGGGGCAAAGTGTGTTATTGTGCACATGATTTCTGCACATGCTTAGTTTAAAAGAGTAAAAATATGTTAAATCCAATTCTTCTGTTCAAGTTCTCTTTCTGTGGGAAACGATCTAGTTCAGTACTGCACTGAGGTAGCAGTAAATGTACAAGAAGTACTGTACCAGCCGCCAGATGCCCCACAGTCAACATAAGTCACCCACTGAGCTGAAAACTGAGCACACAGGGATCACCTGCCACCCACATCTGTAATCAAACCGCCTACAAAACAAACAGTGGTTCAGTTATTCTGCCAGCACGTCATGGTCACTTTTTTTTTCGCTTTCAGAAAACAGTGAGAAAGAAATAAATGAAGTTCAGCCACCTTTCACCAGAAGTTGGGTTTCAGATATAAATCCACATTAAATGCGACCAGACGTCAGACTGATGTGAGTCCTCTGAGGCTACACGCTGTACCAGGGACACTAGACGTGTATTTCTCAGAGATTAGTGCTTGGTTGTTGTTTTTGGGTGGTTTTTGCTGCTCTTTGTTTACCACCACTGCCACCAGGCTCGGTAAATATTTACCAGGATTTGTGTTAGTGTCCACCCTGGGCTGGGTGAGATACTTAAACTAACAAGGCTTCAAGGCCAAACACGAAGAGAGGTATCTGACGCCGGGTTTAAGCATCAGTCAGTAAAAATTCTACATTTTCATGAACAAGCAGCAGATGTCATGCACAGACTCAATCAAGAACGCGTCTCGTGGTGCTTCCTGACTTCCTTCACTGGTTCCTTGAAAAGGTGAATCCTCACAAATATTCAGTTTCATGTTTCAAAGGTCCATTCATTTCCTCAAACAGCTGCTCACTGCAGTTTTTATCACTCAAACAGGAGGAAACAGTGCATTAGTAGGGGACTATTTCCAGCGGCGGATGAATCCACATGTGGTGCTGCAGTGAGAGTTTGTGGCAGCAGGATGGTGTGTGTGAGACTGAGTCAGAATAAACTACGGTGTGTGTGTGTGTGTGTGTGTGTGTGTGTGTGTGTGTGTGTGTGTTCGTGGTGATGTTGAGGCTCACTGATGTGTTTTAATGGAGGTTAATGGATCAGAGGAGGAAGATCAGTCAGCTGTGATAGAAGCGTTAGGCTTTAATTAATGCATAAAGTCACTTAATATGGTCGACCCACCTGTGCTGTGAAAAACAGCTTCAACAGAAGATGTGGACTCGAGGGAACCAGCTCGACCAGTCGCATTACTTCTGCCCTGATGAAGTTTCCTGTGAGGGAAACATCTGGAACAAAAACTCCAGGACATACGGGAGAGAACACGAAGGTCAAAGCCTCACGGGAAAGTTCTCCATCTGCCCCTCAAAGCTCCCCTCGCCCGGCCCACAAGAACAATATTAATGTTGGCGTGCCTGCTGAGGGTGCGTCTCTGCTGCTGGACCGTCCACAGGAGGACGGACACTGCTGTTCAGAACATGAGACTTTTTCAGATCATTCCAGAAACTTTAAAATCACAACTTCACGGTGGAAATCTACAGGTTACTCAAGTGCTGTACTTGGCTGCTAAGATTTTGAAGTACTTGTACTGTACCTTTCCACTTCATACTTCACTCCACTGCTTGTCAAAGGGAAATATTTTTTCTCCACTACATTCATTTTTCCACTACACATACTTGGTATACTTTCTATATGTACTTTGCAGATTCACATATTTTAAACAAAACTATGATCACTTTATAAAACATGAGGCTTGTTACACATCGAAGTACCCAAAAGTGTTTAACACACTTATAATCTGCTCCACCACAACCAACTACATATGTATGTGTGTGACTTGATGCTTTCTATGAACTCTGTTTTTAACTTGATTAGAAGATAACAACAATAAATATTTGATGAATTTAACTCTTAATACAAGTTAGATTTTTAAGAGTTTTTTTAACTAAAGAAATGACTTTTACTTGTAACAGTATTTTTTTTTTTCATTGTGTTGTTGGTATGATAAGATAAGATAAGATAAGATAAGATAAGATAAGATAAGATAAGATAAGACTTCGGTCAGGTGTTTTGACAGCCTGTTTATCACTGCAGCGTATCAGGATTCAAGGCCTGACAGAGAATCACTCCACCAGGCTGAGAGCAGCCTATTGGAGTATTACTTTAAAAGTCCACAAGGGGGCGACGCTCCACAATAAAACACAGTAGGTATGAGAGTGGTGGGGGTCTGGGAGGAGGAGCCGCCTGTGCTGCTCTCACCTGCTCATGATTGACATCATTATATTTGACATCATTGTTCAAACTCAAGCATCAGTGGTGGAGCTGCTGCTGATGGAGCTGCTGCATGTGGAGCGGCTGCAGGTGGAGCTGCTACAGGTGGAGCAGCTGCAGGTGGAGCTGCTGCTGGTGGAGCTGCTGCTGGTGGAGCAGCTGCAGGTGGAGCTGCTGTTGGTGGAGCTGCTGCTGGTGGAGCTGCTGCATGTGGAGCGGCTGCAGGTGGAGCTGCTACAGGTGGAGCTGCTACAGGTGGAGCTGCTGCAGACGGAGCTGCTTTCAGCTCTCTTTATATACAGTATAAGTGCCAGTGGGGCCAGCCTAGGGGTCAGGCCTCCAAAGGGTCACCAGATAAATGTGAGGGGTCATGAGATGATTAATGATTCAACACATTTCTTTTTTCCTTTATTCTCGTCTGATGTTTAATATTTTTTGTGAAACGTTGTGCAGTGTGACCTCTTTCACTCAGTGGCCCTTTTATTAGGTACACATGTGCATTCGACATGTTGTGATTTGTGGTGTTGAAAAGTCGTTTTCGGTCTGCAGTGTTCTGAGATCTTGTTTGTTTCGTGTGTGTAATGCAGATCTCTGTGAGGTTCACGGTGCAGACAGCTGCTCGAGCTTTGACGGATATCTGACTTTACTTCTGATTCACTGCTTCTCAGTGTGGATGAGAAATAAAACGCAGACGCTCTTTAAAGATGAAGGTAAAGACGGTTGTTTTTAAGAAATGTCTCCACCAACTTTTCTGTCTTTAATCTGTGATTTAAGACTTTCTTTCACGCAGGTTTCTCCTCTGAGCTCTGGTGGAGAATGACCCACTTACCATGAAAATGCAGATGATTGCATTATTGCACACAGATCGGTTTTACAGTGTGTCTGAGAGTTTCATCAACTGTCTTTTTCAGGCCTTCGCTGTGATGTGTGTGATGAAACGAGCGTGACAGGAAGTGATGAAACTTAATGCTCCAGACGTCTGTTTCGAACGTTTCCCTCCGTCCTGGACTTAATGTGACAGCTGCTTTGTTTTCTCTGGCCTTGTCTGTGAACGGCGAACCTCATGACGATGGAGAAATCAGATTTTCGCCAGCAGACATGACGACCATCCTGTCGTTATGGTCAAAGTCAGTTTCGTACTCAGCTGCTGAGAAAAGATTCACGTTCCAGCTCACCTTCAGGAGCCAAAAAGCCTCGCCGTCCAGACAGAAGCTGCTTTATGTTTATGTTCTTCTGCCTGTTTTGACTTTTCACCATAATTAATCTGCCAATGGTCATCACGCCGTAAACACAGAACAGTGGAGTGACGCGCTGCGATGAAGCCTCGTCACCGTGTTTAAGTCGCAGAGCTGCATTTTCTGATTTTTCAGGTAAATTAAACGTTTCGCGGTGAATCCTCTCCTCCAGCAGAACATCACTTAAAGATCAGACAGTTCACTTCTGATCTCAGCGGAGAACAAACATGTTTTATGCAGAGCTCGGCTGCCTCTCCCGACCTCAGAAACAGCTCTTTTATTAGCGTTTCTTTGCTGCTCTGGAACTTGTTTTCTGATCTGACTTTAAAAAGGATTCACGCTTTTTTGTGATCATCAGATCAATCTGATCTCCACAATGAGATTTCTGAGCCATGATGGCTGAAGCTTGTTCAGTGTCTCTGAACAGATCGCCTGCCAGTTAAAGTCATTTCCTCTTTGGCTTTGAATGAATGGATTCTTCATCACAGCTTCTTGTTTTTCACAAACAGAGAGAAACTGGAAATGAAAGCAGACAAACAGCTTTGGGATCTTGTGTTTGGGGGTTAAATGGCTCATGCAGTCGATTCGTTCCTTCTATTATTTATTTCAACCCTCAGCTGTCAGGATGAGCATCACGTCTTATTTCCTCCAGCTTCTGTTTAACCTCCCTCTCATTTCAGCTTCTTTGGCCCCATAAACGTCTAGCAAACACTCAGTTTTGACTTGCGTTGTTTTTGTTGTCTTCACGAGTTCTTGAAGAAGCCAAACTGGAGAGAACAACATCAGAATGAGTGAAAGCAAACGGTGCCAGAAGTTTTGTTTGGCTCAGACCTCTGAACCAGCACCATGCTGTACTCCTACCCCGCGTGAAATATTACGTTACTGACATCAAATATAGTTCAAAACAATGCTAATTTCAGCATAATCCACTAATAATTCACTTCAAATATGAAACCATGTGAGCCACAACCCGTGTCCCGAATGCAAACGTGTCCTTTCATGGTGCTGTTACTGTGGACGTCTCCAGGCGCACTGACCTCGCCGCTGACCGTGCTTTCAGCCAAAAGTGACTCCGGTGGAGGTTATGTGGTGCAGAGGGGTTACCATGGTTACCGCGGCCTCCGACCATGCGTTCGCGCAGTTGCATTCCTGATCCGATCAGTGGAGATGAAGGTCATTCCAGGTTTTTTACCTGTTTTTTTACCATCTTCAGACGGGCCTTTAGAGACGACAGCATCTCTGAAGGAAACGTGAGGAGGCACCAAGCTGCCAATCAAAGTCGCTCTCTTGCCTCCAGCTGGTTCAGCGGGTCTGCTCTGGCCCCGTGCTGCACAGCAGAGCCTTAGACCCTCAGGTGAGGCTTTCAGGTACAGGTGACCCTCCTTTGCCATCAGGGCCGCTCGCTCGGAGTCACAGTGACTTCTTTCAAACCGCTTCTTAAAAACATTTCCAGAGACTTGTTTTTATGTGAAGCCGTCTTTTTGGGGCTTTTATTTTATTTCTATTGACATTTTGCATTTTTTGTTTTCTTATTTTAACTTTATCTTAACTTAACTTGCTTCTGTCTGGCCTGACTGTTTGTTATTCTGTTGTTAGACTGACTTCTGAGTATCCTGTTTCTTAAAGGCGCTGTATAAAGTTGTTATTCTGATTATGAGCTCTTACGGAGGAGCGGCACTGGAAATGTGACAAACTGACATGCTTTGTGCACAGGAAGACCGCAGCAGGTGAATAAAACCACCCATCAGTGATGTGTCAGCACTAAAAGACAATACTTTGGTTTATGATCAATTAGCTGCAAACGTGATGACTGCGATGGTTAGCATGCTAACAGAGGAACTAGAGCGGCTGCTGCTCTTCAACACTTCGAGGAGCACTACCTCCGCTCACCTCCGCTGAGCTGGAGTGAAAGCTCTGCACGGGTGGTGGTACTGAAATGAGTTTAAATGTTCAGTGTCCCTCAGTGGGACAGATTTGGACGGATGATCCTCTCTTCAGCTCTGCTAAACAAACCAATCAACGCCGACAGAAACAATTTGTGTTCAACAAGACGTCTTTCCAACTGACTGAGCTGAAGCTGACCAAAGTCCACTCTGAAAACAGCTCATTTCAGCACGTCAGAGCTGCCACGAGGGCTGCTGCTTCAGTCCTGAGTCAATGTCCTCAGCCTGTTATTTCACTGACTGGACTGATGTCCAGGTGAGACTCATCACAGAGCTGCCGCTGTAGCACCGCCTCATTATTATTCAGATATTCAGCTGTGTTTCCTGTGCCAGCTGTACACAGCAGCAGTGTTTGTTCAGACGCTGAGAGGACCGGCAGTCATTATGTGTACGAGAGACGCCTTTCAGCTGAAAACGTCCTCCCACGCATGTTGTTTTCTTTTTTCTTCATTTTTTTCTGCCATGTTCTGAAGAAATGCACTCAATATGTAAACGAGCCTGACTCTCAAACAATTATTCCACTCAGTGGTTCAGAAGCATGTGGTGAAATGTAGGAGCGTTGGGTGTCGCTCTCAGGCTCGTTCATGTGCTCTTTCTGTCTCATTTCAAAGCGTTAAGAGGAAAAGTTAAGCCTGCTATCAATCACATTTCAGCAGTATCTTGATGTTTTGCATATAAAACAATTCCAGGAAGGCATTCAGAGATTCTGCTTCTTCACTTGAATATTTCCACTGTGGGAATCTTTCAAGTTTTCATTCAGCTGACACACAAACAGAGGCGGCAGTCACACACACAGTCCTTGAGCAGCTGATGAGCGGTGACTCAGCAGCTGTCGATATCATTTAGCCTGATGATGCCGACGGCCGAACGCAGATTCCCATCAACCCTCTGATCAACAGCATGATGAGTGTTTTTACTTCAACATTTATTTAACCAGGACTTTCCTGAGCTCTGATGAGACACGTCCTCAGACGAGCTCTGCACTAAATTCGAGCTCTGCTCAGGAGATGATGTCAAATCAACGTTCAGGTACTTTCAGGGGTTAGTGGCCGCGTCCATGATTGTGATTGGTCAGCCAGAATGTAAGAATCAACCTGCTAATAGGCTGAAATAAATGACATTAACCTAAGATGGTAACCCCCCACTGCAAGCCTCGAAGCCGCCACATTAAAAGCCTGATTTAGCTATTTTTATGATCAATGCTCCAAAATATCTGCACCTGACAGTCATCTTTGTCATTTATGTCTCACAACAGTGGACAAAATATACTGAAGTCTAATTTAGGGGTTTTCAGGCTTTTCATGGATCAGAAAGAATTGGTGCTCACTTCTGTCCTGTTGGCCGACACATCTGCACCCAAAACAAGTGAGAACGATTCGATGCATAAGATGTCTGAGGGCGCATTTTTCATCCCAGCGTAAGTCTGTTTTTAATTCAATTTACTGAACTTTATTTGTCCCTGAGGGCCAGAGACAGGTTCAGGGTGGAATATTTCGAGGAGTCCTTATCTCAGAGCTACAGCACTCAGTGTTTTCTGAGCCTCGGATGCAGCTCTCCAACCGTGTTATTAGCAGGAAATATCTATTTCTCAGATCCCTGATTACCACGATGGCCGACTTGTTTCTTATAGGTCAACACTGAATTGACTTCAGAACATGCTGGCGGGGTCAAATCAATACGCGCCGCTCTGGTAAGGCTGCTCTCTGATCCGTGGCTCGGCTGAATCAACTGGGGGGCGGGGGTTGGGTTTGGGTGGTGCTGGTGTGCGGTGAGGAGGGGCCTGAAGGTTTGGGACGTCTAAAATCAGCCCACTTCATTAACAGATCGACTGCCTGATCGGAGTCCGTATGATAATCAGTGAAGCGAAGCGGCGAGTACAGTACAGCCACAGCGAGGGAGAGCAGGGGCTGATGGGAAACGACCTGCACAGTTCGGCCAGGTGGTGCAGGTTGAAGGGAAACAGCAGAAGAAGAAGAAGAAGAAGAAGAAGAAGAAGAAGAAGAAGAAGAAGAAACATCGTTCTTGTAGGAAATGAAATGGTCAAACAGTGTGTCTGTGTGCATGTTTGTCTCTGCTGAGGGGACTTTGGAGACGTCCTCCTCTGTGTGTGTGTGTGTGTGGGGGGGGGGGGGTGTCTCACGTAATTAATGACTCCAATAGCACTGAATCAGATGAAAGGTTCTGGATAAAGACCATAAACTGTGAAAATGAAATGTGTGAGTGATAAAAGTGCAGGACTGACACATTATCACTCAGTCTCTCGTGTGGCAGCTGAAAGTGGTTTTAACATCAGACGACATCAGTGTGAGTGATGAGGTCCATGAGACAGGAGCTGAGTCCAGTTTCGAGGTTCTGGTTCTTTCACAGCAGCCAGCTGAAGCTCCTGGTTTGTAGGCTCTGACTTCACGTTCAACATGATGGTCAACCTTTCAATCCATATTTTAAGGCTGCATTATCTTCATCTTTCATTCTTTTCTCAGTTAACAGATTGGCCAATCGAATGTGAGAAAAGCCTGAAAGAAGTCTGCCGCATTCTGCTCAAGCTGCGACGTCAACAGCCCAAAACCCCAAAAACAGCTAAAGAAATGTCCTCTGATGTAAGACGGAGAAGAGCAAACGTTGAGAGGCTCGACCTGCTTCCTGTCTCCTTTTCATACATTTCTGTTTAAATGACCTGAAAGCATGAAAATGGAAAAACTGAGGGACGATAAACTGAAAGTACTTTTACTCTGAGCACATTTAACTGCTGATATTTGAACTCAGCTTGCTTTCACTGTGGCACAGATCATGTGCTCCAGAGATGGAAACTGATAGCATCAGATATTATTTCAAACGAGCTGTGACAACAGCAGTGACACAAGATCACCTTTGCAGTTCATCTGTTGAACTTGTTAGCAAACGTTTGGACGTGGAGCTGCAGAACACGCTCGTTCACGCGAGTCGGGTTTGTGCCGCCTGATGAATGTCGGTCCAGTGTTCTCGCTCCTCCGGCTCCTCAGCTGGACGTTCACCAGCTCTGTCTGCTGTTTGCTGCTCAGTTCAAGTTGTGTCGGACAGATAAACAACGAGCTTGATGATCATCAGTGCCAGAGACACCTGTGTCCTCATGCGTTGTTATATTGGACATATCAGTTAGAGACGCTTTAAAAAACGTGTTTGTTTTCCAGGTTGCTGATTGTCTTGCTGACAGGAAGCAGAAAGAAGTGGAAGCACAGACTCAAACTGGGTCACATAACGTGTCGTCTCGTCACGTCTGAAGGTAAGACCTCTTTGTCTTTGCGCTGCACTCGGCTGTTCAGATGAAAGGGACAGAAATAGCCTTCGCTCTCACCTCCACGCCTGACTACAACACGACGTGAATGCTGGATTGTCGGTCTCAGAAAATTACAGAAGCCTTTGAACGCAGCTGGTTGATAATTGCTCATCAGAGGGGGTTTGGATGTCGTTCTTCTGCCAAACACAAATATCTGTACGAAGTTTCATGGAAATTCATTGAATATTTGTCAGTTTCAGTGACGAGCAGTCAAAAACAGTAAAGCCGACCCCTGACAGGGATGCACAAACGGAGGAATCTCTGCTGCATGTGGACAAAGAGCCGACATCTCTCACCCTACCTGCAGGCCTCAGACTGACGCAGGATTCAAATACAGGTGATTCGACTTCATTCGCCTTCCGGCCTCCTTCCCCTGTAGCTCACACCAGAGCTCAGAAAGGAAATGACTTTTTCCTCCGTCTGTCACGGCGCCGCCGAGCTAATTGAGAGCTGAAAGCATGAATCCATTCAAAAGAAGCCACATTTCCATCTCCAGACAACCTGTCCGATCACAAGAGATGATGAGTCTCATTGAGCAAACGAAACCCAGATGAGTCACAGAGGACATTCAGTGCAGGACGATCATTTCTCACTGCCTTTGATTTCATCCTGCGATCTAATTACAGGACATGATGATGTACAAATGAAACCTCTGTATGATCACAGAGCACAGCCAGCGCCTGATGATCACAGGAAGCTGAACATTTAGACGCTGAATAGATGAGTGAAACACGACCTGCGCAGCCGCTGACGTCACTCTTTAAAAAACCATCCAATCAGCTGTGAGATCACCATGAAGTCAACGTTTCTGCTTTTATTCACATGCAATCAGCCAATCCGCTGCTCTGAGATCAGTTTTAAAAAGGCCTTTCTCCACTTTGAGCTCCATCTTAATCACCTCCTCTTTGTTTCCGTCCAGTCGTGCTTCTGAAAGGACAAATGATGGACAGTAAAGCTGTTAAAGACCACTCAGTCTCCTTCTAAGTGAATTACGTCATGCTGGGACAGAGAAATGGACAGAAAGAGGAAGGCCGAGGACGTGACCTCCGTGTCCTCTGCGGGACTTTCTGCCCTGCTTCACTTGTTTCCAGAGAACTTCAGACTGATCACCGAGGACGCTGAGATTAAATGGCTCGCTAAGACTCTTTTTCCTCAGTTAAAGGGTTGTGTGGTGATTAGCGAAGGGTTAAACTCGCCCCCCTCCCCTCCTCTCTCCGGCCCTGCAGGATGGTTTGGATTATCTTTCCTCCCCCCTGTCATCGGCGGCGGGGGGGGGGGGTCGACCCTCCCCTGTGAAAGGGCTCGTGCTACAGATGGTGGAGGAAATTAGAGTCTGCACGCTACAGTCAGGATCAGAGCTAAAACCCCCGGAACAGCCGCGTCCCCCTCAGGTGGAGGTTTCCAATCATCCGGGAAGATTCTGCTTCAGTTCAGTTCGCTTGATTTCATTTCACTGCAAGACCGAAAGTAACTGAGTACATTTACTCAACTACTGTCAGTAAGCACAGTTTGGAGTGTTTCCGTTCTGTTTTACTTCATGACGTTTATTTAGCAGCATTAGTTATTTTCCAGGTTCAGATTATGAATGTACAATCAGATAATAAGTTATGATGTATTACTATACAGAATGTAAATATTTAGAATGAGCTCCACCTTGATTATAATCCAATGACGTACATGTTTTTATATTTGCGCTTTTACTTTGATCCTTTAAGAATACTTGCATTCTAATACGTTTTACAAAAGTAAGATTTTCAGTGCAGTACTTTCACTTGTTTTTTGAATATTTTTACACTGAGGCAGCAGAATGTGAATAAAAACAGAATTAAATCATTTCTAATCAAACTGTTCACTGACAGCAGTTTCCTGAAGTGTCTCTGAGTCCATGTGTTCATCTCCTTCATCCTTCATGTGTTCACAAAGTGGTGAACCTCCATCCTCTATGAACAACTGAGCCTTTCCAGGACGCCGCTTTCATACCCAACCATGATCCTCTCACCTGTTACCAGTCAGCCTGTTTACCTGTGGAATGATCAAACAGGTGTTTGTGGAGCGTTCCACACCTTTCAGTCTGTGAAACGTGTCGCTCATCAGATTCACAATAAGAGATATTTACAGAGATCAGTGAAGCCGATGAGGAAGAACATTAGATATATTGACTTTGAGCTGTTCTCAGGTCAGTTTGTGTCGGAGAGGATCAGATCAGGTGATCACACAGCGTACAAACTGTTTTGGAATCAGATCTTAGTGCTGCTGCTTCTCTTATTTTCCTGCTCTTACATGATGTCAGGATGAGACGTCCGCTGTAAGACGACAGACTTCCAGTGTCTGCCAATCCACAACAAACGCACTAAGCCAATTAGAGATAACTATCATGGAACTTAATCGAATTAGTATCGCTGATTTGCCATCCCTCTCTTTCCATTTAGGCCCTACAATCCACACAGCACCCCCTCCTCCCCTCCATCCCTCCCATTTACACTCCATTACAGCAGGCAGGCAGCCCACCAACAAAGGCTTTGTGTCTTAATGTAGGAAGAGAAAAACAGACTGTAGAAAAAGCTGTTTGTGGTGTTCGTGCCAATTCTGGAGCCTGAAAATTAAAATTTGAGAAAAGGCAGCAGAGCCTTGAGGAGCTACCCGTCACAGATAAAGACAGCTGAACTGAAAACACGTCTTTCCTCCACAAAAACACTCTCCAACGGTCTCCAGGAGGCAGACCCCTCCACCCACACAGGTTACGGGCTGACCGCAACACTCATATTTTAATCAGTGGTTTAGGAAGTATTTAGGTCCTTCACTTTGGTAATTATACTGTGGAAACACTCCACTACAAGTAAAAGTCCTGCATTCAAAGCTTACATAAAAATGTGTTAGTATTAGCAAAAAATGTACTTAAAGTACTTAAAGTAACCTCGTGGTGTGTGAGTGAAGTGTTCCAGTCAGAGTGTTTCTCTCTGCTGTCTGTGGATTCATGCTCCTGCTGCGTTCATGTGTTCATTCATGCTCCTGCAGCGTTCATGTGTTCATTCATGCTCCTGCTGCATTCATGTGTTCATTCATGCTCCTGCTGCGTTCATGTGTTCATTCATGCTCCTGCTGCATTCATGTGTTTATTCATGCTCCTGCTGCATTCATGTGTTCATTCATGTTCCTGCTGCATTCATGTGTTCATTCATGTTCCTGCTGCATTCATGTGTTTATTCATGCTCCTGCTGCATTTATGTGTTCATTCATGCTCCTGCTGCGTTCATGTGTTCATTCATGCTCCTGCTGCGTTCATGTGTTCATTCATGTGTTCGTTCATGTGTTCATTCATGCTCCTGCTGCGTTCATGTGTTCATTCATGCTCCTGCAGCGTTCATGTGTTCATTCATGCTCCTGCAGCGTTCATGTGTTCATTCATGCTCCTGCTGCATTTATGTGTTTATTCATGTTACTGCTGCGTTCATGTGTTCATTCATGTTCCTGCTGCATTCATGTGTTCATTCATGTTCCTGCTGCGTTCATGTGTTCATTCATGTGTTCGTTCATGTGTTTATTCATGCTCCTGCTGCGTTCATGTGTTCATTCATGTGTTCGTTCATGTGTTCATCCATGTTCCTGCTGTAGATGTCTCAGCTCAGTGAACTCCTTTATCTCCTGTTGCTGCTTTAATCTTCATCAATGCTTCAGATTCTAGAAGATCATCACGTTTGCAGCGCGGCGTCCTGTGAGAACCTCGTATCTCAGACAAACAGGCTGTTTTCAGCTTTGTGACGATGATTTTCAGCTGATCAAGAGGCTTTTAAAGAGTTTACTGAGCTGAAGAAGACATGAAGGAACTCTTCATCCTTCAGTTCAGCACAAACATTCAACACATCTGGAGATACGAGCTTTTCACAGGACAGGAAGGTGATGAAAAACTGCAGTCTGAAAAGTAACTAGTAACTAAAGCTGTCAGATAAAGGTAATGGAGTAAAAGGTACTGCATTTGTCTCTGAGATACACTGGAGGAGAAGTATAAAGTTGAAGTATAAAGTACTGCATATAGTACGCTTCCTGTTGTAGTATCATTTGAATTTAAGGGAAGATAACGTTCCCTTTAGAAAACCTCCATTCAGCACTGATTTCATTACATTTACAGTGTGTTCACTTACTGTCTCTGCTTTCTTTACAACTAAATGTCATAATTCTTTTAAGGAAACTATTTAGAAACTACATCCGTAAAATCAACCTAATGAACACGTGATAGACCTGATCGGTGCAAAGTAAGCTGTAATTCTCTTCTTGGGACATATGGTGGGAGGAATAATCTGACAGCGGCTGCCGGACGACCGTCAAGCTTTGGTTAAAACCCCGAACACTGAGACCAAAGAAGATGAAGCTTACTGAGAAATTAAGACAAAACCTCTTCAGCACTACAAAACACTTCCTCCATCAGTTTTTCACCTTGTGTTTCTTAAATATAGAGGAATAAGGATTTGCTAGTTCTTTCCAAATTCAATTAATCAGTTTTAAAGTGCTTCTGGTTTAAGCTGTAAAGGTTTTACTTTACCAGACGGTGGACGTCCAGATATATGAGTGGAAGCTTCAGCAAAAGAAATCTGGATAGAGATAAAAAGCAAAGCAGGAAACGTATTTAGAGATGATACAGAAACCACGAGTGACTCTTACAGTCTCATGAACATTTTACATTTCCTTCATGGACATTTATGGAGCTCTGCAGTCATAAAAAACAGCTTTATACACTCACAAAGGCTCGTGTCTGCACAGCTTGTCCAACGGGAACGCTCAGCTTTGAAAGTGCTGGAATGAATAAAAATCATTAACATGAGCCTTTAATGTTAAAGCCCTGAGACTGTGGAACAATCTGCCTGCGAAGATTTCAATAAATCAGTTTTCAAATCACATTTTTAATCTCTAGTTTACTCTTTTATGTCCTCTCCACTTTAGAAAGCTGTTTTCAGTCTGTCCTGCTTCGTTCTGTAATTAACTGCATGATCGTGGAAACGTTTTTACTCTCATCCGTAAAGCTTCACGAATCCACAGGAAGTCCAGTCACCTTTGATGGCGTCGCAGATTCTCAAACAGTCCTCCAAACTGCATCATCTGTTTCTGCCCTTTAGCACGACACCGACGTGTTTTCTGACCTGACGCCACCTTCAGCAGGACGACTTCACTTCCAAGAGGTTTGCTGAAGTTTACATGTTTGGGTTGAAAACATTGTGGTTTGGGTTTAAATGACTGGTTGCTATAGCAAACACCCGTTTATGGTTAGGGAACGATGATGCTCATGGTTAAAGGACACCAACACCAGCCCATCCATCCGTTCCTCCCTCCGGCCACTAGAGGGCGCTGTCACTTTGTTGCATCTCTTAATCTCCTTCACTTCTTGTCATCAACGCCGAACGATAACGATAAGACAGGAATCATTTCCAGTTTGTAAACTTTTAAGGGTCTTTGTCCAAAATCTGTCAGCTGACAGACAAAGTTAAAGACCAGCTGGTGGCCATAGTGGAGCGTTTAGCAGCTAAGAGCCAGATATTTCCCTCAGGAGCTGGCGGAGACCAAAACAGAGCTAAAAGAGAGAGAACACAGGGCTGGAATTCATCAGGTGACACAAACACGGCTCTAAATGAATGATCACGATGCTCCGATCTGCTGGATGTGGAAACAAAATATGACCATATGTCATTGCTGAGTTCACATCTTGTTTCTGCTGCCCTCAAGTGGCCAAATGAACCTGTTATTGCAGGTTTGAAGCAGGTTTAATGTCGAGCTGAGGAGACCGTTAGAAGTGTGCTGCAGAGCTGATAACAAGTATTAACGTTTCATGTCGCGTTCAGTGTCTCCTCAGGATGAAGCAGATCAGCTGCCATCTAACTCCAAGCAGCTGAGGCTCAGTGCCTTGCTCAGGAGTAACTTGGTCGTTAACATGAGGGTTAGTCATTCATCTTGTCAGTCTGTGCGGGATTTTAAGCTGCCAGCCTTTTGTCCAGAGGTCTGCCTCTCTGATCTTTGGCTCAGCGTCAGTCGGAAGTGAAATAAATCAGAGAAAACTTCTTCATTTCTGCTTTGGTCTCCGCTTCCACACCTTCTGGAACGTCTTTAACCTCGCCCAAGAAGCTAATCAGCAGTGTAGTGAGTGATTTAGAACAGGCCTGCTCCACGCTGCCGTCTGGCAGGTGGTGATAGCGCCCGCGAGAGCTGTTAGAGCCACCGGCGTGGAACCAACCATGTCCAACAGCACCGCAGAGGACTCACATCTACCGCTGCCGCTGCCTCCACCATGTGAGGAAAACAGCCTGAGCCTGATGGAGAGACGACAAACCGACAGCAGCTGGATGAAAGGTGGCGTGCCAAATTAGTCCACTAGTCCGTCTTGGTGGAGTGCCAGCGGCGCCCAAAATGGAGCTGTGAGCCAATCTGAGCTGTGTAAATATTAATCCAGTCAATGTGGAGAGTTTAATGAGTCGTGTTGAGTCCTGTTTAAACAACCAGCTCAGGAATCCGTCCACATGATGATACAGTGGCGATGAAGTCCTCCGTTCGGACTCTGCGACCGTCAGCTGAAACAGCAACTCTGAAACAGTCACATTTTAGTGGAATGAACAGAATTCAACACATGAAGACTTCAGTCTTTCTATACACCACCGATCAACACAAAACGTTCCCCTCAAAGGTTCCTCTCAAAGGACAGTCACGATAGTATTGATCACATTGGAAACTTTCCACCGTTAAATGAAACATTCTGAAAAAAAGGCAATTTGCTATATACTTATCTACATAAACATCTAGATTTATGTTCATTCAATTTAAAGTTTGGCCATTTATATTCAGACTTGAGGCATCTATAACAATACTTGGGTACATCTTTATATTTAGGCCATTTACTGTATCTATCACTTCAAATTGTGAGCAACTTCCCTATTTGTGTCTCCCCCACTGAAGCGGCCATGTTCAGAATCTCATTGGCTATTCAAAGCGTCAGTCTTCTGCAAAATCAGCTGTGCCAATCACACGATCCGAAGAGAAGGAGACTCTTCTGTTCAACTCAGCCTGTCATTGGCTGCTGTGGTTGCCAGGCGTCATGTGGCAGGTCGCGATTGGTCAAGCAAGGTTTGATTTGAAACCTCAGACTGGAGACAAAATGGCGCCAAATGGGGAAAACAGACAAGAGGAAGAGCACATGGCCTGCTGATGTGAAGGCAGAAAACATGTTCTGTGGATTATTTTCATGTTCTGGACTGAATCTCTTCACTGCAGTGGATCTTCTGGACCTTTGTGGATGTTTCAGACGGAGTTTTATCGATCTGTGGATCAATGAGAGACGTCAGCGGTGAGTTTAAATTAAATTAAGAACGGATGTTTGTCTGCTGTTTGGCATTATTATTATTATTGAGCCTCCTGTTGTTATTGTACCTTGAAGTTGTTTCCATCCATTGATTCACGAGAATCTGAGCTTTCTAATGGTGTTTAATGTAGGACAATAAACATGAACGTAGCGTTTGTGTCCATAAACGGGATGAAGGATAAAGTAGAAATGCTCCTACAGGCTGCAGGTGGGCCCTCAGAAACGGAGCTTGTTGCTACCAAATGTCCACAAACGTTTACTCATCTGTGAAGAGTGACAGGCTGGGGACACTTCAGGGGCCAGTCACATTTCAGCTGGGGCCGGCGTTTAAACCATGAATGCTTCAGAAAGTGATTTGCATGTGTGTGATGTCTTCCCACTGTGAAGTCTATGGGAGAAACCCTAATGAGCCTGTGCAGTGGGACACACAGCGTGGAAGCCAGAGAGCCTTTTTGACTTGTGTGCATGACGAGCGACGTCGGTACAAATGAAGCGTCTGCTGTCCAGTCACAGATCCACGTTAGACGTGGATGTAAATGATGCAGGTACCAAACATTTCACAAACATTTACACTAACGAGGACGTCAGCTGAGCACGCACGAGTGTGAAAATGTTTCCAGTGTTTTCTAAATGAGAAAATACTGGAGTGTTTGTCACCATGAGTTCAGTCTCAGGTCAGAGGACTGCAGAACCAAGCAGAAGAATCCATCACACTCACGTCGGGACGTGAACTATTTCCTGATTAATAATTATTTTAATGTGGGCCTGCACACACTGAATCAGATAAAGTCATTGATGTTGATGATGATGATGATGAAGAGGATGAACTGAATGATTGTTAACCACCCCTCAGACTTGTGGACACGTGATGTCTCACGCTGAACGGCTCTCCTCCAGCAGGCCGCTCTGCTCTGACTCTCTGTGGCCTTCCTGCGTTCTTTAGTTGCATTTGCGTGTAAGGTGTGCGTGCGCGCGTGCGGTGGGGGCGTGGAGGTGGAGAGGAGTGTTGCATCCTCTCACGTGACCAGCCTGTCTGTCCTCTCCTCAGTCCGGATCTCTTTGTTGTGGTTGCAGCTGCTCTCTTTACGCACCGCGTCTCCGCTCCGCCGGAACCTTGAACCGCTTCATCACCGCGCGGAGAAATCTAACCGGAGCGCCGCGACAACCAGTTTGACTGGAAATCAGGACGTGGCGGAAAGCTACGTGTGCGACACCCGACAGATTCAGGCTGCATTGGGTAGATCCCGCAAAAAAGACGCGCGGCTTCGGTGCGGAGGAAGGACGGATGGCCAGAATGCTGCCGCTGCCTCCTCTGCTTCCTCTGTGCACAAGCCGGACCGCCTCCGAGGCTTCCTGAACGCGGAATCAGGCGAGGAGCTCTCTGCACATTCCTCCATCTTCACCGCAGACTTGTGCGCTCTCTCTGCTCTTTTCTGTCCTCTCAGCGGGACACAGCGTGAGGCGGCCGGGGTCTTAGCGTCTCTGTGTGCTTCACCGGGGATTACGCTGAATCGTTTGCACGCTTATTCACCTGAATCGGGGACCGAGTGATTCGTCTGCCGGTGTCTGGAGGTCGGACCATCATCTTCATCATGGTGTCAGGCCCTGGGAGGTGTCCCGGGCGTCCCGGCGGGGTTGTCCGCTACCTGCTGTCCGCCTGCCTGCTGTCTCTGCTGCTGTACCTGCCGGAGGCTCGGGCGTCTTATTACCCACAGAGCGGAGAGTGCAAAGGCAAAGGGAGGGACTGCACAGGTAAGAGAGCCGCCGCTGCCGCGCGGCCGTGCGTCCTCTGCTGTGATGCGTCTGCTGTGGGTGTGCGCGCGCTAATAGAAGAATCACTTTGACGCTGGAGAAAAAGCATCATCAGCTCTGCATCATGTCGACAGCTGCGTGAAAAATCAGTGTTGTGACTGTAATTCTTCTGTTAGGTAATTTCTCTCCTCTCCTCTGATGTTCTGGAACATTCCTGTCGTGACTTCAGCGCCTCTGTGCTGCTCTGAGTTTACGGTGACCTTTGCATCTCATGAGGTACCAGAGGAGTCTAATTATAGTGGCTTTAATATGCTATCAGATGTCTCCTGTCCTTATTGGACTGTTTGTGCTCCATCATTAGTTTCCAGCTGACTGAACGATGGCAGGAGTCGTGTTAATATTCCTGCAGGTTGGTGGAAAATCAATGCTACGGTTAGAACATGAGTGTTGGGAGCCATAGGAGGCATTTTAATCTCTCGTGGAGATCAATACGTATTCCTGTGGGGAGTTTATTGTGATACTGCAGCTGTACTTAAACGCTGTTTGTTGCACGTTCTGATCATGGTGTTCGTGCTGTGTGGAGCTTTCTCAGATGTGACTTTGTGTGGATCTCATTTAACTTGAACGGGTCAGTAAATGCACCGAAGGCTTAGACGAGAATCAGTAACCTTTGAAACACACAACACGTTTCATGATGAGTAAACTCAGCGTGCTTTACATCATGTACACACAGCAACAAGCCGCAGAACAAAGGAAGGGACTGAACTGTGTGTCACCGATGTGATGAGCACTTCTGATTACTGCACAAACAAAGCTGTTTTAGTCTGACAAGTAACTCACAGATCATACAAGAAACAACTGCAGCCAATGGTTTCCCTGAAGGGTTCCACACACAGACAGAGCGTGTGATAAACAGCACACACGCCAACAGCTAATCCCCCAAAAAGCATCGTCCGTGCAGTTTTCCCTCTGAAGCTTCTGATAGTTGGACGGTTTCCCGCCGTGACTCAGAGATGGTCTTATTTTACCTTCAAGTATCAGGATACCAGTGCTGACAGGACCGATCAATAATCAGCCACAGCGTCGGTCATCAGTGGCAGACACAAATACTGAAGTTCTGCTGGTTTGACTTTGTGAGAATTGGCTTGTTTTTTGTGAAATTAAGATTTCAGTGTGTTTGTTTATGTTGCTGAGACTCTTCATGAGCCACACACTCTGATGTGTTCAGTGATGAGGGACAGCACAGCAGGTACGACGTCCACAGATCAATGATCTGCCCGTTTGGGCTGCAGGAGGACGTGGCAGGTGTGTGTGATTGCATGTTGGGATTTAAGATTGAATACATAAATTAGCTGATTGACTTGAAAATGAATTGATTGGTTAAACTGTCGTCGGCTTCCCATGTTTTCCCAAACAGCAGTATAACAATGACATTAGTTGGCCACATGGGGGCAGTAGAAAACACTGACATATTGTCACCTTCTAAGCTGATATGTTGAACTTGTTAGCAAACAGCTGATTATTTCCACATCCAGCAGGTACAGAGCAACATGTCCGCTCACCTGGAGACACGTCTGCGTCAGCTGATGAGTCACCGTCCAATCTCCTCTCTTTTAGCTCTGCGTTTGGTCTCTACCAGCTGCAGAAGGAAACATTTGGCTCTTTAGCCGCTAAATGCTCTGCTGCGTTCGCCTGCTCGCTCTGCTGCTTGCTGCTCAGCAGGTTGTGCACAGTGACTTTATCACAGCCTGTTTGATGAAAACAGCTGAACCAGACAGGAAATGTCCCACAAAAACACAACAAGGAGCTAAAAGACGCCGAAAAGCTCCGTCGAGTTTCACTTTGCAAAGTCATGTGATCCATCGGATTTATTACGGCCACATTAAGATCTGAACATCAAAAATGAAAACATGAAGAGCGACAGTGAGCAGAGCTTTACATAAATCTGTAAACAAACAAACAAACAAACAAACAAACAAAGCTGTCCAGCGTGACAAAGTTCCTTGTTCTCCGCTCCAGCAGGGATAAACTGATGGACGTCATTTTGAACAGAATCGGGTTTATTCCCGTTTAGAGTTTCACCTCAAAGTGAAACGAGCTGTAAAATGTTTCCAGAGGAGATGATTGAATGTTCAAAATGTGCAAACATTGGAAGGATACATGAAAGGCACAAATGATAAATTTAAGGACAATAAGTGTGAAAACATTGACACCTCTTCATAACTCCAAACAGCCACGCTCATGCTCTCCTCTGAGGTGTTTATGAGCTTTAGGCTGATCTCTTCAATGCTTCCGCCTTATATTCTGTGTGTCTGCAGCATGTTTGCATCCCACATTAATGTCTGATATTCATAAATTCATCACAGTGTTCTTCTTCTTCAGCTCGTATCAAACATTAAGAGCAGCAGTCATGTAAATGAGTGTTAGCTGTCACTCTCAGCTGTCTGGAATAACCTTCCTCGCTCATGTTTTATTAATGGACCGCTGAATTGCTTCCTCTGGCGCCGCTCACGTTGTTTGCATTGAGAAATGGAGCATTTTCCTCGCAGACGAGCGCTGCGATCCCGATCTCTGCTCCCCGACACGCTGGAGCATAATGCAAATATTCTGCAGAGGCAAATGAAAATGTTCCACGTCGGTAACCAAAGCAAACACCTTGAGTCGGAGCGTAGAGAGCGCCTCATTGCTCTGTGCCGAGTCGTGATACCAGATAATTGACGGCGCTGCTTTCAAAACTGTTGTTGCCCAGAAAACAGAAGAAAGGAAGCTTTCAGAGGAACAGAGGGAATGGCACAGAGTCTGAAGCAGCAGGTGCTGCGTTCAGGGTTTGAAGGGAAAACACGGCCCCGGAGAAGCATCCAGCATTTCTAGCACGCCGTTGTCCACTGGTACCATGACTGTGAAACTCGGTGTGTGCAGAGGACGCTTCTCGCTTTTCTGACGTCACTTATGAAACCCTGAGAGGACGATTTCCAGCCTGGAGTTCGTGTTTACCGCCTGCTGCTGTCGATCTGTGCTGCTGCGCGTGAAGAAGCAACCGTCACAGCTGACGTGAAGACGAGCTGGAGTTCGCCTGTCGTCTCGTAGCTGTCGACAAAAAATCCCGTGTGCAGACCCGACCGGCCCCGTGTTCGTCTCTCAGTACCGTCTGACTTCCTGTCTGCGGCCCACCGCTTCCTCCTGAATCTTCAAACAGGAGGGAAATAGAGCTTTTGTTGGGACTACTTTCAGCGGCGGATGGATCCACGTTTGGTGCTGTAGTGAGTGTTAGTGGTAGCAGCACGGTGTGTGTGTGTGTGTGTGTGTGTGTGTGTGTGTGTGTGTGTGTGTGTGTGTGTGTGTGTGTGTGTGTGTCAGAATAAACTGCCGTGTGTGTTCATGGTGATGAAGAACAGTGAGGCTCACTGATGTGTTTTTGTGTGGTTTGAGCTCTAGTGGCCGTTGGAGGAACTGCAGCTTTAACGCCCCGTCGTTTAAAATAAACAGGTGTGTTTTTGTTGTTCTGATATCATGTTCATAATTTGTGTCAGATGAGTTTAAGATAGACGAAGCCGGATCTTGACCCCCCCGCCTCAGATTCATGTTAGCAGCTGCTTCATGGACACACCAGCAGTGCAAAGTGGACAAACCGTCCCATCCCAGAGACGGACGTCATCTTTAGTCTGACTGTCGGCGGTCTGTCTGGCTCTCATGAGACCAGTGAGTCTCTGACATTTGTGCGTTGTCCTCACATGTTTATCTGTCAGCTGGTCCAGCTCTGTCCTTCTGTCCTCCACATGTTCGCGATGTGTAATTTTGTGGTGTGCAGAGCTTTTCATTGGGGACATGAGGATATTTATCTGGAGGCACGTACTGTCTGTTCTGTCTGTTCTGTCTGTTTCTGAGGCTGTGGCTCAGATTTGTTATTTGGCTCGTTACTTCTAAGCTCAAATAAACTGTCCTGCAATCAAATGTCTCCAACCAGGTCCTCATGTGTCCGCCGTCCACCGGGTAGTGACATCCAGCAGATGTTCGAACCTTGAGCACCAGAGACTGAGCAAGACTCAATCTGAGGACGAGGACTCCTAAACTTGACTTAGATGGATATTATCATCCATAACCTGCTGCCTGTCAGTCAGTTTTTGAAGTGTTCAGGCCTCTAGGGGGAGCACTCACTGGAATAGCTTGACGAGATGAGATGAGATGAGACGAGACGAGACGAGACGAGACGAGACGAGACGAGTGTTTCCTGCTGTGAGACAGAGGACATACCTTTGTGTGTCTTGTCCCCTCTTCACTTCTCTTCCCGCGTCATACAGGCCCGGAGCTCGTCCGCTGAGTTGTCTTTGTTTCTGCATTTCATTGTTTTAGCTTTGACTCTGTAGCACGTTTCTCCTAATGGACATTTTGGGGCTTTTGCAGCACGTTTGTCCTTACCAGCCACCGTAGTTCAGACTTTTGGACCAAAGTTCTGTCAGGCTGTCGTCAGAACCGGAAAAAGGGAAAACTGTGCAACAAAGCAAAATGAGCTGCAGTGATTACTTGACATCTGCTAACTTTAGAAACAGAATTCTGAAAATCAAAGCCTGTAGACAAGTCACATGACCCACAAGGAGCTGGTTTATTGGACAGAGTGAGAAGAAGCTCGATGACAGCGTCCACTAACGTTGATGTTTTGCTTCAGGACTTTCCTGGCCTCCACTGCTTCACTCTCAGTCAGAACATGGCAGAGCTTGGCAGAGCGCCTGGGTGAAGCCCGGCAGGTGCAGAGTGGAGTTCTGAAGGAGAAGAAGTCCGAAACGGCGTTCTTCATCGGGGTTATTTTTGCTGCAGCGTCGCCTGAACGTGCTTCTTCAGCGTGAACGTGCAGCGGTTGTTGTCCACAGAGAAGCAGACCACAGCAGAGATGGTTTCTCATCAATAACAGGAAGCTGTTACTCACCACGAGCAGCTTTTACTTTGTTCAGGCTGAAGTGCTTTCAGGCGGGCGAGCGCTTCTCCTCCGGCTTCGTCTGAGCGGAGTCAGATTGTGTTCCAGGACAGTCGGGACGGAGCTCGCTCGGCCTCGCCAAGATAAATGAAATCATGCTGCATAATTTGGTCCTCTGTGAGGTTTCTAAACACTCGCCTCCTGGGAGATCCTCTCAGAGCTCGCTGCCTCGCCTGACGGAGCGCGCTCGGTGGCTCACGCGTGTTCTCCACCCCGTCGTCACGTCTGGTGGAGGCAAACTCACGTGCACGGCAGATGCGGGGGAACAGGCGTGATTAAGACTTTCACAGAAGCTCTGACATTAACGGAGCTGCAGATGAATATTGATGTTCTGTCGACACTGCTTACGCTTCACGCCGAGCTGAAGCTCTCGTCCACCGAGCTGCGAGGCTGCAGACGTGGAGGCGAGCAGTGACGAGCAGGTCGAGAGCTGCTGTCTCTCTCACCAGGGATGCATGATGGGGGATCTCTGCAGATATCCGCTGTGTCGACGTTGCCTCATGTTCTGATGTATGCACGTGTTTGTGATCAAGCCTCACCTCCAGTGCAGCGAAGGTGTTGTTGTGGCCGCTCTCATCGTGAGGCTCATTTCAAACTGGACAAACTGAGAAACCTGCAGGTGTTTCTCGCTCCTGTTCCTGTTCCTGCGTGGTGACGATCAGCGTGGCGGCTCTGCAGATGGGAAGTTACGTTTGTGATGTTTGGATCTTCACACCAGACAAACTGCTGCCGAATGACGGCGTCGTCTCAGCAGCCTGTCGTGTTTCATGTTTCATCTGAACTAACTAAGCTCATTTACTAAAGTACTGCGTCAGAGTGCAGTGTTCAGGGACTTTACTGGAGGTTTTCTCCTTCATGCTCATTTGTACTTTGACTTTATTGGATAACTGAAGTTACTTTGCAGATTCAGATTAATAATACAAAATGTAATCAAATGAATTCTTGCTGAAGCTTTTATCAGCCGTAACATTAAAGTGATGAACACATGAATGCATCAGCAGCCATTCTGCTTTCAGTGTATTTTCATCTTAACAGTTTTGTACTTCACTTTCTGAATGTAGGAGTATTTTCACTGCAGTATTACTACGTTTACTTGCGAAAATGATCAGAGTTCTACTTCTTCTTCTTTCTTTTAATGTCAGCAGCTTTAAAGTCAAACAGCTGACTGATTGCAGTTTGTTCAGAAATATTGTCATTACATCACATTTGAGGAACGGGGTGAGAGCGTCGACCTCTGCGTGAAGCCGCGTGTGTTTAACGAGCGTTTTATTCATCATGGAGGAGCAGAAACCAGCAGATGATCGACGGCACAGCGCTCTTCCTGCTTCCTGCCAAAATACAAGCAAAACATCAATTTATTCAAAGCACAGCTGACACCAGCAGAAACAGCATTAATCACGTCTCTGGCACAGAAAGGATGATGCCAGCTCGGGCTTGAAGCATCCATGCAGATGCTGCTGATTGATGATTGTCTGACACGTTATTGGACACAGAGTTTGTTTCTGATGCTCGTTACTGACTCGCCTCAGTCACATCATGACTGAAGTCAGATGAGTTCATTTTTACTGTCTAACTTTGGGATGAAAACGTGATTAAAATCCATCGTTTGAGATGTTTTTGTCCAACACTGTGTCCGAAAGACGTATTTAATTCAAGCCAGTGGAAAAAAGGCCGAGGCATCGAGAGTATTTAGTGTTTATTCCACTTGAAAAGGAGTTTTGTCAAAATGAATGTCTTCATCATAAAACAGCAAAGACACGAGGATGAGCAGAAAGGAACCTTTACAGAGACTCTTCATGTAAGAAAATACTTCGAACGACTTGGGACATGTCTCCTCAGCGGTTCATTTCCAGGATTCACATCCTCATGACAGTTGGAGACCAGCTGTCATGAGGATGTGGATGCAGCCGTTTCCCAGTTCTTCTTATTATTCTGATGCAGTTATAACAACACAATTATTACCTTTGTGACTCATTGCACTCACTTTCTGGAAGGCTTAAGGTCAGATTTCCTGCCATTTATGCTTGTTTTCTAATAAGAATCCATCTCTTTATTTATTCTTGTTTCTCGTACCACTGCACCGTAAAAACAGCCCTGACGGTCTGTTCAGGTCTGTGAAGGAGTGAAGGAGGCGAGCAGCGTCAGGGACTAACGCTGATCCAGAGCCTGACAGCGCAGGTCTGATGTTCACCAGCCGAATGAAAGATGGTTAGCCAGCGGAGAGGAGTCTCTTCCTCTGTCGTCCTCTGGTGTAAATTTCAGTAAAGGATGTTTTTTATGCACTTCGCACAAGTTTGTCCTGATGTTGTTCCAAATGTGAGCTTTCTCTCAGCATCAGCGCAGTGAAGTGACTCCATCTCCTCCTGGGATGAGGAAATGCTCTTCTGTCTGCTTCGAGGACAGTTTCCTCATCTCGTGTCTGATTTTTCCTCCCACTGGTTGGTTTGGACGTTTCTGCTCTCAAATCACTCTCAAAGTTGCGTCAGCTGCATTTTCTGTGCTTCTGTGTGCTGAGGTTGAAGTGGCTTGTAGCTGGGAGTGCTCTGCATGCAGCTGGTGGAACGTAAGACGGTGAAGTCCCCAGTGGCGGCTGATGTCTGATGTCTGATGTCCATCTTGGTCTCCAGAGGCTCTGAGGTGCCGAGTTTCAGGTTGTCAGGAGAAATGTGTACAGAGTTTGACAGTTTCAAGGACGCGGCTGTCCACAAACCTTTGGTCTCGAGCTGGACTGTCCTGAGCGCTGACCTCAGCCTCATCCAGCACCTTTGGATGAACTGGAACGCAGACCGTGAGCCAGACCTGATCCCCCTGCGTCAGTGCTGGGCCTCGCTGGTGCAGCTGGGTCTCACAGTGGCTGGGACGTCGAGTGTGCTCATACTGTCGGGATGTAGTGCAGAAAATACTGCTGCTGGTGGCTTACTTTGTGTTTTGTGCTCATTAGCAAATGCTAACATGCTAACTAAGGTGGTCAGCGTGGTAAACGTCCACATGTTTGCGTCATCATTGTGACCAGGTTTGCCCACCAGTGTTAGCCTTTAGCTCAAAGCACCGCTGAGCTCCACAGAGCTGCAGACTCATTGATGATCGACACAAACCTTCAGCTGTGTCCGTTTCCCCAGTTTGGTTCATTGAACCAAACAGCTCTCCCTTCATTTCTTCACTTGCACATCAGTCAGTGTTTATAGAAGATGCAGGAATCAGTCAGATGAAGTGTTTCTTGACAGCTGTAATGAGTTTTTGTTAGAAGGCAGATGAATTTGGTTTGGCTGCCTCGTCGGTTGAAGAAACCTCCCGTTCTTCCTGCACTTTGATTGAGCCTCAGGGATGAAACACACTGTGAAGTCAAGGTGCCCTTTCAGTTCATGACCAACACGCTGACCACCTGCTCGCTCACTCTGAGGAAGAGCTTTCCAAAAATGAAGGCTGTGTGTAGCGCCGTATTTTTCAAGGCCAGATTGGATCAACCTGCCGAGTGTTTTCCGCTGATGTCGCTCCACTTTCCACCGGCGTCGCTCGTCTCCAGCCGAGAAGAAATTATCCACCGATCGGTTTTGGCAAACCAATTATCTGCTGTGCCGCAGGGTGACAGAAGCCTTTAATTGTCTTTCATGCGGCCATAAAAGGTGTTTGTGGACGTTCTATATCCGCCGTGGTTCTTGGAGTTTAATTAAGCCTCGAGGATAAAACACGGCGTGAAGTCAAGGTGCTCTCTGGGTGCATCCACAGCTGTCCGCCAGCAGCCGGTCTGCAGACGTCCAGCTGGCCGTGGACTCTTCTGTTGCTGCTGGTTGTCGTTTAACTGAAGGTTTTTAGGTCGAGGCTCTGCACTCACTTCACTGGAGTGAATATTTAAGTCCGAATATTAAAGAAAGTGTCATTTTCAGTTATTCTGAAAAACGCTTTTTCACTCTCAGCCAATAATTTCTTAAAAGCTGTGCGGCTCAAAACTCGCCTGGCAGCTCTTTGATGTGTTTCATGTGTCGGTATTTGGAATAAACCAAAGAAGAAGAACTGGGTAGTTAGCATTAGCATTAGCTGTGATTGCTGCCGTGGCTGAAAGGAACAGCCCGTCCTCACCACAAAAACGTGTCGTCCATGCCAGAAGGTCATCACAACCCTAATTTACATTCCCGAGGCGGCGACCTCTAGTGGCCGGTGTAATTATGGCAGGAGCAAAGGAGGAAGTCAGGTGACGCAGGATGATGAACAGGAAATGCCGTGCTGTAGTTAAGTTATGCATCTAACAGTAACGTCCCAAAGTGGGATCTCAGAGCACAACGTTCACCACGTGGGAGAAAAATTAATAACAAAACATCCAAGAATGAAGATGTCACAGCACCGCCCACCCTGTTTGACTGACAGCTGATTTCTGTGATTGACACAACCGAGCATGGCCCATATTCACCACTTGAAACGTGGCTGCTGACAGTCTGAGGAGGTTTTTTGAATTTAACGCTTTATTTTGGGTTAAGAGTCAGTTTCAGGGTTAAACTTAGGCTTAGTTTTAAGTGAAGGACACGTGATCAGATGATTGTCCACAGCGTTCTTCCTCGCTCGGGTCGTCTCCTCGGCACGAGAGTCTCAAAATTTCATTTAACTATCATTTTTGTGCTCAATGAAAAGAGATTTGCTTTTTATTAAGACTTTAAAGCAGCGGTTATTTTGCTCAGTTATGATTTTTTGCATGTTTTGTAATCACAGTTGGCTGATTGGATAATGAGTGCTGGAACTCTGACGAGTTTATACAGGAATAGATTGAATATTGAGTCGGGGGTTGTGAGAGCTCTGGTTTCATTTGTCTCACGTCGTGCGCTGTGGAACAGAAAGGTGACATCATCTGTATGACGAAGGTGGAAATACCAAAACCCACAACACGAATATGTGAAGCGGCGGTGCTCCTGGAAACGCAGGATGTCCATCAGCCTGGACGTGTGTGTGATCAGCGCTGAGCGCAGACTCACAGTAAGGTGATCTTGCGGCTCCACAGGTGTGTCGTAGCCCGCGGGCGCTCAGGTGCGCGCGCCGCTGACACCCCGTCGTCCTCGCCCCGCGGCGCCGGCTCTCAGCCGCCATGAAACACTGATGTCTGCACTTCAAACGGGGCTGATCTTACCGAGCCGAAGCCTCAGATCAGGCGTCTGACCGAAGGCGTGAACGTTTGATTGATCCTCCGCTTTGATCTCTCCATCCTCCACTTCAGATCATTTTCAGGGTGATTCTGCCAGGAATGTGATACCTCACTTCCTCTTTACTCCCCTCTGCCGCCTCCTCCTCTGTGAGGTCAGGGGTCAAAGGTCAGGGTTGGCTACAGGATAGCAGACTGGCTTAAATCCAACAAAACAGATTTTCACCTGATCTGTTTTTTGTTTGTTTTTGTCGAGCTCCAGTTGTAAGGACGTTGTAAGCGTTTCCACTTCATCAGATGCATCTTTGGCTCGGCTCACGGCGTCCAGGCGTCCTCTTCCCACTGACTCCGAGCATCAGCGCCGTCTTTAAGCTCACGTGGTGTTGTACGAAGCGAGTGAAGGTCGGTCACCTGCCGCCTCATTTTAACGATGTGGGAGCAGCAAATGAAAAGCCTGCAGCGTCTGACACGGAGTGATTACAGAAACGTGTCAGCGAGGAGCAGAAACGCTGCAGCTCTGCTGATGTGACTGTGAGTTCAGTTCGACGTGAAGCGGCATCACAGACAGAGCCAGCCGGAGACCAGAGCCTCCTCTGGACTCCCGCAGGGCGTGCTGCATCATCGAAGGCCTCTGCAGACGTCAGACTAAACACGAAGGGTGAGTTTTCAGGCAGGTGGGCGCACTGAGGCCGCAGTCTGCACGGACAGGTGAGACAGAGACACAGTCATGAGACAAACATGGCTTCCATGTCCTGACAGCGTCTCCTCCGGTCTGCGGTCTTAAACTTCCTGAACGTTTGGGCGTCACACCAAAGGAACGATTAAGACCTCCACCCCCCCGCCGAGAAAATGAAAATGATTGCTGTGACGCCGGCTCAACGTGTGGCTCTGTAGATTAGGCGTGAATGGCGGGTTTATGAAGGCGCTGAAGCTGCGGAGGCCTCGTTTGTCAGATTTAGAGCGACTCGGCCTCCACGCCGCTGCTGCCGCTCCATTTCAGCAAGTGCTCCTCCCTGTGAAACGCAGGCCTGATTGAAGATATGCGGCTCATCAAAATGCTAAATACAGGGGTGGTGATTTAGCATCGGTTTGCACGTCAGATCGAATTGAACAGCAGAGTGTGTTTCCAAGCTGTGGGGAGCCAGAATCACTTTATTTGTGGAGCGCAGTGACGGCACAGTCGTTTGTCTCGCCGGCTCTGAGGCAGATGCCAAAACAGCCAACACACAGCAGAGCAGTGCAGAGCGCACTGACACAGGAAACACAGCAGGGACGCCATGACTACAGCGAATACCTGGACTGGGACCGAAGCAACAAGGTAGAAAAACAATCGAATCAGCCGCCGAGACGAACGCTGACGCTGAAACGTTACCGTTCTGTCCAAGTTTAGAGCAGGTTTTCCACAGAGTCTGTGAAAGGAAACGAATGTGTTTCCATTTCTGTCAGTTTGATGTGTGAATGTGAGGAAGGTTACAGCCTCCTCATCCTCACACACATCTGATGATTCCCTCCCTGGAAGAGACGTTCAAGTTTAAATGCACGTCATCGTTTATTCATCTCAGACAAAGGAAACACTTTATCTGAGTTTTTATTTCCATTTTTTTCTGAGTAAATTGAAAATGTGTCGGATGGATTCGACGCCGTCATCGGGTCAAACATCAGGTCAGGGGTAATGACGTTCCCACCAGCCTCAGCTGTACTGTGTGTGTGTGCTAATGTTAGCATGCTACATTGTGTATCTGCATGTTAGCGTTGTCATCGTGAGCATCTTAGCATGTTAGCATTTAGCTCAAAGCGCCGCGGTGTGTGCTCAGGTACAGACTCCCACAGCTGCTCTCAAATCCCGACCCGAATCCAATTCAGACATTTTGAATGAAATCAGAAACTGATCAAAGATGGCGTCAACACAACATCACAAATCCGACCTGACATTTGATACCAACAGACGCTCAGCACGTCGTGACGTCTTCAGCACCACAGAGGTATCGAGGGTCAGTGTTGTCAGTTGATGTTTTTAATGAGACTGCTGATCTGACAGATGTCAAACACAGTGGAGCTGTCCTGAGAAGACTGACAGATGTGGCTGAAAGCTCTTTAAATGGCTGATTGATCTGCTCGTCCTCGTGTGTTTTAAATATTGATCAGTGTTCATTTCACACTGAAGATGATCCAGATGTGTTGATGTTCAGCTTTCAGGATGTTGTCCACAAACATCTGCTCAGAAACCTCTTCGGACGCTTCTCTCCGTCTGTCCCGGCCCTGGTTGTCTCCTGCTGAGCTCATCGTCCGTCTCTCAGAAGTGTAAATATACTTCATGTCCTGCTGTTGTTTACGTGGACCGAGTGAGCGAACTTTGCAGCAGTTTGAGGAACAGCTGCAGGAAACAGAGGTGACGAACTCATCTGGTGTGAGACGGAGATGAGACGTGTCCCATGACATGTTCGACAAAACAAACCTCAGGTCAGCGTTGATGAACGTCCTCGAGTGATGTCACTTGAGTCAGCGTCGGTTGAAGAAGCTGAGCAGACCTCTGCAGGCTACGTTAGCGTCTGCTAGCATAACACACCCCAGTGTCACACCCAACTTTCAGAGGTCGAGTTGCATTGTGGGTAATGGATGCCAGGTGTTGATGAGGAAGAAGAAGGTGTGGACTAAGAGAAGACGATGTCTCTGCTTCAGCTGCATCAGCTTTGATCCTTTTTTTTAAAGGCGTCCACTGTGAGTGTCACAGTGTCTCAAATCATGGTGGTCAAAGGTCAAAGGTCACAGCACAATGACGCTATCATGAGAAAATAGAGTGTTTTACTGTGAGAAGGGAGCATGTGGAGGAGGAGATCTGTTTACTCCCCGCAGGAGGCGTTCAGCTCTGAATGTGTTTACTGCAGAAGCAGCTGTGTCTCCTCACATTAGGTGCTTTTCATGTGCCGGCAGATGTTTCCTCTGACAGCAGCTCGTCCCACTTTATGCTTTTTAAAGCACACCAGTGGTTTCTGCCAAATGAACAGCGTTGAATCAACAGTATCTGTTGGTCCAGTTAGTTCAGCCGGTGTCAGGAGAGACGGTCGACGTCTGCGCTTCAGTCAGGAAGGTCAGCAGAGACGACGGTCGAGACAAACCGCCTGTTTAGTAATGTAAGTATGACACTGTTGAAGGCAGCCCGGTTCCTTTTTACCTGATGTGCTCGCTCGGTTTGGATGGAAAAAGTCTTTAAAGATGCCTTTTTTAGTAACCAGCTGACATATTCACACCTTTATGAAGCTGCCTGCTTCCACATCCAGCAGACACGTTTCCTTTGCACTCGTGTTTGTGTCCACCTGATGAGGAGAGGACCAGCGTTCACCCTCTTTTTGCTCCGTTTTTGGTCTCCACGAGGATTGTAGCACACTGATTACGTGACGTAAACACAGCCCACGCCGTCGTTTGACACCAAATCCTCTGTCGTTTCAGAGTTAAACCCAATGCTCACATGGTCCCTGATAACGAGGGAATCTGTAAAGTTTGTCTGGTGATGTCTAATCTACGCACGCCACAGGCCGCCATCACGGACCCTGCAGCCAAAGCTCGGCCAGACATGAAAGCGAGCGCTCTCTGGAAACCGAGCGTCATGGATGAATATCTTTTCTCGTCACATGTCCGGTGTGATCGTTAACATCGCTGCGTCCTCGCTGTGGCATCCGTAGTCTCCTCCACCTCCTGAGGGAAATATCTGCTCTTCAGCTTCTAAATGCTCCACATTGTCCAGCAGCTCGTGTCTAGCGGTGTCTCTCTGCTGTTTGCTGCGCAGCAGGTGGACTCAGACGGTTTATCGGAGCCTGTTTGATGAGACCGAACCCGACAGGAAACGTCAGTGGAGCTGATGATTCTCTGTGGACTCGTCGCTGCGAGTGACTTCTTTAACATTAGAGCCTGTGTGGGTGAAAACATTGAGCTTTAACTGGAAACACTGCAGTCTCTGGGGATTCGTCGGTTCAGACGCTCTGTTTCCAGTGACACCACATCCTTTATTTCCAGCACAGCATTGTGGGAAACGCCAGCCCCCATCCTCACTGCGCTGTTTGTGCATGAAGGAGCACAAACAGCTGTTTTTCTCCAGACTCCCGAAACCACGACCACACGCCGGATATCCACGCCGTGCTCCTGCTAGCCGTGCTGCCTCCACCACACATGGACAAATTTCCCTCTTTGTGAAGCTTCTCCTCCCAAACCAGACTGTGAAAAGGGCTTTGTGTTTCCTCAGGACAGTGACTCCGGGCTTAAGCTGAGTGTGGACGAGCAGAAGTGAACCTCTGTGTCTCTGTGGGTTTGTTGCGTCTCATCAGACCTCCTGTTCACGTCAGCTGAGCCTGAACATCAATCAGCTGCTTCCAAACGGAGACGGGACCTGATAAGAAACGCCTGATAAGGCAAAATGAAGAAACAGTTATCTCTGCAAAGAAAAGACAATCGTGTAAAAGTCTGCCAAATAACATTAAAGCCTCTTAATTGATTATTAAATATTGAAATTAAAGCCATATCTTAATTTGTTTTAAAGGGGCTTTGGTTTTTTTAATTAAGGTTCACATTCAGGGGTTCCTCTAATGTTTTGGGGGGTTAATTAATTTTCTTCTTCTTCTTCTTTTTTTTTTTTTAAAGCCTCAGTCCCTGCATTAATGCACCCATTAGAAAGTGTTCGAATCTATCAGCGTTTATTTCCTCCTGGAGGGGATCGTTTCGGTCTGGAGTTGAGGGACCACCGTCGATTGGCTGAGGCCGTCGCTGGTGGTCATTTTATTTTGCTGATTTGCAGCGACTGACGGCATCTCACTCTGTTAATGGAGGATTCATTTCAAACAAACCTGAGCTGGTGCCGGACCAGTGCAAAGACAAACCAAGACCAGTTTCATTCAGTTTCTGTGGAGTTTGAAAGAAGCAGTTAAGCTCATTTAGTTCAGTGAAAGAGAGAAACTTGAATTCTTTTCTGCCTCCATCTTTGCCAAGTGCATTGAGTCGCTCTGCTTCTGCTTTTCACAATAAAAGCACTGAACATGCACACTGCGTAACTGCTCACCAGCAGGAGGTCAAACATTTCACCAACAGACAGCTCAACAGAAGAGCTCACGGTTCAGGTTTAAGAACATTTCCTTTCTTAACCATCAGCTGGATGTTTCTGCTCATTTTTACGACTTAAGGACCTCTCACGGTCGCAGTGATTCACAATTTTTGTGACCAGTAAAATGACCTAAATGGGAGAACAGCAGTGCTTCAACACCAGCCGGCCGAGGAAGGAGGACGAACCTCAGAACAGTAAAGTCCGGATTGGATCTTGATTGGAAGAAGATGAAGAAGAAATGTACTTTTATTATCACACACATAGTTAGTTGCACACACCATGCTTCCATGAAATTATTTTCTCTGCATTTCTCCCATCCCTGGTCCGTCCTTCCTCCGCGGCAGACCAGGAGCGGTGGGCTGCCAGCCGACGGCGGCACCCGAGGACCCGACTGTCGTCACCATTGGTCAGGTGGTGGTCTTCTTGCATGTTTTTAGTGGGAGAACATGCAAACTCCACACAGAAAGGCCCCTTTTTCCTCGAGCAGCAGGCACCGAAGGCATGGTGGAGGACACGCCCCCGGCGCCCACAGCGAGAATCGAACCCGCTCCACCGTGCCACCAGGTGACACTGAATGCATTTCTACTCCGCCTGAGACATCTCTGTTGAGCTGTAACCCTCTCTCCTTCCTAATGAACGTGTTCTGTAGCTGTAAATAAGCTGAGAGCGTCTGTCCCGAAGACCGAACGCCGTCTTTATGTCCCGTCACTCTTGTTCGTAGCCTCGGGACAAAGAGCAGCTTCTCTCTGATGGTGATGAATTCCACATGACAAAACAACCCGCGGAGGCTGATTCAAACATTTATTTATTCTGCAGGAATTGATTGAACCAATATTTTCATGCCAGAGACGATTCATAATCCAGTGCTGCTGCGTTTATGTGCCGTCGTGCATCATCCTTAGTGCGGTGTGCTGGCTTGCATGTGTGCAGCTCTCTGGGCCTTCTTTTATCCTCCTCAGCCTTTGTCACTCAGGAGCTCATATTCTCTGCAGGGTTTGTTGCGAAGCCATTAGCCGCGGCGGCGCTCGGGCTTAGCTTCCCCTCCCATTGATCGCGGACAGACAAAGAGCCTCGAGCCGGCCGGGGTCGCCTCCCGTGCGTCTCTGAACCCACAGCGGCGTCTGAAGGCTCCTGATGCCTCGGGAGCTGCAGACACGCGGCTTTGGATGTCTTTGTGCACCAATTAAAATGCATCAAGTGCAAGTCACCTGGGGGGGGGGGGGTGAGTCTGGTGTCCTCCACTGTGCCCAGAATTGGAATGGGACCCGATTAGTCTCGCATCATAGACTCTGCGGGCGAATCCATTCAACAAGGAGGGGGGAGGAGCTGCTGTGAGGCTTAAAGACGTTCCTCACATAGAAAAGTGTCAGTGTGCTGCCTCAGAGTTTGAGATCCAGATGATGAAGACGATCAGGTTCGCTGAAGGTTGAAAGCTGCGTTTCTAAGAATGTACCAAAAGACGGAAAGTTTCACTTTTTTCCCGTAAAATAAACACAAAAGCTGCAACTTCCTCAACTGTTTTCATTGTCAGTAAATCTGGGGGTTGTTTCCTCGACTAACTGATCAATGGTTTAGTCTGAAATGTCAAGAAATGGATCCTGACTCCTCCTCTAGCCACCATGAGATGGATATTTGTGGTTTTCAAGTGAAATAAGTCGACGTTTCGGAGGGATTGCCATGAATCAGACATTTCTGATCCCATCTGGATGAATTTTAATAACTGTCCAATCTGCTGAACTTCCCGTCACTCTCAGCCGTACTGTTCTGTAGTGCTAACATGCTAATGTTAGCATGCTAACATTAGCATGTTAGCTTTGTCACTGTGAGCATGCTGACGTTAGTGTGTAGCTCAGCGCCCCACTGTGGCTAATCACAGAGCTGCTGTAGTCTTGAAAACGGCTTGAATGATCGATCAATAAATGTGCATTTCTGGCTTCATCACCATGTAAATAACAAAGCGTCTGTCCTCAGAAAGACAGAATAATAGCAAGTACAAGGGCAACCTCAGGCTACGTGTACTTTACAGCATGCAGTAACAACATACCAAATGTACCAAATACAAGTGTGTGTACAGTAAATGGAGAGTACGATAACACAAGTAGGTTATTTGAGTTATTTCTCGTGGTTGGAGCTCTTACCTCCACTGCAGATCTGAAGTGGTTCCCCTGTTTCCAGTCTTTATGCTATGCTAGGCTAACCACGTCCTGTCTCCAGCTCTGTAGTCTCACGCAGACATGAGACTGACGTCCACCTGAACATCCGTCCTTGAGTGAAATGAGCAAAGGCGTTCTCAGGAGCTCAAGCTAATCAGAGGGTTGCTGGTTCGAAGCCCGGCCGTCAGTGTGGGACTGGTTATCACTCCTGATGAGCAGGTGGCACCCTGCACGGTAACCACCATTCACACACTGGCGTATACGCCACACCAGCGTGTGAATGTGTGTGAAGGGCTGCACGGCAGCTCTGAGCGTTCAGTCAGACCTGAGGAGCGCCGTTTAAATGAAGTCCACTTAGAGTCGACCCGTCATGACCGAGGCTGCTTTATCTTCAGCCCACATTGCTCCAAACTGTTTATCTGTCGGTGTGTTCGGGGACTAACCTTCACACTGAGCTGCTATCTGTTAAATTAAAAGGTTTTGCTGTCTGGCTCTGATTGATGACTCTGGGTTGCGCTTGAGATTCTCGTCTCTTCACAAACCCTCTGCGGTCTCCACTTTCTTCAGCGGATTTCCGTCCGTTTGGTTTGCGTCTCTCCGCTTGTTTATCGCTGTAGCTCAGCCCCTTCGCTGAGATTGACTGCAGCGGGAGAGTTTCAGGCTTCAGCATCTAACGGCAAAGTCTCTCTTTTGTCTTCCGGAGGAGAGAACGATGTCTCGCATCAAACTAAGGCCGTAAAATCTAATCGAACGGCGCTGGCATCGGGTCATGTGACGCCGCTCCGGAATCGATACCAGGGTGAGAAACGTTCCATCTCCGGCGGTGAGATTCATGTGATTGCTGGTGTAAGGAGAGGATGAGGTTAAAGACTGAAAGCTGAGAGTGAAGCAGAGGGGACGCCAGTCAAAAAGGACAAACTGGAGGATTAAAACAACCTGAGATCCACAAAAGCGAGACGGTCCTCTGTTTGGGCGTCAGCGCTCTTTGGCTTCCTGACGGCTGCGTTAAACAACATGCATCAGTTTTGTAATCAAGGTTTCAGAATATATTGTTGCTGCCGTGAAGCTCAATGACTGCCTTTGTGCGGTCTTTGTACTTCAGGCCCCTCGGGAACAGTCGGAGGTTGTGACAGATTCGTTGCGTGCTCGTGGCGTCCTGACAGCGGCGTCCACGAGGCTCATAAACAGTCCCAACATGCAGAGAGGTCGTAAACGGTCTGTGAGAAACGTCTGGAGGAGGACAAAAGCCCCTCTCAGCCTCTGTTTGGCTCTCTGAAGAGCTTTCCACAGTAAAAGCAGCACTTCACCACAAAAATAAACCCGATTCATCGCAGGCACATCACACAGACACACCATTCTGTACACAGCCTGCAGATAGTGGTAATTAACAAGGGAAAATACAAGTTGAAGTTTAATCCCTTTGGTTTTTATCCTGTGAAACCCCATTTTTTCCACCATGCACGTCTCGCTTTAGCACAGCAGGAGCTGTTCAGTGCATTTACACTCAGTAATCACTTCTCTATAGGATCGTTTGCATTGTTTCTGGTGGAGTCTGAGTCTCCTGCACCGCATTCAAACGGTGCATGCGTTGTGAACGTGACAACAGCCGGTGCGTGTGTGTGAAGTGGAAAGCGTGGTATCACTCATAATCTTCCTCAGTCGACTCAAACAGGCGGAGGGAAAAGCCGGTCGTCACGGAGGTGGGAGACGTGATTAACGGGCTCAACGGCCTCCGTCTCTCCTGGAAGACATTCATGCTTTCAGTTGTTCATGTGGAAAAACAACCTCCACCCAGCTGACCAATCACAGCGCAAAGTGTGCGCCAATGCTGGATGGCCTGTTTGGGAAAGTTACAGAAATGCTCCAATGAGCATCCAGCAGGCCCCTTTAAAGCTGCGAGTGTGCTCCATCAGAGGTCCGACAGCTCCAACACCAAAGTGACTCCTCCTGCCCGAAAAAGCCACGGCACAACAACAAATCAGCATCCTGTGACGCGCGCTCGCTGTCGGGTTAATTCACACCCGTCATCACGCTGAGGCAGATCACACTGATGAAGTTATGGGGCGGTAATTATGCAAATTACACAATGGTTCGCGGGGGTGGAGGGAGCTGAAGAGGCTGACACACGAGCTGACTCTTAGCCGGCAGCAAGGTGACGAAGAGGATGATGATGATGATGAGGCAGGTTTGTGGTTTTACAGCCTGTGAGCGCAGTTGCACCTCCAGGCCGGAAACATCTAACATCCAAATGGGGACAAATGGAAGGGGAGGGGTCCACATCAGCGGGCGGCGCCCTGTTTGGTCCAACTTCTCTGAATATTTTAGATATTTGCACACAGAACCACGACTCTTTCACTCACTTCCTGTTGTTTAAGCGTCTGTTTTAACGTGCTGAAAGCTAGATTTTTGGCGTGCGGTGACGGTCTAACTTCCTGTCCTCAGTAAGACTCTTTAACTTTGACAAAAGGGAACAAAATGGACGGAGGGCTAAAAGCTGCCGCCAAACACAGCACACAGAATGAAAATGCCCGCGGTTCTTCCTCTGCGTTCGCCGCCTCGGCCTCTTTTTGTGTTTTGTTTTGGGCCCGAGAGCCTCGGTCTCCTGTGGTGGTCTGAGAGCCGGGGGGGGGGGGGGGTTTGGAAACCCTCTCAGCAGCTGGAGAAGCACAGAGAGCAGGTGGGTGGAGGTTTCAGAGGATGGAAAAGTGCAGCTGACTGATGAACAGAGAGAAAGAGCACTGAGGAGGTGCTGATGACCTCCTCATTAAAAACCAATCAGGAGGCTCAGCTCATACCTTCACCTTCAAGGTCACACCGTCCTCTAAATGATTTCAGTTTTTTTAATTAGGTTGGAGTCACACTTTCCTTTAAGGGTTCAACCAAAAAACTAAGGAGTCCAAAATGTTTCTGTGTGTGGTAAAAAATGTATTTGTGCAGACAGAAATCGTTTGGAATCGATGAATCCAGGAAAATGATTCAGCTCCTTCATGCTGTGGGAGTTTTAACCCTGTGCTTTATGAATGACCAAATGGTGGCGCTCTCAGCATCGAAACGTACCCACAGCACTGAAACTACTCACAGGCTGCAGCGTGAAGCCAACATCGCACTGAATCCGAGAATATCTGCATCACGTCTGTGTGTCCACATTTTACCAAGAAACCAAAAACTGCACTTCCTCGAATGGCCACTTGAGGCGACTCCAAAGTGAGTCAGTCCCCATAGACCCCCACATTAACATGTTCAGCAACCTCATACAAACACGTCTGCACAGTCCGAGTTGTCTCTCTCTCACACACACACACACACACACACACTCACTCTGGCTGCCTGCATGAAAGCGATTTCACACTGAAGCCTCTGCTCACAGTTTCGATGATGGTGTCAGAAGTCACGTCGTGATCGTCCCGCTCTGTCTGCAGCTCGTCTTACTTTCAGTCCTTCTCTTTTCTTCTTCTTCTAAAGTCTGAGGATGTGAGATGTTTGCTGGTAACTCGTTTTTTCTGCTGTTTACCTCACAATCATCGTGGCTGAAGATAAAATAGCTGCCGCCGTGATAACTTTAGTTGTCTTTGAACCTGAAGTAACGCAGGGCTCTTTGCAGGCTCAATGCGTGTTGAGAGTCCACAGCCATGCTAACTGAAGAGCACAGCAGCTCTTTGAGATGAACGCTATTAGCATGCCGATGTTTAGCAGGTATTGTATTAACCTTGTTCATTGTCTTAGCGCTGTGTGTTAGAATGCTAACCCTTGCTATAGCACTACATATGTAGCAGTGTTGCTCACCATAGCTCCAATGCTAACTGATGCTAAAACAGCATTGTCTCCGTTTTCTGTTTCTACACCTGTTAAACAAACAAGATGCCGCTTGTAAAGGCTGTATTTCTCCTCTTTGGATGGAGCAAGGCTAACAACTCCCCCCGTTCCCAGTGTTTGTGCTAAGCTAGGCTAAAACCCCTCTGTGGCTCCTGGATGCGGAAGAGAAGTAAAACAAGACCGAGGAGGTCTTCAGCTGCAGAAATCTTCTAAAACCTGCTTTTTGTGAGTCTTGCCTTTGTTCTTGAGACATTTTCTCCTCTAAGCCATCACTGCTGTGGTCAGCGTGAGCGTCGCGACCTTCAACACGTAACACGGTTCATACGTGGCCTCGTTTTCAAGGCAGACCTAAACCTGATCCCGTCTGCTTCCAGCCGGCAGGTCCTGCTGCTCAGCTCTGTCGGGTGAAATCAAACTGGCTGAAAAGTACTCCTGTCCTGCTGCTTTTACGGCGCATAATGTGAGCCTGTAGGTATAATGACAGCGTAAGTCAGGCTAAGCACTGCCTGCAAATAAAGTAGACTCAGATTTACAGTTTCAAGTGCTTTACATCAGCAAATAGCTTTTCCATTAACAGTAACAACAAAAATACTGAGAGCAGTGAATCAGAGAAGAACATCAGCAGCAGTTCTGCTGCTTTACAGACATCTCTCTTTATTCGCCCTGCACTTTTTATGAGGGCACCATTTTAAAATAAAGCTCTAAAAGTATTAATGGCTTTTGGAAAACCTCTTAAATAAAACAGGAGTGAATAGAAGAGCCGTGTGATTAATTCTCTCTTTGCCTGTTTTATGGAATATGTGCTGAAATATTTACTCTATAATTAAAAACACTGAGCCAGCAGCCATATTGTTATTTCTGTCATTAAGGAAATGTTGTTGAGTTTCTCTGTATTAATAATTCTGAGTAAAACAGTGTCAATGACAAAAGCAGCGAACGGAAAAGCATCCATGAAGGCGGATGATTTTAGTAGAAACATAATTAACCAGCTTCAGCCTGAGGTGGCAGGAAGCAGCAGAAAGCCGTCCTCAGCAGACGGTCGCGGCCGTCAGCTGTGTGGGCTGGAGAATAAATAAAGTGCATTTCATTGAGTTTTATTCAGCGGACACCCCGAGCTGGATCACGAGCCGGTCAGACGAGCTCGATTATCGCCTCAGTCTGACGCCTGTCACACCTCAGTGGCTGCTTCACACCGCAGAGACGGCGGCGAGATCAGAGGCCCGGTTCAAGGCGCGACTCCTTCGAAGGACGACGAACGGCGATTTAGAGTACGACCATGCCAAGCTGCTTTAATTCACAAGAAGAAACTTCTCCAAAGTGTGTGAAACTTAAAACAGTTTCAGTGCGTTCGAAGTAAACTGGACTTTCACAAACGGTCGGCGCTCCGGTCGGATTTCAGCTCAGTGGCTCCTCTTGGACTCGTGCTCACGATCTGGCACCTGGTCGCTCTGTTTTTCTAAAGTCCCGCCCTCACGCCCTGCGCTCTGTCATTGGCTGGCTGACCGAAGACGGACGCCCAGAAGCGTTGCGCACACACAGCGAAATACAGCAAGATCTCTGCAGACAGACATCACCACACGTCTGGTGGGTCATAGTGATGATCGAGAGGGATTACTTTGAGGAAAGTCCTCCTTCAACAAGACAAACTTTGGTCTGAAAGCTGAATACAGAGCACAGCTGGATTCATGTCAATGGAAACTGTTTCCTCACGAGAACGAGTGAAACGTGAGCGCCGCGTTAAAGCCACTGAAGCGCTCGATCCAGGACAAACTCTTCACCAGGCTGACTCAGCAGAAATTTAGCGCAAAAAATAGTTTTCTTTTGGGAAGAAATCAGCATTATTTCTAATACTTGATTCACTGATTTGATTGATTCTCTGGTGAGAAACCGGGAGACGTGATCTGTGGAGGAGACGCTTCACTGAGCACAGGAGAAAAAAATCACTCATCAATCATGAAAACCTTTGGGAAACGTTGAAGGAGGCGTTAGCTGCCTGTGATAAAGTTAACGTCCTTAAACATGGCGCGTTCATTCATGCACGTGAATCAAGAACTCAACAGAACAAATTGAGAGGTAAATAAAATGTTTAGACGTTATAAACCTCCAAAGTTCCTTGATTAGAAAGCTCCTCTTGCTGTAAGAACTCCAGGTTTTCCAGGATGTTTTGGAACACTTTGACAGTATGTATATGAGCTCTACACTCTGCAGAGGATGAGGTCTAATTGTCTTACAAACCGGGCGGCCAACAGGCCCCAGTGACCCGACTCGTCTTCGAGAGACTTCCCCGGAGGTCAATTACTTCGTGCTCTGCCTCTGCGTCAGACTCTAGAATGAACCTGGAAGGAGTCTGTCTGTCCCTCTGATCGGCTCGACATGAATAAAACATCAAAGCTGTTATCTTCACGCTGCACTCTCTGCTTCCCAGGTGAAGATTAGTCTGCTGCAACAGCTGATGAAGCCAAACGAGCCGAGCGCCTGCCGGGGCCTCCGGGCGGCTCGCAGTCAGACGCTCGCGCTGCCTTCGAGGAAAAAAATCACAGAAAACTGGACAAATTAGTCCCAGTTACGGAGGAGGAGGAGGAGGAAGGCAGGGCGGTAATTAGACAGCAGGTCTTTCTGCAGCATCTGCTCAGTGTCACTGTCACAGTCGAAGGTTGAAATCACAGTTTTTGAGCAGAGTGAAACATCTTTCCTCCAGTGTCGCTCAGTCAGACGTGACACTGACTCAGAACATTTAGGTAAACATATAACAGTGAAATTTGAGTTTCACTGAACAAACTGCTGTATTTTTACAATCTTAAATGGTACAAAAAAACAACAAAGACTGAACAGAAATACTCACCGGCAGCGTCTCGATGTCTTCATCCTGTATTTCCCACTGTTAACGTCCGTCAGCTTTCCAGAAACAGCAAAGTTTTCAAATTTCCTCATTTCACTGAGCTTTGCTGCCTCTTCTGTGTGTATGATGGACGCGCTTCAGACATCAGTTAAAATGATGCTAAGCTACAAAGCTACATCGCGTCGTTCCAGGACTGAGACACTTAAAGTTTGCGTTCACGTTTTCTCACCAAAACACTTTGTCCGTATCCTTGAGCCTGTTTAATTATTTAAAATCCTGCGTTGTTTGCGTCCAGGTTTGCATGCTTATAGTTTTCTCCTTCGTCTCTGGAACAGCGTGAAACTGGCGGCAGAATGTTGCTCGGACGTCTTTATGTGCATCATCAAGGTCCGCTTGCAGAAACGCTGCTCCAAAGCTCCAGTAGTGGTTCAGACCTCTGCAGGGTACCTTCAGCAGGCCACAGCCATGCTAGCAGCGCTGTGAGCTGCTAAATGCTAGTGTCAGCATGCTAGCTGGCTGAAGCTAAGCATGTATAATATACCACCGCGTTTACCATCTGTCTGTAGTTGATTACAATGCTAATGTTTGCTAATTAGCACTAAACCTGTAATACAGGAAGTGTAATACAGCTGTTCTGTACTGTATGTCATGAATATTGATGCTACATGGTGCAAAACTGTAAATATCTAAATCCCAAAACGATAAATAGGAAAAGACAAACAAACTTCAGGGCCTTTATTCTGTTCTCTGCACAAATTAGTGCTACTTCTGCTTCTCTGCAGCTACAAAGCTTTCACTGCTTTCCTGAAGAATCGTCTCATCTGAACAGTCTGTCTGACGCAGACTTACTGCAGGCCAGTGATGGGTGGAAAAACCAAAACTGAATATGAAAATGCTAAATATTTAGGCTGAAGGATGTCAGCATCCCTGCGTTCTCTGTAGCAATAAGGTGGAGGTAGAGGAGGAGGAGGAGGAGGCAGAGGAGGAGGCGGTCAGGGTTTCATGTTTTATTCAAACAGCACAGGAGAACAGAGAAAAGCTCTTCACACAGAAAGTCATCCAGCTGCTGCGGTCATGAGCTTTAAAATAGATCCAGGAACAAATGGACGACAGGAGCTGAGCGGCTCACAGCGTTTAGTCTTCATCAGTGTGAGCAGACGCACACAGATCATCACGTTTCAGCGCGCCCTGCGTCTGCTGCACCGTCTCCGCTGTGCGATCTGATGTCTTCTGCTTTCAGTCCGTCTCCTCACGTGAATATTGATAACTGGCTGTGGCGTGTTGTCCATAAACAGTCGAAACGTTCGTGTTTTTGTCATCTGCTTTTTTCTAAATGTGCTGTTTTTCAAAAGTCTGCCTTTCATAAAGGAAACAATAAGAATAACGTTTGTGGTTTAGTGGAGCCTTTGATAAAGTGAACACTGTCACCTCTTCACACAAAAAGGTGATACAGAAACACTTTTTGTGGGCGTGTTGCTTCACTTTTTTTTTCTAATAATCATGGGATGATTGAACGGCAGGACGACGCTGTTTATGTTACACATAGTGCAGCACAGATATGTGCTTGTACCTAAATTGTACCTGTCTGTGGTTCAGCAAATGTTGAGTAGTTGGATGGTCCTGCGTCTTTTTGTCCTTTTATCCAAACTTTTGAGTGACAAGTGGACTCGTTGAAATAAATTAGGGATCGTTTTTTTGTTGGTCTGTGAACATGTATTAAAGCTGAAGATAAATGCCTGAAGGAGGTCAGCTGAGCGGCAGATACCACTGGAGGAAGAGGTATTCAGCATGGCCGTCCTGTGAGAACCACCTATCTGTAAAAGTCAACTTTAGCTCAGAAAAACAGGCTGTTTTCAGCTTTGTGACGATGCATTTCAGCTGATCCAAGAGGCTTTTTAAAGAGTTTATTGAGCTGAAGAAGAGGAGAATTTTCTCCAGACATGAAGGAAGATTTCATCCTTCAGTTCAGCACAAACATTCAACACATCTGGAGATACGAGCTTTTCACTGCAGAAGGTAACAGGCCTTTAAATGAAGCAGGCTTGTATTAGAGACAGACTTTATTTCTAATTCCCTCTCTTTGATAAGTCTAATTGGTAAGTGTTAGCATGAAGCCTAGTTTTGATCCGCTCACTTTAGCCCCATTAAAGTTAATACATTATGCTTTTAATACAAACTCAACACTTCCTGTGTCTGTTTCAAATTAAAAGTTCTCTAGCATTTCAGTGGACCTCTTTCCTAACAAGGCTATGATGATATATTTACACACACACACACACACACACACACACACACACACACACACACACACACACAGAACAACAAAGTGTTAAAAATAGCATTTGTTGAACATATTAAAGTAAAGCGGCGGAGATGGATGTTATATTTAGGTGACGTGTGCATAATTTGACAGGGCTGTCGGTGAATATTCTAAAGTCAAGTTTAAATTGGAGTTGGAAAAAAAATCCATACATTTGATCGTGAAAATGAACCTTTGATTGTGGAAAAAACGCAGTGAGTGAGTTTTGTTAAAGTGTGTTTTACGATGCTAAAACGACTTTCTGTGAATGGAGTCTGGTGGCTTTGGTGAGAGCGATATAACAGCTGTGTCTGGTTAAATAAAATGGATCTTGCACTTTAGAAAAGGGTCTGTTTCCTTTCCATAATGTTGTCAGACACTTCAGCAGTCTGCGCTGTCAGTGCCAAACAAACAGTTTTAGTGGATGAACGTTGGCGGTGTGCACACGGCCGGAGGGATTTCACTGCAGTCCGTCTCATGGCTGCCAGCTGCAGCGCTCACCCTCAGTACTGAAAACACCTCATGGGAAAATAGGGCCCATAATCACGTAGATGGAGCTCCTCCTGTCTGTCTGGGATATTGAAGGACATGACGGGACACGTGGACCAGCACTGACTGGAAGCTCGATGTCACCATGACTGATTGAAAATGAAATGTGGGTCAAGCTGAAACAAGCAAATAATTCAACAAGGAACAGGACAATATTTTGTTTGTTTATTTTGTAATGTGTCGGTATGTCAGACAGCCCTACTCTACGTTTATCCGCCACGTTTATCCCCAGCCATTATTTGAGACCCAGCTTTTATTTGACCGAAGTATAGCGCCTGAGTAGATGTATTTGTTCCATTCCACCTCTGGCAAACACAACAATGAAATGCTGCTTTTCACGTGTCAGTGTTGGTGCATGTCTGCTGGGGTGTGTTCCATTCCTCTGTTCGCGCTCTGTGAGTGTTTAGCAGGTGTGAACAGTCCCGTGCGCTGGCAGGTGGAGTATTCAGATGAAGTAATTAGGCAGCGCAGCAGGAAGCTCAGCAGCTACTTTACAACAGAGAAACAGCCGTTACATGAAGACAGAAGGAAATGCTGTCATTGAGGTTTTTATGAGGTTTGAGGAGCAGCTGTGACGAGCTCGTTTCGCCATCTTGTCCCTTAAGAACATTAAAGAAGCAGCCCGACATGGTGTCTTTGAATGGAAAACGCTCCTTGTAACTTCAGTGAAGAGCTGGAACAAGGAGAAAATGAACGTATGAGCAGCTTTGAAGCGGGGGGGGGATAAGTTTTGTAAAACTACAAAGAGAGCGATCACACACTCGTGTTTTTCTTATTTATTCAGTTCAAATGCCTCCAAGAAAACTGGAACATTTGTGTCTCTGAGCATGATGGGGATTTGAAGTCCCATCATGCATCACTGATGGCGGTACTTCACATGGATGTCACGCCTCCTCCCTCTCCTGTTTCACGTCTCTGCTGAGGATAAATTCTCCACTTTCAGAAAACCAAATCAATACGCCACAGCAGTCCTTCAGAAGAGGTTTCAGCCTCTATGCAATGAAAACCTCACTCTGTGTGTGCGTGTGCGTGTGTGTGTGTGTGTGCGTGTGTGTGTGTGTGTGTGTGTGTGTACACATGTGAAGTGGAAGTGCAATGTAACTACATATATTTACTCAAGTAGTATAGATCATAGTACTGTGCATATTCAAGGTACTTCACTACGTTTCTCTGACAGCTTTACTTCACAACTGAAGAACAGGGAACTCGTTACTGCTCTGCAGTACTTTTACTTTCAGTGCTTGAGGTATATTTTCCTTATTATTACCAACATTTTCAATGCAGGACTTTTACTTGTAACTGAGTATTTTCACAGTGTGGTATTAGTACTTTTACTTCATTCAGGGTCTGAATACTTCCTCCACCACTGGGAGCTCATTTGACCACCAACACGATTCTGATCATTTATTGATCTTGTGTCAGGCTGCCCTGATTGAAAGGACATCTGTGTGTGTGTGTGTGTGTGTGTGTGTGTGTGTGTGTGTGTGTGTGTGTGTGTGTGTGTGCGCTGCAGCAGTAGTGAAGGGGTTAAAGATGTGTGCAGCAGCAGACAGAAGACGAGGTATCGACATCCGTCTCTCCTGGAGTCAGGGCTGCAGAGGAGGAAGGGGTTAGATAACGAGCCTCGGGCGGGAGGAGGGGGGGTGAGCGGCGGCTGGGTGGCCATGACGACCGGGCAGAGCTCAGGGGATTTGGAAGGTGGATGTGCCTCCGGGCGGCGGCTGCTGCCACGCTCCGTCAGCTTCTTTAGTTCTGCTCTGGTCCAAAAGAGGGAATTATGTGCATTTCAAATCCCTGTTTCTGCTGTAAAATGTATGAGGGTGAGGAACCTGAACACAACACGGCCGGGGTCGACTACAAACACACACACACACACAGAAATATATCAGCCGAGCGCCTGATAACAGCGTGGACACACACACACACACACACACACAGCAGGGATGCCTCCATTTGCATTTCTCTCTGTTGTTTTAGTTTTAAGACTCCTGTTTGTTGTGTAATCCCTCATTGGTGTCGGATCTTCAATCTGTCCGTCTCACACACTCGAGTCGATCGGCGGCGTTTGTCGGCCTCCGGGCTCCGAGCTGCTGATGGACGCGGCTTCCTGTTGGACGTAATTAGCCATGAACGACCCGCAGCCTGCGGCTGGACGCTCCACCTGTAGGCCGCACTCGGCTGCTCAGCAGGTTTCTGCAGCAGGCGTGGATCTGCTGACGTGCAGGTCAGGTCTGCTGGAGGTTAAAATTGTCCTGAGTCTTCTACATGACGTCTTCTACAGACGTCTACAAGCTCTTAACCACACCGTGTCTTAGCTTGGCAGCTGGTCAGCTGGCGTTTGATTGGAACTTTACATGTTTGAGGACGCCGCTCTTATAAGTGAACACACGGAGGACATCGACTGTTCCTTCCTCCCCGTGTGTGGTCGTTTATTCGAGAAAACGAGACAAAAGACTGTTTCAGCATTTCATGTCGTCTGCTGCTCGAGTCGTTTTCAGGGCGTGGACATTGAAACGTCCTCTAAAACGCCGTGCTTACAGCTGTCTGTTATGTCTGCAGCTCAGGTGAGAACCTCCGATTGGAGAAGCTCTGATTCGTCCAAACCCAGAAGACACAGGTTCAGACGCTTTCTGAACAGAGCAGGAGAGGAGGGGAAGCTCAGCCTTCTGTGAAAAACCAATTTAGGAGAAAACCCAATTGGAATAAGCTCCACTTTCAGGGATTTTCATTTCAAACCTTTTAATGCATCAATGATTTAAAGCTCGGAGAGGAAGCAGCGTTTTCAGCGCACGGCTGTTTTCCATCGGGCTGTTAAGGACTTCTTCCAGCCGTCTCTCAGCATGTCATTTCCCCGTTCCTTGAATCTGAAGGTTGGTTTTGCTCGTTTGCTCCTCGGTGGCTCTCAGTCGTGGTTTTGGAGAGCTGGAGGTTCACGTCAGCTGCTGAGCTTCAGGGTCTTTGCGGCTGCTTCTTGTGCCTGAGGCGGCCATTTTTAGGAGCAGGGAGGTCCACAAACAGTAATTACAGGCCATTACACGCCGCTTCAAAGCCCACTCAGCTGTGGTGTGTGACACTTACACCAACACATGCACGCCCACGCACACACACGCACACACACACACACAGAAGCAGTGGCTTTTATCTCAAAGAAAATGTGGAAAATCTGAGTCGGCTGCACATTTCTCAGTCATGGAGGCCTGTTATTATCAGACAAGGCATGACTCCCTTCACAAGCTGCCAGAACTGTGTGTGTGTGTGTGTGTGTGTGTGTGTGTGTGTGTGTGTGTGTTCGACTTGGTCGTCACATCTGTTCTGCTTCCAGATAAGAAAATGTTTGTTGAGATGAATGTCGATAAGTCGCTTCATGACATTTTCTGAGCTGGTCAGTAATCAAAGTGTGAAGAGCAAAACTGATCCAGGATCAGCAACAAGGTTCAACGTCTGCTGTTTTTTCTTCTTGCTTTCAGCTGAATGAAAATTGTTGGATATTACTTTAATCTCTGTGTCCACCGCACAAACGGCTACACGGCTACTTAGCTTAGCTTAGCTTAGCTTAGCTTAGCACAAAGACTGGGGCTGTCATTTTTGTTGTTTTTCTTGCTTTTTTCAATTTATTTTTTCCTCATCTGTTCATTTTTCATCATATTTAGTCTAGAAATACAAAAAAAATCTGTATTATCCTGTAAACCTCTGCATCATATTTAATCATAGAGCTTTTTGTGTCGCTGTGTGAACTGAAGGTCACTTTCTGACCGATACATCTCCTTGTTTTGTGTTCACCGTCAGCAGAAAAAACGTTCCGCTGGTCTTTTCTGAAAGTTCAGTTCAACAAACTGTCGCGCAGTCGAGCCCAGTTCAGGAGATCCAGTCTTAATCCCGCCTACAGTGATCTGATTGGTTGTTGTTTGTCCAGCATGAGCACAGCATGGCATCTGTTTGGAACAGCTCTGAAGTCTGACTGTCCAGCACAGTTTAATGTGTCCCTAACTGTCAGAGGACGGGGACGTGATCTTGGTCTCCTCTTGAAGACGAGCACTGCTTCGTATTTACTCCTCGGTCTTCTCTCTCAGGTTTGTCTCAGTGCAGATTTGTGTTTTCCTCTGCTCCGCCTGTTATTTCCCTGGTGTGAACACAGCGCTCACCTGTAGCTCAGGTGTCCGTTGCTGCGATATGAAGCCTTCGTCTGATAAACGGTCGTCTCCTCTGCGCTGCATAGCTGTGAAGTCTGTCCATGTTGTCCCTGCAGCTGTGCGCTCTGTCTGCTTTTATTGTTCCGGGTTTTGTGATCAGAGGAGGGACGTCTGAATTTACTGCTGATGCTTGTGGAGCTTTTGCAGGTCTGATCCACCTTATTGATCCACCTGCTCGCGTCTGTCTTTTTACTTAACCCCCTCCCTTCGTTTGTGTCTCTGCTGCAGATCTGTCAGAGAAGAAGAGCGACCTGAGGGTGTGCGATGACTCCACCTGTCGATTCGGAGGCGTCTGCAGAGACGACGGCGCTCAGCTCAAATGTGTCTGCCAGTTCCAGGTAGGAGGCGGTGAAACGACCTTTTTGCTCCTTCTCTCTGAAGTCTGATGCCGTTCTGTATTTGTCGTATTCTCAACTTTGGACTTCCTGTCTGTGGCCCGTCTGTTCCTACTGAGGACATTAATCTATAAAAACAAATATATAGTCTATCTGCGGGCTATCTGCAGCGGTGGATTAATCCACATTTGATCCTTTTCTCCAGATGTGAAAACGTTGTTGACAAGCTTCTAGCGAGGCGGTGACGTCCTGTGCGTCTCGGCTGAACAGTGAACATTCAGCGTCCTGAACATCTCTCGCCGCTCTGCAGCTGCAGACTCTCGTTAGCTCAGATGGAAAAAGCTCCCGCAGACGCATCAGGAGACATTTCGCTGTTTGTTCCTCTGACATGAGATGAAATGGAGTTACTCTGCAGTCAGCCTGACAGAGCAAAGCAGCAGCGTGAAGGACGGCGTCTGGAAGAGGAATTCACCACAGCGCTGCTGCAACAGCGAGACACACACATCCTGTTTGAAGGTAACGTCTCGCTCTGTGATCCCAGAGCAGACCGGCTTTTGTTACTCATGTCCACACATGAGGGACATGAGCAGAGTTTCACAGGCGGCAGCACTGAGGCGTCTTCAGCTGAATGCAGAAACAACGGCCAGCAGAGGCGTCGCAGCTCAGATCATCAGAGGAAGGACGAGAGGAGGAAGAGGAGGAGACGAGCGCTCATTCATTTTATTCACTCTTGAGCTCCGAGTCGATCAAATGTTCTCCCTCACCGGCGTGTCCTCACAGCAGGTCAGCGAGGCTCAGCGAGTCCTGGTGGACTCTGCGGGTCTCAGCTGAACTTGTCCCTCAGAGGTGGAGATCATTGACGGCAGCCTAAAACAGGAAGATGAGACGGAACAGCTCCACCACCGCATGCTTGTGTTTTCCACACGATTAAAAGAGATGCCCGAGCCGGATCAGGGTCGGCCATCTTTTCATGCTGGGTGTTTTTTCAGGAAGTGCTCACATGTGACATTCATAACTCCACCACAGCCACAGTGTCAGAGGAAGCACAGGATCGAGATTTCCACCACTCAAAGATCCAAGAGGAGAAAACGTCACGTGGGCTCTGCTGCTGGTCCACCAGCCAGACATAAAGCCAGGACGTCTCACAAGCTCAGACAGAAAAGCTGATTGGCTAAAAGCGCTTTTGCTTCCTGAAACCACGACCCCCCTTCAGACAATGACCTTCACCTTCAGGCTGAACTTGAAGCCATTGATGCACTCAGGTGACATTTTCTCATTAAAAAAGATACTTCATCATAATGACGGTGACTTTCCCAAAGTGTGTTTCTGTTTCTGTGTGTGTGTGTGTGTGTGTGTGTGTGTGTGTGTGAGGTTTTTGTAATAAATTACATTTATGAATCAGTAATAAAACTTCTAGGAGCAGAATGAAATGAGGGTAAACGTTCTTGGATTAAAAGTCCCAGCAGGACTTCTGTTCAGGCACAGGTGTGTTTAGCCTAGCTTAGCACAAACACTGGAAGCAGGGGGAAACTGCTAGCCTAGCAGCACTAAAAAGATAAACGCTTTAGCTGACAGCAGAGTTCAGACCAACAACCAGCCTCAGTTGAGGACTTGAGAGACGCTGCGTGGAGTCAGACTGTCAGCGAACGTTCAGCTTCATTAAGCAGCTCAGTGCTGCTCAGCGCAGACACTCAGGAGCCTCCTGGATGGACGAAGCCCGCAGGAAACATGTGACTACCAACAGTTTCCTGCTTCAACAGCAAACAGCCACATCCTCCGTTACATCGACTGACCTGACGGAGCAAACTGAGGCAGGATGATGCTGCACGTCCTCAGCTCTGCTGGAGCCAAAACTGAGCACGAGACGTCCTGCTGCTCCGCCACGACCCGTCCCGTCTTCGCTCTGAGCTCACCAGTGTGTCCCAGGTCTGGATTTACTGGTGTAGTTTTGTCATCGATGAATTTCCATAATGCCGCAGAGTTATTGCAGTATTCATATCCTTTACTGAAGTAAAAGTATACCACGCTGTAAAAAACGTCCTCCTTACTTCAGTAATAATCAGGAAAATGTACTTCAGGTACTGAAGAAGTATTCAGTGCTCGTCTTCAACTGTTTGTGTTGGACTGAAACTAATGATTCTTTTCATTCTGGATCAATCTGCTGATCATTTTCTCCATCGATCGATCGATCGTTTGCTTTGGAAATATTGTGAAAACAGTGAGAAATGTGGTCACAAAGTGACGCCTTCACCATGTTTGTTTGGTCCAACCAACAGTCCAAAGCTCCACGATTACAAACACATTCAGACCATTGAGAGGAAAAGCAGCCAATCAGACATGTGAGAAGATCAAACATCACGTGATTCCACAGCAAACATCACGATTAATCGATCATTAATATTCTGTCAATCAATGAATCGACTGATCGTTACTTTTAAGTGTCCATGTTTTGTAATGTAGTAGTAACTGAAGCCGTCAGGTGAATGTAGTGGAGTATTTCCCTTTGAGGTGTCGTGCAGTGGATGCAAAGTACAAGTACATCAGATTTGTACTTGGGTTCAGTACTTGTACGCGCTCTCGTCCACCGCTGGCCGTGTCAGTGCAGTGTGCAGAGGTCACAGAGTTCAGCTCTGCAGGGGATTCCTGCTAAATGATTGATGGCTGTGAGTTAATAGAAAATGGATTGCTGAACGCTGATATGTGTGCAGACCGAGTCGTCGCGTCCGAAGCTTCTCGCAGAATGAACGCAGCTCCTCATCCTCCTGAGGCTGCTCGGCGTTCCAGAGGTGACGGCTCGTTCTCGAGCGAGCTCTGCCTCCTCAGCTTTTCTTCAGTGAGCGGCGAAAACAGCAGAAACTCTCGGCTGCTTCTCCGTCCTGTGTCCGTCCTGTGAGCGGCGGTCACATCGAGGCTTAATTAACATTTGATTGTGTTTGATTTCCAGTGCCACAAACACTACGTCCCCGTCTGCGGCTCCAACGGAGACACCTACCAGAACGAGTGCTACAGGCGACAGGCGTCCTGCAAACAGCAGAGACTCATCTCCCGGGTGTCCGACGGGCCCTGCTCCGCCGGTGAGTGTGCCAGCAAATACACAGGCCCGGTGCAATGGAAACCTGAAATAACACTGATTGATTGCAGGGGGGGTTCATCAAAAAGTGAGTTACAGGCCTTCATTTATTGAAATCGACCAGCGGAGGAGTGCGTGAGGACATCAGTCGGCTTCATTTCAGACGCTCTCGAGTCGTCGGAGGAAATAATTCACCTGCTGCCTCATAAAAAGAGACAGAACTTGTCTTCATTTGTCCCAAACAGTCCCGCAGTAACGGCAGGATTCTCTTTTATCAAATGATTCAGAGGTAATTATGAAGTGAGGCTGATGGCACTAATCAGATGATCGCACACTGTTACTGAAGGCTCGACCAAACAGTTTGTCTTCTCGATGTGACTCCTCTCAGGACTCGACCTGGAAGGAAAAAGCTGTCCGTCAGTATTGGCGTGCGCCCTGCGGCGTGCTGTAATTACAGGTGTCGTTTCTCCACACAGGTCAGATTTTAGACATCTTCCACTCAGACATGATGGAGGTGAACAGTATTTTGTTTGGTTTGTACAAAACATTTAAAGAAGGACACCGCTGTCGTCCTCACCTCCGCTGTCTGCAGCGCTGCAGGATGATGCGGCTCTTCTTTCCATTGTTTTCCGTCAATAATCGCAGGCCGTGCTCCGAGACAGACCTGAGGAAACATGGTCGCCCCCACACTTTTTGTGACGGTGCCAGGATTGTCAGTAGAGTCGAGGGCCTGTTAGCCTGTTAGCATGTCAGGAAAGGTTTGTGCAAACAGTTGGCTTCATGTAAAGTGTCCTCAGACTGATGGGAGAGGTTGTGCAGCTCAGCGGGGATAAGATCAGCTGATCGTTCTGTAATATGACTGTAACCGCCTCACTTACATCTTTGATTACACCCTCAGAGGCGGCCATGCTGCAGTTCACTGTCACTACATTTTTAATTGGCTGGACACCAAACGCTGAGCGCTCGGCCTCGATTTTTCCTCTCAACTCTGGAGAGCGTCATCAGTCACATTGATTTCAGAGAATGAGCCAGTCAATCAACCGCTGATCAATTTTAATTAGGAGCCGTGGATGAGAGCTGTTAAAATCCTCCCAAAGCAGAGCGGTTCTAAAGCCGCGGTCCAGGGGCCGTCCAGGGGCCGTCCAGGGGCCGTCCAGGGGCCGTCCAGGAGCCGTCCAGGAGCCGTCCAGGGGCCGTCCAGGGATCCTTCAGCGGTTCCAGGAGGAGCTGCAGTGGAAGGAGGATTGAGGCCTTTCAGTCCCAGTTCAATGAAGGGTGGTCAGAGGCCTGTTTGACAGCATTTTGAAGATCTCTGAGACATTTTCCATCTGTAGAAGCTGCAGATAGAATGAACGGAAGCTGACTCAGCAGCTGTGAAGCTTCAGCTGTTCACAGATCTGTGCTGTGGCTCCACTGCAGACTGAGCTCTTACATCTTACTGACGGCAGATTCTGACTCCGTTCAGTCACAGACTAAAACCTCAGCGCAGGCAAAAAATCAGCATGTTTCCACAAGAAGAAGTCAGATTTCTGTGCTGTTACATCCACTGTAGCAGCCTCGTTCCTGTAAATCCACGTTTACTGCACACGCAGCTGCTCAGTCATCAGATTGTGGAACTGTGTCTTCACTTGAAGTGCTGTCAGGCTGAGAGGTGGTCAGCCACACCTCCACTGATTCGATGTAACACGCCGGCGGCCCGAGTTGATAATGAATGACCTTTTTTCAGCGTGGCCACAGCTTGACGTAATTTCACTTCTGTGAATTTTAAGCTGAGCATGAAACACAACGCCATCCTGCAGCTCATGCATCTGCTGCTCAAACTGGACCGGATGGTTTTCACTGCCTCCACCATCACAGTCCACTGCATTATATCATTATTTTATGGCGGTCTGCTGTAATGCACGCTTAGCCTCTTAATATTCACGACATGTAAGAGGTCAGATCACTGCAGAAGGCCTTACATGGTGTTCAATGGCACACGAGCTGAAAATGTGTTTTCAGTGGTGGTTAGAAGCCACTGAAGATGCCAAACAGATGACTTTTACTGCATCGGGACAATTGGTACCACTTGAAAAAAACCCCCACATCACTGTGGGATGCTTTCCTTTGATTCTACTGAACTTTTCTTCTGCAGCAAACTTCGACCATCTGGCACCCAGGAGGGCGAAACCGAACGGTCTCATCCAGGAGTTGTGCTCGGTGACGCAGTGCTGATGAAGCACAGGCTGTACGTCTCCTGCACAAGCTGGGTCAAACATTCTGTTACTGTGAGCGAGTAGATCTCCAGAAGTTTAAGAGGACACGTTCCCATGAGGTTTTAAGCAAGATGTTTAAGCAAGCAAAGGTTTGGCCCCCTGCATGGTCAGCACTGATTAACCCCCCCCCCGATATCTGCCACAGCTTGTAAAGGCTTTTTGGGTCCAGCTGAAGGTCTTTCAGGTCTTTTCCTTTTGAAGGCTTCTGGTTCTGTCAGGTTCTTGGTTCGTCTTGCGCGCTCGGCTCATTTGGCGTCCATCCACAGACTGTTGATGATGTTTAGGTCGGGGACTGTGAGGGCCACTGCAGCGCCTTCAGCCTGGTCCTCTGGAGGTGGCTCGTTGTGGATTTTGAGGCCTGTTGTAGAGGCCATCCTCTTCTCATCTGCAGCTCTGATGCTTGATTGCAGAATTTGCTGGTGCTTAATTGAATCCATTCGTCCCTCTGCCAGTGAAATGTTCCTCGTCCACCGGCTGCAGCACGAGCCCAAAGCATGATGGACCCACCGCCATGCTGGATTTTCGTTCCCCAAACATATCTCTGCTCAGCTCATTGTGACGTCAGGCTTGTTTAGATGTTCCTTAACAAACATCTGATGCTGAATTTTATGGTGAGGGTGCAGGAAAGGTTTTGCTCTGAAGACTCTTCCATGAAGCTCATATTTGTGCAGGTCCAACAGGAGAACAGAGCAGCACCACTGCAGAGTCTGCAGAGGCTTCATGAAGGTCTTCAACAGGCGAACGGGTCTGATTTGACTCTCTAACCATCCTACGAGCAGTTCTCTCTGAAGGTTTCTTGGTTCATGGTTTTGAGGAGTCAGGTTATCTTTAACGCTCCTAACTTTGCATCACTTGGCCTTTCATAACGATGACTGTGATCAACCCCATAGCACTATCAAGCTAATTTCTTCGATAAAAGTTTCGACACTTTATGACATAAACATTGAATATTAAGCTCATACAAAGAGAATAGATGTACCAGAGTTAGCTGCTAGCTCATTTCCATCTGCTTTGTCTTTGTTCAGGTGAACACAAACAGCAGCACAGACGCTGCAAGATTGTCTAAAACATCAGTGTATGCTGGAGCATGAGGGTTTCCACACATCTCACTTTTGGCCTTGTAGTGTGTGACTAAAAGCACTCAGACAGACAGTGTGTGAGGGATATTGGCACGAGTTTATTTCCTAAAACGTGCAGGTTTAATGTTCCTCAGCTGGATGAGCGCCAGCCATAAATCAGGCCCATGCTAACGCAGACACAGGGCGCTAACGGGTTAGCATTTTTCCCATCAAACACCCCGCAGACTCTCTGGATTCAGACGTCTCTGCAGGCCGGTCAGAGTTTATGTTCTCATCCCACTCCTGAGAAATGTGTTGAGGAAACAGTAACACAGCAGCGGCGGCGGAGGTGGTGGCGGTCAACTCCATCTGCAGGGGCAGTGGCCTGATTTCCCAGGAGGCACCGCCCGGCGCTCCGCTCTTATTACCCGTTACACTGGGGATCCGGCGCTGCGATATGCCCTCCGCTTCCCTCGCCTCCCTCCTGTCCTTCTGCAATTTCCTCTCCCCGAGATTTATGCTTCCTGTAATTGGAGCGTTCGGCGGCTGTGAGCCGAGGCAACGGCGCAAATACTCAGCTAAGTTTTTTCCCCCGAGCGGGAGAGGAGGAGGAAATGCAGTGATTTGACTTCTTTCAGCCGCAGACCGTGAGGTTATGGGAGGGAGGACGGCTCCTCACTGGGGTCTGATCGCAGGTCAGCGGCGGGCTTAGCTCCAGAGCCGAAGGTCCGACCTCCACGCCAGCCTCAGGACAGTTATTACTCCTTAAAACCGGCCTGTGAAGACAGAGAGGGGGAGAGCGACGCCTGCAGCAGACGGCAGATTTCACACAGTGTGACGTCGCACTGAAAGCCTTTCCCTCCGTAACCTTTCGCTTCCTGTAAACTGCGCGTTTAATGACATTTTGAGGCTTTGCCACAAGGTTCTTCTTTGTATTTCAGATGTACGGCAGAGCGTACAAAACGAAGCAGTGGAGGTTCAGACGCGGTGTCGGCCCCTGTCTCTGGTCCCTGGTTCTGCATGTGGTTCATGTTTTTTCACTGAAAATGAACGTTGTTGTCTGACGTTTGGGTCGGCGCATTAGTGATTTACTCCTCCTCTGATCACATCCAGCCACGCACACGTTTTGGTTTCAGTGTTCAAATTTAAGGTCGAGAACGAGCTTTTAGGTTTTTTGCTTGTTTGCAAAATGACCGAAGCTAAAACTAAACACGTGTTCGTCACGTCGCCGTCGACTGAGAGCACGGTGGACGTTTTTTCTGTTTCCACCCATGAACAGAACAGAACACTCAGTGACTTTTGTGTTTGCTGCTGGAAAATCTTTTGGATCATCTTTTAAAGGAGGATTTTGTCACATTTGATCTCAAGCTTCAAAAGAGGAACAAAGAGCTGGACAAGAAATAAATAAAGAATAATTTATGTTGTCGGGGCTCATTTTTGTGTTATCTTTGACGTCAGAAACACCAGGAAAACCTCAGCGTTTGGAAACACGTGGTCTGCAGCAGAGGAAGCAGGCCGCTGCAGTGAAAGCTTCGGTCTGCTTCATTAAACACAGAATCAGCCATGTTTCATTTCCTCAGCAGGTTTTATTGCTGCGGCATCGCCTGATTCTTCAGCTGCTGCAGTTTTTATCCACAAGACGACTTCTTGATTCGCTGAGCTGCAGCAGAATGAGCTCTGCAACGTCCCGGTCAAATATTCTCCCACAAAGACGTGCAGTCATTTTTCCATCTGCGTGTTCCCGGTGAAAATATGGCGGGAACACAAACCTGGAGCTCCGGGTGTCTTTTCTGAAATATTTCTGTACGATTTAACAGCGACTCATTCATAACCAGTGGAGTTTATTCATCACAGAGTTTTTCTCTTCAGACCTGCAGCTTGTTTCTGTCAGCGGGATCAAATTTGGAAATTTGGACGTCAGTTTAGTTTGAAGTGCGGAGCTTTTGTCTCCCCCTTCTGGCCGTGAGAGTAACTACACAAACACGGTCAACGAGCTGATGATGCCGGACGCTGCGGTCGACTCCGTCCCTTCAGCTCTGGTAAACCAATCATTGCCGGGTGACATTAAACGCATCACTGCTTCGTTCCAGCGCCTGAACGTCACCACAGACGCCAGATTTAAGACTCTGCTCACCCGCCAGTCACAGAGAGATTTACCTGGTGGTGACAGGTGTAATCAGCGTTTGGTGAGAGCCTGAATGCAACACGAGTTCATTTAAATGCAATAAAACGTTGTTTCAGGCTTTCCGCTACCTACCTGCTTTCCTCCTTTCCTTCCTGCTTACCTTGCTACGTAGATACCTACCTCCCCTCCCTCCTACCTGCTCTCCTTTTCTTCTACCTACCCACTGACCTCCTACATACCTTCCTTCCTTCCCTCCTTCCTTCCTTCCTTCCTTCCTTCCTTCCTTCCCTCCCAGTTCATCATTCCTACTTACCTCCCATTCTTCCGTTGTCCTACCTTTCTGCTCACTTCCATCCTAAATGAACATTATCCACGCCCAGGAAGAGGTTTTTATTTTGAAGAGGTTAAAGCAGAGTTCCACCTGCAGATTGAAAGCAAACTCTTAACGTTTAGTCAATGAGACGCCGACACAATCATTCATATCTGCACTCACTCTCTGACCAGTTCTGCCTCCTTTTCCATGGAAACTAATCTCATCATGACTTTGTAAAGAAGTGCAGCAGCTAAAGGTGAAATTAAATTGAACAAAGCAGCCGGTGTCCATTTCTTAATGCAGCAGCGTTGTGCCAGAACCTCCAAACACGGCGTCCATTTCTTAATTCAAGGTTGCTGCGCCAAGATTTATACTTTCAGAGTCCATTTCCTGATGGAGCTGCAGAGCTGAGCCAATGAAAAGCTCAGACGTGCTTAGACGTGCTGAAGCACACCACTGTGTGCCTCTGCATGACATTATCACACACGGGGTGTTAATCTCATGAAAAATCCAAAATCAGGTCCAGTCTGACTTGATGCATCTGAGGCTTTCAGATCTGCTGGTCAGGTGACGTCCTGCGCAGAGATCGGAGACAGAGGTAGCTGCAGACCTGCACCTGCAGACGAGGTCGTGCTGTGATCAGGCGGCAACCTTGAAGCCGAAAACTGCAGTTCATCAAATGACCACTTGAGGCCGCCACCAAAACCAGTCATCCCCGTAGACCCCCATATTAAACTGCAGCTATACTGGTAAATAAAACTCGATTAGGCCGTGTTCCAGTGGCTCGTGGCAGAGAAGAACGTCTAATTGTTGTGACCCTTGAGAAGCGTTTAACGATGCTCATGAAGAGATAACTGAAGTTTTGTGTCTCTTGTGTCTTTACAGATCCTGGATCAGGTTCAGGAGACGGAGACGGTGAGTGTTGTGTTTTTTTTTGTTTTTTTTTTAAATATTTCATTTCCTGCTTCACTTTTGATCCGATTGAAAGTCAAACAGGAATCGATTACCATTGAGTTGAGAAGAGGCTGACCGCTGCTGAGGTCCGAATAGGCTGAATGACGCCTGAACGCACCCCCCCACCCCCCCACGCTCTGCTTTAACTCCTCCCTGATGATGGATTAATGTTTGCTCGAAGCCTCGCCGCTGCCAAATCTGGCAACAGAGACATTTTGTGACCATCTGCGAGCGCCGACCGCGGCGTTTGTTGTCTGATATGGCTGCTGGGGGATTTAATTGGAGGCGGTCCCCAGAGAGACGGCTTCTCCACCATCTGCGTGTGGAGGAGGCGTCAGCTGAGCCGAGGAGCCGGCGATTCCCCTGCAGGCGGTGGACGTGTCCAGTCAGAGAGATAAATTATTAAACCTGACTTCAGCTCGCTGCGTTGTTTGTCCACGCACACCTGTGAAACGGTTTCCACGGACAGATAGGATCATGTGGCAGAAGGTCTTCAGCCTGGAAGTGTTTCCTCTCTCACAGGGTTGATCAGAGCTCTGTGTCTCCTCATGGCGATGCCAGGTCCATCTCTTCACTGCAGTTTGTCGCCTGCACAACTTCTTTTCTCATTTTTGGAACAGCCGAGGTTGTTTTCCTGCTGTCCTCTGGTTTTCAGGCTGTCACTGCAAAATGATTACTCAATGAAACACTTCTCAGAGTCCCGCCGTTCATGTTGAATCAGTTTGTATTTGCTTGTACGACGTCTCCTCAAACAAAACGTGTGATTTTTATCAGTCATTTCTTTTTCTTTGTCTCAGACCAAAGTTGATATTTGAAGAGGAGAAAGAACCGTCTTCATGCCTCACCCCGTTCAGCGTTCAGCTAATGCGAGAGTGCTTCATTACAGAGTCTCAGCGATGCTCCAACACGTCCCAAATCCTTGAGTTGTCCCATAATTTAGCACTTGTCTCTGCTTACCTGCGTGGTGGTTGTAGCGTCTTGTTGAAATATGGAAAGGTGAGGAGTAACACAGTGAACATGCAGCTGATGTCGACTTCACTGACGCCGCAGCTGCTGGAGGTGACAGGTGATGTAACTCCTGACCTCCGCTCATCAGCTCCGTCTCTGAAAGCCTTACGTACGTCGTATGTCCTCATTTGTCCAAAGGGTCGTTAAACAGTCGATGTGCTGCTGTTCTGCCAATGATCTGCTGTCAGATGAGCACACGGTCAGTTAAATCCTGCTGTCTGTCACAAGATTTCAGTCGTTAATGAAGGTATCCAGCTGTGCCAGCTGTGCGTGATGTCACACACACCTTGGACAGGTGTGAGTGTGACCGAGCAGGTGAGAATCATGTGCTGGAAATGCTTCTGCAGACGACTCATCAGAGCAGAGCTGTGAGGGACAGAAATAAACGTACAGATGACAGACAGACAGCAGCACAGACAGACAGACAGCAGCACAGACAGACAGACAGACAGCAGCACAGACAGACAGACAGACAGACAGACAGACAGACAGCAGCACAGACAGACAGACAGACAGACAGACAGACAGACAGACAGACAGCAGCACAGACAGGCAGGCAGGCAGACAGACAGACAGCAGCACAGACAGACAGACAGACAGACAGCAGCACAGACAGACAGACAGCAGCACAGGCAGACAGACAGACAGACAGCAGCACAGACAGACAGACAGACAGACAGACAGACAGACAGACAGACAGCACAGACAGACAGACAGCAGCACAGACAGACAGACAGACAGACAGCAGCACAGACAGACAGACAGACAGACAGCAGCACAGACAGACAGACAGGCAGACAGACAGACAGACAGGCAGACAGCAGCACAGACAGACAGACAGGCAGACAGACAGACAGACAGGCAGCAGCACAGACAGACAGACAGCAGCACAGACAGACAGACAGACAGACAGGCAGACAGACAGACAGACAGCAGCACAGACAGATACAGACAGCAGCACAGACAGACAGACAGACAGACAGACAGACAGCAGCGCAGACAGACAGACAGGCAGACAGACAGACAGACAGACAGACAGACAGACAGACAGACAGACAGACAGACAGACCCTGAGCTCATTCTGTACTGATCGTTCCAAGTTAATTTCCAGTAATTCTGTCCTCTTTGAAAATCTGTCACCTACCTCCACCTTCACCTCCATCACCTCCTCTACTCCCCCCTGACAAATAAGGACGCGCAGGCGTTGATATTTCTGGGATGAACACCATGACGGCTGATGCTGCTGGTGTGTGTGTGAGGCAGCAGCAGCTTCCTGCCGTCAGTAGAACACAAACAAAGAGCCTCTCTGCTGCAGATCCTCGTCGATCGATCGGCAGCCTCCGAGCCCCGGCTGAGCTCTCCATGTTCAATACATCCACACGCAGCAGGCCAATCTGTCAGCCAGCAGGCTCTCTCACACACACGCACACACACACACTTCAGCATCCACCCTCTCAAGTCATTTTAATCATGTTGTCACTCTTAAAGTCGCTTCCTTCTCACAGTAACGGAGCAGAAATCTGCACCAGAGTGAGACCTCTCCACTCTCATCTCCTGTGGTGGATGAAGTATTCACATCCTTCACTGAAGTAAAAGTACTCTGTACAAAGTAAAAGTCCTGCAGGTGTCAGACGGCTGGTTCAGGAGTTCACACGCCGCTCTGCTGAGCTGAGGTGTGTGTGTGTGTGTAAAGGCAAAATTTTTTTTTTTTTCTTTGTTTTTTTTATCATTCGAGTCGTCGTCACGTGACTGTTCCGTCCTCGGGTCATGTGACGACAAACTCTCTGCTGAGGAAGACAGTGAAGATGTGCTTGAAAGCTCCTCTTTTGCTCCTCCTTTTCTTCTCTTTGCTGTTTTCCCTCGTTGTTTTCTGGCCTTTGTCTCCGACGCTCTTTCCTTCTTCCTGCACTGCTGATGCTTTGGCCACAGTTCTTGCCTCAGGTGTTCTGCTGTTGTTGTATTTACCTGTGTGCTCTGCATGTGAGGCTGTGTACAAACAGCTGTGATTTATTGAAAACGGGATTTGAGGACTTCAGGTGGAAGTTGGATTCATTTCCTTCCTCTCGATAACACCGAGCTCTTCCTCTGTTACAGTACAAAATTACGCTGGATGAATCATGAAAACGGCCCCGTGATGAAAGGCAGCCATGAATAATCCCTGCGGCTCTTTGATATTTGATGTTCCGGTTGTTACCGCCTCGTCTGCTCTGAACTCGCTCTCTGCTGGAAAATGGATGCTGTCATGCGAGATGGCATTAAACGCATCCCCTGTAATGATAATAATAATATCATGAGATGATAATGCGTGGCTCTGTTTCCATTTGGCCGATAAGCTTCAGGAGCCTCTTCGTACGCTCAGCTGTGTCTGATAGAAAAGCGTGTGAGCCGTGTCGTGTGTTGATGGCAGAGACGGCGGCGGCGGCGCTCAGAGACTGATGTGAGCTGGAGGTTGTTTTGGAAATGAAATCAAGTCACTGTTCTGGAAAGGAGTGCAATGATAATAATAATAAAATCTGATTATGTTGTTCAAGGATGAAAAAATGAAAAAGAAAGTTCCGCAGCTGGTAACGCAGAAGCAGCGAACACAGCGAGGCTGAATGAAAAGAGGCTTTAGATGGAGATAAATATGGAAAAGATGAAAAATGGAGAGAGAAGCAGAAAAGAGTCATTACAGCCTTCAGACCTGAGCCAGGTCTTAGCCAGTGTCTTCACTTTGAGTCCGTCTCTGGAGAAGAATCCAAACATTTTCCTCCAAAATGTCTTTAGTTTCCTCAAACATACAGTGCTCAGCATGAATGAGTACACCCCCTCTGAAAAGTGAGATTTTAATCAGTGTCTCATTGAACACAAGAACAAGTTCCAAAATTTTGACCAGACTGAGTTTTATAGAACGTTTGTTCAAACTCATAACATGAAAGAAGGTTAATAATATAACTTAGATCACAAAATCTTCACTTTTACTCAAATTAGTTGATGCAAAAATGAAAACACCCCACAACAAAAACTACTACATCTAGTGTTTTGTATGACCTCCACGATGTTTAAGGACAGCTCCAAGTCTTCTGGGCATGGAATGAACAAGTTGGTGACACATTGCAACGTCTGTCTTTTTCCATTCTTCAAGAACGACCTCTTTCAGAGCCTGGATGCTGGATGGAGAGTGACGCTCAACTTGTCTCTTCAGAATCCCCGCAGGTGTTCATTGGGTTCAGATCAGGAGACGTACTTGGCCGCTGAATCCCTTTCACCCTGTTCTTCCTCAGAAATGCAACAGTGGCCTTAGACGTGTGTTTTAGATCGTTGTCATGTTGGAAAAGTGCACGACGACCACGTGCACGGAGTGATGGCAGCATGTCCTCTTTCAGTGTGGAGCAGTACATCTGTGAATTCATGATACCATCAGTGAAATGCAGCTCCTGACACCGGCAGCACTCGCACAAGGACGCTGCCAGCACCATGTTTCACTGTAGGCACCCTGCATTTTATACTCCTCACCTTCGGAAGCCATCAGTTCCAAAAACATTGATCTTGGTCTCGTCACTCCAGAGTCCCAGTAGTCTTCATCTTTTTCAGCGTGAGCCCTGGCAAACTCCAGGCGGGCTTTTTTGTGCATGAGCTTCAGGAGAGGCTTCCTTCGTGGACGACACCCACGCGTGCCGTTCCTCTGCAGCGTTCGCCGTGCCGTGTCACGGGAAACAGTCACCCCAGTTTGGCATTCTACTTCTTTAGCTAACTGCAGTGAGCTTGCACGTCGATTTTCTTCAACCCTTCTCATCAGAAACGCTCCTGTCGAGGTGTTGACTTTCCTGGACGTCTCTGTGAGATGGTTGCAGTTCCATCTTTAAGTTTTTGTATCACTTTTGTGACAGTATTCTGACTGATAAGCAAAGCTTTGCTGATCTTCTTGTAGCCTTCACCTTTCCTGTGTAAAGAAATTATTTTCTCTTCCATGTGGTGCCATTGCTGACAGCATGAAATGGGAAGGGGTTTTCTCTGTTAAGTAACGGCCTTTTATAGTCAACTGTCTGCTAGACACCTGTTTCATGAATAATTAGACTCACCTGTGTGGTCTTGTTAATTAGAATTTTGAGGTCTAAAATTTAGCTTTGCTCCTAAGAGTTTCATTGGGGTGTACTCATTTTTTCTCTGAAAGGAAACTAAAGGCTTTCTGACAAATCTGTTGGGGTGTACTCATTTATGCTGAGCACTGTATATCTAATGCTCTTCTGAACTGTCAAGAAAAACATTAACAAGCCACAGACTGGTTTCTCTTTCTGGATGTTTAATGAACTAATGAACATTTTGACTTTATTAACAATATCACGTATTAACAGGACTCCTCGTGTTAAACGCCTGAATAGGTTGTTTTCGTCTGACGTTACATCACTCGTGAACTGCAGATGGAGGGCAGGAAGTGGTTTTCTGCATTGGAAGCACTATAACACACTTTGAAAATGCCGATGTTTTCTGTCATTTATGGAGGCTCCAATCGATCAAACCGAGAGACCACGAGGAACTTTTATCGGATATCAAAAATTGTTGTTTATAAGGGTGAAAAATGCAAGAGATTGACTGAAAAACGCCAGAAAAAATGGCTTGTTCAGCACGTTCAGCTGAACGTTTGCTGCTATAAAAGCTGCGCACGTCATCCCGGAGCACTTTGGTGCCGAGGTCGTGGACCGACCGCTAGCAGAAAAGTTGTTTGCCTCCAGACTTTTGTCTGCTTTCGTTTGTTTTCTCGAGCAGAACGACGTCTGAATGAGCAGCTACGTGTTTTATCTGCTGCCTCAATTACAGCAAAACCTTCAGTTCAGGTGAAAAATCGTACATCAACATATGTTCAGATTTTCTGTTTAAACTTTTCTCTCATAATTTCATCTAAAGCAGCTCAGTAAGAACCTTCCTCCATCTCGTCCTTCTGGTTTTCACTTCCTGCCCTCCGTCTGCATTTAATGTCACGTGACTGCAGACAAGCTGTTGATAATGAAGCTGCTTTGAGTCACCGGTTTTTCCTCCGTTAGACGGCTGAGAGCTGCTTCGCAGTCTGAGCTCAGACAGTGTTTCTTCTTCTTCTCTGTCGTTTCTCGCAGACGATGAAGGTTCAGGCTCCGACGTCGGGAAGAAGTTCACCAAGTGCAGCACGTGTAAATATGGAGCCGAGTGTGATGAAGACTCCGAGGACGTCTGGTGAGTGGAGGAATGTGACCAAGTACATTTACTCAACTAGATATTGTACTTTTATCTGCACCGCCTTTATATTTATTTATTAGCTGATATTATTTATCAGCCTAAGTTACAAGTTACTTTACAAATGGACATTTTTACAAAATGGCGGATCCTCTTCCCATTTCTAAATACCCAAAATGAATATTTGCTGTTGAGTTATGCTATGAAATTGAAATATGTTCTTTGTATTATTGAATTAGCGAGGTCTTAAACTCAACCTTGATGTTTTTATTGAATTCTTTTATTCACTCGACTCGTATGAGGGACGACCAGCCTCCCTCATACGCCTCCTGCTGCTCTGCTACCTTTGGGCTGTGAAACGAGGAGAAGATGAACGTCTCTTTAAACATGTTCTGTAGATCTTTAGAGGAGGTTTGATCTCAACCGAGTGAGAATGAGAGTTCCTGAAGTTCCCCGGGCTTTGGCTCTGAGTGAGATGTTTGGAAAGATGTTAATTTTACTGTCTGTAAGAAAATATGAACACCGTTCTGAACTGAATCGTCTCCATGTCTGAAGAAGCTCTTCTTCTGAGCAGACTCTCGGTCTGCAGTGAATTAATGAGCCGTGTCTTCGTTCAGACGTCTCTGAACGTGCCGGCTGATGCTTTGGTGCAGATGAGAGCAGAAACACGTTCAGGCTCTGCAGACACGACGTTCATTTCCAGACAGAAACGCTCCTGACACACGACTCCTCTCCTCAGGTGCATATGCAACATCGACTGCAGCGGCCACAATGAAAACCCGGTGTGCGCCACCGACGGGAACTCCTACAACAACCCCTGCCTGGTCCGAGAGGCGTCGTGCATGAAGCAGGAGCAGATCGACGTCAAACACCTGGGCAGGTGTCCCGGTAAGGCCCAGTCTGACGAACCACACGTGTCACCATCCAGTGACGTCATCGTCACTGGACGACGGCGGTCAGATCGTTTCTGCAGTGTTTTACATTTTTACATTTGAGGCTTTTAGAGCCACAGAAAACACAAAAATAATTAAACAACAAATCAAACACCTGCAGTTTATTCCATTTACATCACGTTCTGCCAGTATTTCCCAGCAGTGTCGCAATAAATCCTAATGATACAGATAATTAAATGAATGCAAATACGATCCAGAGAGAGACCAACACAAGCAAATACACACACAACACACTGCAGATACACACACAACACACTGCAAATACACACACAACACACTGCAAATACACACACAACACAAGCAAACAAACACACTACAGATACACACAACACACTGCAAATACACACACAACACATTGCAAATACACACAACAAAGGCAAACAAACACACTGCAGGTGGGACAGACAACAGTAGACGTGTCTCCAGGGGACACAGAGCAGAGCTGAACAAAGCTGGGACACTGTGTGTGAACTAGCAGCAGCAGTGAAGTTCCTCTTCCTCAAAGCTTTTGTCTTGGTTGAAGTGTGTACGTATGAGCTGTGTGTTAGCTTTCATACTGAACCAGGACGAGCAAGACGGAGGCTAGATTTAAGCTTCATTGATGACAAGAAATCAACAAACACAACATCTGAGTTTGAGCATCGCTCAGTTACACAATGGCTAAAAGTTAGCATAAAGTTAGCCTAAGGTTAGCCAAAAGTTAGTGTAAAGTTAGCCGAAAGTCAGCCAAAAGTTAGCATAAAGTTAGCATAAAGTTAGCCGAAAGTTAGCCAAAAGTTAGCTAAAAGTTAGCCTAAGGTTAGCGTAAAGTTAGCCTAAGGTTAGCGTAAAGTTAGCCTAAACCAGGACTCTGTGGGCTCACGTGTAACCATGTGTTCAGTAGTCTTTGGAGAATGTCGGAGCTCTGTGGCACAGAGGAAGACGACCTGCCAGGCTGTGGCAGACACGCCGCACCTGTTCGCAGGTGCATTCACTGCTCGCTGCTCTCGCTGAGGTCGCTGACTGATTAAATGTCACCGGGCCTCGACAATCTGTTCAGCTCTCAGTCGTCACGCTGTTTACTGACGTGCACGGGCGATCGGGCGTGGGCGGAGGTTTTAAAGCTCCACATGCAGCTTTGTGGCGGCCGGCAGGAAGCGCCGGCGTCGGTGGAGTCCTGACGCCATCGTGCGGTTCGGCCAATGAGGAGCGTTGGATTTAAAGACGCTCTTAGAACAAATTCTTCCTTTTTTTTCCTCCTGTTTTTATTTTAGTTTTCCCTTTCTTCCTCTCTTCCTGCTTTCCTTCTTTCCTTATGTTCCTCCTTCTTCCCTTCCTTTCTTCAATTTTTGTTTTCCTTATTTTCTCATTTCTTTTCCTTCTCTCATCTTTTTGCTCTTTGTTTCTCAGTATTTCTCATTCTTCTTTCTTCTTTTCTCATTTTCCATTTTCTCCTTTCTTCATTGTTTCCTTCTTTAGTCCTTCCTCATTCTTCCTTTTATCTTTCTTTCTTTCTTTCTTTCTTTCTTTCTTTCTTCCTTCTCTGATTATTTCTTCAGTCTTTCCTTCCTTTCTCACGTCATTTTTTCCTTTCTTTTTTCTCTTTTTATTTCTTCAGTCTTTCTTTTGTTTAGTCTTTTCATCTTTTCCTTTGTTCTTTCTTCATTTTGACCCACCTGTCGTTCTTTATTTCCATTGTTTTCTTTTTCTTCCATCTTTCTTCCCTCCTTCTTTCCTGCTTTTCTTGCTCTCCTGAATCTCTCTACATTCATCCCCTGATTTCTTTCTCCTTTTATTTATGTCCGCTGTTCTTCCTCTCTTTTTCTTTTCTTTCTTTCCTTCCTTGTTTTTCATTCAAACTGCGTCACTTCCTCCGCCTGGCATTCCTTTCCTTTCCTTTCTCACCTTCTCTGAGGAGAAACTTTTCTTCACTTTAAGTCTGCGTCTATAATTCTCCCTGAATCGCAGATATTACTCCTCCCTGTTTAATTCCTCCACCTCCAGCATCATTTAAGTGCTGCAGACGGGGATCATTATTCCACATTAACTTGCTGATGTAGTAAAATGCAGGATTGATGTTGTTTCGCCCTCCGTGAACACTGCTGACTGCACAACTGTGACTGTTTCATCTCGTCCATAAATCAGCCTCATTATTGAAACCGTGTCAGACAAATGAATGTCTAATCACCAGTGTTTTCAATTAACCCACAAACCAAGCGTGCAGTTTGCTTCCATGGGAGCTGAGCCTTGATTACACCCGGCATTAATCCACGCCTCGTTCCCTGAGGAATTATTTGGTCAAGACTAACTGCTGGTTCGTATGTCTGCTCAGGTTTTACTCCACAAATCTGTCAGAAATCAGCTTTTCGGGGCCAGAAGCTGAGAGCGAGCTCGTCCAGGTTCAGCTTTGAGGCGAAGCTTACCGACGGTGGAAGAAGTGATGCCACAGTGTGGAAATACTCTCAGTCCTGCATTGATATGTTGAAAAAGGGCAAAAGTATTAACATCAAAATATACTTGAAGTACCACCAGTAAAGGTATTCATTAAGCAGAGGCCCGTTTCAGAATAATATATCTTTTTTTGGCGTGTTTGTCACCTTAACGTTGGTGCCGGTTGGCTTAAATGTGGAGCTCATTTCATAAAACGCTGCGGAGCTTTTTGAATTTCCCCTCAGACGTCGATAGTTTCATCTCAGACAGCAACAACACACCCTAATTCATGTGTTCACTCTATTCTGTGGCATCAATCCGCCCGCGCTGCGGTGAACGGGCGAGCTCACTCTCAGGTAGCACAAAGACGCCTGTGTTGTGTTGAGTTGTGAAAGGCTCGTGGTCTCTGGCTGCAGTCTCCTTCATTCAGCATCTGTCTGTGGTTCGGTTTTAACGGACGTCCTGATGGTCACGCACAGAGGAGCATTTTTAAACTCATGAGAGCTGCTTCACGTCAGTCTTCCATGAAAGAAAAGAAGTCGCCAAAAGTTAAAAGCAGACTAAACAAAAGCGGCTGAAGAAGAACCTAAAAGAGTCTAAAATTGGTCAAAATTCTGATTTAAATGTGGATGAAAGCGCGCATGAAGAGGACATTCCCAGACGTCAGACGCTAACGTTTGCTACCTGTGGACATTTTTTTAACACTCAATGTTACGGACACATTTCTATCAATACTAAAAAGAAGAGGTTTGGGGGTTTCATGTGCAGCTTTCCTCCTCCTCTGTTAGACGTTTGCAGGAATGTCGGGCCGAGTTGTGAAACGTTTACATGTCGTTCATAAGATCCACAGCAGCTTTTAAGGAGGGAAATAAAAGCTCTTATTTCCTCTTACTGGAGGAGTTTTCAGAGGGGGAGGTGGTGCGAGCGTTCATTCAAACCTCATTTGCAGTCACAGTTTGCTGTGTGATGTTTTCAGGCCGTGCCAGCACGCAGTCTCTGTACATCCTCCGAGTGTCTGCGAGGATCTGGTTCATGTCGATGGACTCACCTTTAATCACGGTGTGTCGTCTTATTGGAGACACACTCTGAGCTCCGTCTCCGTGGGTGTTGGCAGGAGACGGTAACCCGGCGGGATTTATGGATTTCTTGTCGGCGGTTACGGCTTTAAGGTGGCCGGCGACCAAGCGTCTGATTGGCTCGGGGAGGTGGTGGGTGGGGTGGGCGTGTGGGTGTCCAGCACCCTGAGGTGAAGAGCACCTGCCCTCTCTGCTGATCTGCTGTCTCCTCGAGGCGTCGGGCCAACACTCACCAAAGGCCAGAGACCAGAGTCAAAGGGTTTGATTTGAACTGTTTTCACAGCGAAGAAATTCAGTCATTTTTTCTGTTTCTGGACGAAACTGTGAAGCTTGAACTGTTTCTTTCACCACTTCTTTCTTAGCAGTGAGTTTTATCAGCCGTTATTAGCATGACACTTCATTTTTAGCCATGCTAGCAGCACCATGAGGCTGTTTCAGAGTGAAATATCTTTATTCTGACAGCGCCATCATCAGGGTAAAATGAGAACTTGGTTTATGACGAAATGCCCGCAAACTATCCCATCAGCCTCAGCGGTACGTTGTGCTAAGTGCAAATTAGCAAGTTAGAGTGCTAACATGCTAAACTTAGAAGGTGAACATTACACCTGCTCAACATCAACATGCTAGCATCGTCGTTGTTAGCATCTCAACGTGCTGACATTAGCGCCGCTGCACTTCAGAGACACTGTTTCTACACATCAGGGCGTGTTTGCAGGTGGAGGTGAGCGCTGCTGCATGAAGCCTGCAGTGTCTGAGGGGGGAGCCGTGTGAAGTCTGACAAATGTCCTCAAGTGAAAGTCATGATTTGAGTCCGCGTCCACAGAGCTAAGCAGCTCGTTCAGGCTGCTCTGCTGTGACTACAAGCTAGCAGCGGTGCTGACGAGCTGAGAGTAACGACTGAGCTCTTCACACAGCGTCAGTGCAGCGCGAGAAGCTCCACTCTGCTCTGAATGCTGCAGAGCAACACGTCAACATCCACGTTCACACAGACAGAAACAGGCCGATTCATGAGACGCAGGCAGACAGACTGACGAGCGGATGCACATCTCGGAACACAAAACATGACATCGTGTGGAAGCATGACAGACGCATTATTACCTCATGAGTCCTGATGCATCAGTGTGCAAACTGTCAGTTACTGTAGCTCTCAGACCTCGGGGTCCGGCCCCTCCAAAGGTCCCCCGATAATGCTGAGGGGCATCTGAAGCATGATGAGGGATCCTTTTCTTTCTCAGGGGTCAATTCTTCTCTTTCTCAATGCATCATATTTCATCATCTTATCGTGTGTGTACTGGTGCTGGATTTTAACCTGTTAGATAAATGTCCAGTGCTCTGAAGTGTAATAGAGTAGCAGTTACTTTCCACTGGAAATGACTGTAAGCATCATTATTAGAGAGCAAATCGACCACGTTCTGTTTAGTGAGCCGCAGAAAAGAGGCGTCTGGTGCAGAAACATGAAGTGGAGACACAACATACAGCACATCTTTCTGATGTGGGAAGAGCTCGACGCGCTGACGTGTAACCACGGATTTGCATAAACGCATCGTGCATGCAGGTCTCTGTCAGATCAGCAGACCGACCACAGGACGGCCTCCAGTCCAGTCCATCATTTCTAAAACGCTCTGTGACTCCGGTGTTCCCGGCGTCGGCGCCGTCCACGTGATTCGCCGCACAGCATAAAACCGGCTGATATCGTGTGGTCTGAACCGGACTCATATTAATCTGCCATCAATCCACAGTTTCTCAGTTTGCTTTCTGGCCACAAACGAACCGACGCCCTCCGTTCGCTGTTTGTTGTGTTCAGACGTCGACAGATTGTTACGTAATCGGCAGCGCTTTCGCTTTTCTGTATTTGACAACACAAAGAGAGAAAGAAGGAGGGAGATTTATGGAGGGGGAGAGAGGGAGAGAGACAGAGAGGGAGAGAGAGAGGGAGAGAGAGAGAGAGAGGGAGAGAGAGGGAGGATGATGATAAGGATGAGAGGAGGGAGGGAGGGCGAGGAGTGGGAGGGTGAGGGGAGGAAAAGACAGAGAGGAGGAGAGAGAGACTTTTGTCAATACTTCCTCAGGATGATGAAGCATTAAAAATGGATGAGTGTGTGTGCGTGTGTATGTGCATGTGTGTGTTTATGTGTGTGTGCGCGCTCTGTTTGACATTCCCAGCAGCTCCTCCTCCTGCAGACAGCAGGAAGACGTGAAGACAGAAAAATAACCACAACACACCGAACCTGCTGCTTCTGCCTTTGTGTTGTTTGTCGTCACCCACCGCCCTCTCACACACACACGCACACACACACACGCACACACACACGCACACAGTCAATAAACAGATGAGTGAAGACACTAGGACACAGCAGACAGGGAGTCAGACATTCAGACTGAGGAATGAAAAGGCTGAAATCTGTTCAGAGTAACTGTAACTGACTGTGCGTCTGTTTCCTCCACAGCTGATAAAGAGAAACTGGGGAAGAAAGACGACAGCAGTCCTTTCAAAGTAAAGGTCTTAGGTAAGGAGGCTCCTCTGTCCCCAGTGTGTGTGTGTCTGCACACAGATGGACGGACAGCTAACGAGCTTGAAGAGAAAGCCGGAGGCTGCGGCGACGCTGAACGCTCCTCACTGCTGCCGTCATTCTCATGACGGGAGTTTTGTGAAGCTGAAATGATACAGAAGGAGGTCACCAGTTACTGGATGCTGTTCAGACAACACATGCACACACATTAAATCATGCAAAGTTCTAACAAACAGCTGCATGCAGCTTGTGAGTATCTTTAGCTTATTGTACGTGACGTCCACCGGCTTTAAAACACCAACAGAAACAGCTCTGGAGTACATGGCAGCTATCACACACTGCTGGTTTAACACAGGCAGACGTCTCATGGAAGGAAGCATTTAAATGTAACACAACAGAAAAGGATACATGACGTGTGCTTTATAATTAACCCTAAACTGTAAGTTCAAATGTGACTAAAACAACAGCAGGAAGTAAACATGATGATCATGAGTCGCTCCCAAGTGACCGCTGTGAAGATGAACTGAGCTCTGGGGAAGATAACGTCACACGAACATGAAGTCCAGAAACAGGAGCATCACGACGGGCTAACAAATGTGACATGTTGATTGACAGGGAGGTGCACCAATGGGATCGTTTGTGATTCTCGCGTAAACAGCTGACAGAACCTCAGCAGCCCTGTGGCTCGGCATCACGTTGGCCAGGCTGCGCTCTGTTTTGTTAGTAATCTCACACGTTTTGTTAACCCTGCATGTTTTATCCCGTCTGGACTGATGGACCTCCACCGCGTCGCGCTCACCATGACGTAAACACTGAACCCGCAGTCAGACATCTTACCTAACGAGCGCCGCTGAGGCTGACGTTCTGCAGGTATTTGGTCAGAAGCCAAAGTGTTAGAGCAGTTCCGACGTTGACCTGATGATGGCGCTACATGAAACGTCAGAGGATCAGAAAGGTCAGTCGGATTCATCCTCTGGGGAGCGTGACATGTTCACTGCTAGCAGGGCTGAAGAGACGACCGCAGACTTCGTGTTCATTTGTACTCAGGTTATAAAACCACGCTGTAAATCCACTCGGCAGCCTGTTAACCTGCCTGTGAAGCTGCTGTAACAGCAGGATAAAACTACTGACTGTCTCCTTAAAACACAATAATGTCCTCACAGGAGGAGAAACAGAGCAGGAGAATCTAAATCCTCAGCACTCTGAATCTCTGCTGATACCCAACATAATGTGAGTACACTGTTCTTTAAGCCGGAGCTGCCACGCTGGAGTCTCTCGTAAGCAAACACAGAGATTAGCGCCGCGGAACGAGCGTCAGCCAGCTGCACAATGCTAGTGTTGAGTTTGGAGATCAAAGAGGAGATGAAACTGAATCCGGAGGGTTTTATTATCTGCAGCTCGCTCTGTGCATTGATATGAGCGACTAAAGCGCCGCGGCGGGATGGTTCCTCCGCCGCTGTCACTTCCTTCACTTTGTGTTTTAAGTTGGACTCGGAGACGAACAATAGGAGGATCGGATTAACCCGCTGCATTGTCAGCGAAGGACGCGGCGACACAGCTCTGACGCTGATAATGTGAGACTCAGGAGAAGAGAGAGGCTGCGTTCACAGCCGCCATGTTCACATCCGTTTATCTGAACTCTGCAGTGTCTCCTGCTCTGCTTCGTCCACCTTCATCTCATGAGACGCTGTCATAGGACGTGTCCTTCGAAGGAAGACGTCATTCAGTCATTCCTTTCTTAACCTGCTTGCTTTTATCAGAGTAGACGTGTTCGGCTGAAGGTTGAAGTAAAAACTGGAGAACGGTCATCTCGAGCCGTCGTGGATTCAATTATTTCAAATTCAAAAAGTGTGAATTTTTTTATTTAGACGAAGCACGAGTTCATCACAGCATTTTAAACAGATTAAACGAAGACAATCTAAGATGATGAAACTTTACAAGTGCCGGTACCTTCAGGCAGAGCCCGGCTAGCCCATTTCCAGTCTTTATGCTAAGCTAAGCTAACCAGCCTGACCATTTCACTTCCTGTTTAACTTGGCTGTTTCTGGAACCGTCTCCTGAACGGCGTCCTCTCGTCTCTCCGGTCGTCGTTTCAAAGAGAAGCGTTGTGAGAAACCCAAACCTGCCCTGAGCCAGCGAGCGAGCTACGTCGGCCGCTCAGCTCGGAGTTTCTGTTCTTTTCCAAAAATTAGGAATATCAGATTATTTCACAGCGTTTGTGGTTTTCAGTATATTTTATTCTTATTATTGAAGGTTTCATTCTGTCTTATTCGTTTAAGTAGAACACAGAAAAACAACAGTTCTCCATCACGTCGGACCTCTGTGAAACGGTTCTGGTATCAGCTTCATATAAACACCCCAAAACACAAAGGATTGTGGGTAGAAAGACACAGATTCATTGAGTAAAGAGCAGAATCAGATCTGTTGCTGATATTCAGCTCGTTATTCATCAGAAAATGACAGTAATGAACATTTCTGCTCAAATCTGTCAGTCTGACTGGAGGACAGTCAACAAAAACTTAAATGATGTTTAAAAACCGTGAACGGACTTTAATTTGTCAGTTTGACCTTTGAGGGAAGAGCAGCGAAATACGGCCTCTGAAGCAAATGATGGCTGTTAATGTCCTTTTGAAGGGAAAAGTTGGAAAGATGTTAAAATGCCGAATGTGTTGAATCTGTTTTACAGCTTCATGAACTGAGCAGTGAAGTTTGGCAAACGCACCACAAACGGCAAAATGCTGCAAACTCAGGAATGATGCAAAACCAAAAACACACAAACACATAAAAACAGAAAAACGCTGCAGGAGAAAAATGCTGCAAATATGAAAAAACACACAAAACCCCAAAACAACTGCAAGAGAGAAACGCTGCAAATCACTCCACAAGACGGAAGTGCGCCAGGCCACTAGGGGCACTCGACCTGAGAGATGGACCGGTCCAGTGGGACCAGACCCTCTTGAAAGACAAGAAGAAGAAGAAGAAGAAGAAGATTGGCCAAGTTATGTTACGTTTTCCTTTATGTATTTCTTAAACACTCTTGGCCAACTTTCTTCTGCGTCATTCCTGCGTTTGCAGCGTTTTGCCGTTTGCGGCGCGTTTCGTCGGCCGCCGTACGTCTGTGCTGGACGTCGACGCAGTTTAACAACCCAGCTCCTGACTTTTTGAAACCCGTGAAACTCATCTTCATCATCTCTGATAATTTGGCATTTTGAAAGGTTCGATTAAACAGCAGTTATTGGCTTTTACAGGTTTCTAAATCTCCCACATCCTCTTCGTTCTGCAGTCGTAAAAGTGCTGAACAGTGAACTTTAAACTCCTACGCAGAGTTTTTATCCTCCTCTTGATGAAGATCAGTCATTTTAATGAGCCACAGATATTATTAGTATTATTACTGCAGTGAATTCTGCTGAAGAGTCAAAGGCTTCATGTTTCAGGATCCATCGCTCGTACCGACACAGAATGACTGAATCTGCAGCAACAGTTTGTTTACTTGATAATTCAGTAACATCATCTGTTGATTATTGTCACGATGATGATGATGATGATGATGATGATGATGATGAAAGCTCACGTTGTGGTCTAAAATCATGACGCCTGCACGGTTGCATTATTTTCCTTTTAAGTATCTTCTGTCATTGAATCACCATGTTTGACTCTGTTCAAACGTGTCTCTGTTATGTTACACAGGATTTACTCTGCACATTTTATGTATATTAATTATTTCTGCTTCAGTATTTGTACGATGTGTAGTACAGGCGTCAGTCCTGATCCCTCGCTGCACTCTTTGACGCAGAGACACCAGCTGATCGTCCTCTCACGTTGAGGTTTTGTGTTTTGTGTTTCCCTTCAGAAACCACCGGTCTGGACCACGGCGACGGTTTCTACGCCGGGATGCCGATCCCCTGCGCCGACAGCTACGCCGGCTACTGTGTTCACGGGAAGTGTGAGATCAAATACAACATGGCCACCTGCAGGTGTGTGACTACCTGAACTGCTGCTGCTAATGCTACCACACTGACGTTAACATGCTGCTCGTCCTTCAGGTGTCGTCGGACCGTTCAGTGTTAATCTCACCCAGAACAGGACGATATGGACACACACCCACCATTAATAATGACAACAGCAGCTTTCCAAACACAGTTACAAAGAAGTGAGCGACTATGAAAGCACTTTTAAAGATTAAAACTGATGTCATAAAACGTAAATAAAATCAGAGAAAGAAAGCGAAGCTGGAAAGATGTTTCAGCAACGCCACCTCTGAGGACCTGAGGGGACAAACGGCTTTAGGAGATGTGATGAATACGTGAGTGTGAGGCCTCTCAGGGCTTTGTGAGTCATCAATAATGTCATGAAGGCATTTCAAAGAGCAGCGGGTAGCCAGCGATGTTGTCATTTATCCTGTCTGAGTCAGTATTTGCCTCTGTGCTGCAGTGGAATAGAGCTTTAAAGTAGCATGAAATTGGAATACTCAGGTAGAGTACAAGTGCCTCAGATTTGTATTTAAGTGCAGTACTTAAGTGTACTGAATCACATACCAACCAGCGGAGCTTCTGCTGGTGCAGCAAGCGGCGTGAGGTTGATTTCTCAGTGTAAAGGAGCGTTTAAAAATCACCTTTTACAGAGTGCATCCTGTAGATTTTAAACCTGAAACCACCAACTTATGGCTGCGTGTCAGTCTCACACAGAGAAACGTTCAGTGTTCGTTGTGTATCATCAGCCTTGTTTTTCAGTCCGTGTTGTGTGTGTGTGTGCGTCAGCGGTGGTCAGCTGAGCTGTTGACCCTGACCACATGTTGTCACTGCTGTTTTGTCTTTTTCACGTGTGTTCTCTTCAGTTTTACCTGCAAAACTTCAGTGATCGTGTGTTGGCCTGAACAACGCTCAGCACTGCACCTGAACGCATCCTTTGTGACGTGATGCAGTGATGATGCTGCCGACATGCTGCTTTCACTGTACGCAGCCTGTGTGGATGGATGTTAAACCAAACGTCCCTTCCTCTGTGTGTGTGTGTGTGTGTGTGTGTGTGTGTGTGTGTGTGTGTGTGTGTGTGTGTGTGTGTGTGTCAGGTGTGATGCAGGCTACAAAGGTCCTCAGTGTGACGAGACTCAGGACTTCAACATCCTCTACGTGGTTCCGAGCGGACAGAAGCTCCACTACGTCCTCATCGCCGCCATCATCGGCGCCGTGCAGATCGCCATCATCGTCGCCGTGGTGATGTGCATCACAAGGTAAGGCGTCATCCAGTAAAAACTGAGAGAAAGGTTCAGTAGGTATTTGGTGGACAGGTTAGTTTTGCTATGTTATCAGCAAGGGAATTTCTGAAAGTTTCGATAAATTTCAGGTAGAAAAGAAGAGTTTTTTTTTTTTTTTCTGTGAGAAACACAGAAACAAACACAGTTTTCATTCCTTGAGGAAGATGATGATGAAAAGACATGTTGATTTTCTACCACAGCAGATTTAATCCATCATGTTCGCAGGTGGAAAAGTGGTTTAAATACATAACAACACTGTGTAATAATGATAATCCCCTCACGCATAGTGTGAACTGAAACACGTTTATAACAGAATGTACAACACTGATTCCAGAACAGCTGTTAAAAACACCAATCAAACAGACTGTGACCACCTGATCTGATCCTCTCTGATGCAAACTGACCTGAAAATAGCTCAAAGTCAATATATTGAATGTTCTTCCTCATCAGCTTCATTGGTTTGCTGGTTTAGCAAACAAAGAGACAACGTCAAAAATACAAAACGGAGCTCAGACGTGGAGGTTTTCATCAGGATGGAAGCCTCCTTGCGTTGTCTCCTCACATATAATTTAAATTTAAACGTAAAGATGATGCTTCATATCCAATATGTTGCTGGATTAGATGATTATTTCAGCTTGTTTTTCTGGGCTGTAGAGACGTTTGCAGGCGTCTCTGTGCTTTTGTTTGCTGAGTGTTGTTTGGCTCAGGTGGACAAACAGGCTTAAAATTAAAGACAAGAACAGTGCAGACAAACAGCTGAGAGCATGCCGCCTCATTGTTCCTCCATCACACATGACGTGTAGGTGTGATGTCTGTCAGGATGGAGCTGCCGGTGACAGCTGAGGCTTAAAGCTGAGGAGAATTAAACAGGATTTGACTTGGCCTCGTTTCGCTCCTCTGAAGCAGCAGACACACTTTACTGCATCACCCGAGGAGCAAATGAAACATCAGCCTCTCTTTGCTTTGTGGAAGTTCTTTGGCAGACGTTCGACAGTAAAACAAGCCTCACCTCTCATGAACATGTGACAAACACACCTGTTAGTATATGTGGACGCTCGACTCCACCTACATGTGATGACCAGGACGTACGCATCAGTACATCCAACGGACCCCAGAACAAGTTTCAGAAAGTCTCGAAACAACATTTTCATATTAAAAATACAGTCCAGGTGTTCGTCTCCTACAAACACGGCACTGCCTTGAATAGTGTGACGATCACATCGGTTTACATTACTGACACCAGTTTTAGTTATTTCATCTTTGTTTCCAAGAAATCAGCCGAGTCTCTGCGTCTCCTCTGTGGAGAAGGAGCCATTCAGAGGTGTCAGTCGAGCCGGAGCGAGTTCAGAACATAAGTTAGCTCAATGAGCTGACATCACATATGTAAACATACTCATTTTAACTCAAACATCATTTTCCTAAAGCATGACCTTTCTGGCAGAAAGCCTTTCTGGCAGAAAGGCATCTCATACAGACGCCTTGTGCAAAAGGTATTCTTCAGTGACTGTATGAGACGCACCAGGCTTTCTGACAGAACTCCTTTCTGACAGAAAGCCTCTCTGACAATCTCATACAGATGCTGCACAAGGTATTCTTCAGTGACTGTATGAGATGCACCAGGCTTTCTGGCAGAAAGGCATCCCATACAAACGCCTTGTGCAAAAGGTATTCTTCAGTGACTGTATGAGATGCACCAGGCTTTCTGACAGAAAGCCTTTCTGGCAGACAGGCATCTCATACAAACGCCTTGTGCTATGTGCTATGTGCCATGTTATCCTTTCTGTCACCCCTCGATACCCTTTCAGTTATCAAGAGGCGAGACAATGGAAATGAATTAATCTCTCTCTGTGTCTCTGTAGGAAATGTCCGAAAAACAACAGGGGGCGCCGGCAAAAACAAAACCTGGGACACTTTTCCTCGGACACTAACTCCAGGATGGTATAGCCGTGTTTGTCCGGGTTCTTTTTGATAAGTTTTTTCTTACGGCATGGGAATACCATTTTTTAACAGTAGATGTGTGGTATCATTTTTTTTCTCCTGGGAAACCATAAAAAAGAAGAATGAGAATATTTATTTAAGGGGCCTTATTTTCCCTCCTTCTTTTCTTTTTGGATGGAATTGCTGCGCATTCATTTGCGCAATAGTGATTTTTTTTTCTTTGCCGCAAACCCAAGTACAAGGAGCCGAATCATCAAACTCGCTGTCACTTTACATTGTTAGCACGTCTGCTGTCTTAATTACTTTAAACTGCTTCGTTAGAGGTTTTGTTGAATGCTTTATAAATACAGTACCTTTGGTAAACTGGCTAACAAATAATGTCGACCCCTCTGGAATGTGCTATTTATTGAAAATGATTATTTCTACGCCCCTCTCTGTTTTACTTTTACTAAAAATGTGCAGCTGATCACCAAATGCAGTTTGTGTTTAATTTAATTTTAGTGTAATTGTTTGTTTTTTAGGAGGTGAGTGGGGGCAGCCAGTGATATAGATATGTTTACGCTTGTTCTTTGGTATGGAAGTCCATTTAAAGACGTCACTGTGTTCAAACAAGCTAATAATTTATTATAATTCTAAGCAGTTTTTACTTCAAGTTTTTACTTCATTTTTATTTTAATTGTTGGTTTCTAAATTCTAGTTCCTGTATACTCGCATGACTTGTGAAAACTGTGTACTGTGGTGTAGTTTTAACTTTTTAAAAGAAAAGCCAGCGGCCTCGACGCTTCCTCCATCTCAGAGCCGCGGAGATCCAATGGAGATGGACTGTCGGACTGACCAGCGAACGACGCTGAGGGGGAAGGTTTCAGTCGCTGTTAAAGGAAGGAAAGTGTAATGTTTGGAAAAGCAGTCTGCTGTCTTTAGCCACGCCGGAAAATAACAAAAAAGAACACTTGCAGTTATCATCGACGGTGGGAAACACTGAAGTACGCTCTCCTGAAACCTTTTGCTTTGACGAGGAACGGGCTCGTGGTGATTTTATCGCTCAGAGGCAGGAATGTTTGTGCAACTTTGTCTGAAAATCTGAATTCAGAGGATTGTAAAGGAAGCGTGTCGGGAAACTGAAACAAAATGCTATTTTCTATGTAACCGGAAGAGGTCTTGGTTGCTCAGATGGCTGTAATCAAGGCTTTTCTTTGAATGTGAGAGAATAATTGTCTTTTTTTTTCTTTGTTCTAGTTTTTTGTGTTTTCTCCTCAGCGAGACATTCCAAGCACAGAGGATCCCTGACCAAAAAAACTAAATCATAATCCTGTAGCTAATATTCACAACGTACTCTCCAACACAAAGACCGCATTTCCTTCTGATTCCTTCTTAACATGATCAGATACAGGCTTTACAGATGTTAGTGATATCATTAAAGTCTTAGAGTTAAACAGTGACAACAGACAAACACCGGATGTGGAAAGTCACATGACAGTAATCAAACAAGAAACAACAAAGATTTTCAAACAGGAACTTCACACCCAATGAATGATTGTCTTTTCTGCGTTCTCTATGTCAAGTTATGCTTTTTTGTGTGTTTTGCATCAAAGCCCCATAATGTCGTCTCAGAAACTTTCCACCGAATTGTCTTGAGAGCGTCAGTTCCTTCTTCGTCCCCCTTCAGCACTCTCAAAGTGAAATCTGTTTACTCCTGATCAGCTTTTTAATGGCACATTCCAACTTATGGTTCACAGAAGATAATCAATCACAGACTGAAGCTCACAGCAGCGATGGCGCAGTAACAGCTGTCGTCACGAAATAATTCATGTTCACTTTATTGTTCATTAATCTTTCAGCCGTTTGTTGGCGTTCAAATCGTTTCTGACTCAGTCGCTGCTGTGAAAAGCAGCTCATGTCAGATCGTTCCCACAGACGTTTTTATCAGGCGTCAAAATCAATTATCAAAGTAACACAGCTGAGTCTGAATGTTCTGTTTGCTTTGACGTGATGTGAACACGGCTGAGTGGAATTTTCTGAATCAGGACCTTGTCGGGAAATTAACTATGCACTAACTCTACTGCCATTTACTCCACTTTGAAACTTCTAGAATAATAACTTAAACTGAAAGAAGACACTAAGAGCGAGTGATGAACACTGACGTGAACTGAAGCTACAGCTGGTTATTAGATTAATCTTGGGCTAATGAATGCATTAATATTAGCTTCCCAGTCAAGTAGCTAAAAGCTGGTTCACACCAGCATCGTAACCGCTACAGTTTGGACCAAAACCAATTAATTTCAGGATAAGACAGGAAGCGGCTGCAATTACACTACACCCACACTGACCTTTTGTATGGAGTCGAGCTTCGACACACTGAATCACAAAAACTGTGCTGACAGTGCTGATCTTTAAGGTAACAGACAGCCAAAGAGCCCAAACTGAGGAGGCTATTGTATTAGCTGTGTAGCATCATGTAGTTTAATGTAACCCTGCTCTGCTGGAGGTGAAACCGCCCGGTGGTGCAATTAACACTTCAATTATTCTGTTAACTCGTTGTTGTTCTTACTGTTAGTGACCAAGACAGCTAGCTAGCTTACTGGCAGTGAGGACGCCTGCTAGCTTATAGCTGGCTAGCACTAGCATGTACGCAGGTAGCTAACATGTCACCTGTTAGCTCACTATCCACACCAGTATGCCAACTGGCACCACCAGCAGCCACTGCAAGTTTCCAGTAACTGTTTCATGACAGCGTGTGAACACGTTTTGTGGAGCCACTTTTTGATTTGATCAGGAACCACATCTGGTGTGCCTGGTTGCCTGACTCACTCATGGTGAACGGTGTCCACGAAATGGCACAAGTACACTGGTCCAACTCGTGCAGCCACTGGACAAACGCAAAAGTCTGCCAAAGTCTGCAGCCCCAAAGTGGCAGAGCTGGCAATCACACGTGGGTCCGGCTGCTCACATTAGGACCCCATTAGGAACACCAAGCCTCCATCGGCCCGACTCAGCTCCCAATAAATGGGCCAAGTTAAGTTTAGCTAGCGAGCTAACTAACTTTTAGTGCACACGTACAGATTATGTTCCAGGGATTCAGTGCTGTTAAAATAATGTCATCTAATATTAGTTCAGTCGTAAAAAATCAGCCAGAAGACTAGTCATTAAAAAAAAAAAAAAAAAAACAGCGCTAGCTAACGAGCCACAGAGGTCCAAAGGTTTTAAAATAAATCTAAACCTCCAGAGAGCATTGAGCATCCACAGTAATTCAGAGTTACGGCTGTCAGTAATAATTCACTTATCATTTAGATTTCCTCGTGTGTGGCTGGTCGAGATGCTGCGTCACTTATTCGGTTGGTAGAGATCAGTCAGCGGTTTGCTTTTGCTTCTTTCTCGTGGTGAGTCTGTGGAAGAAGACCTGAGACTCTGAGGCTACGCTGAGGTCCACAATGTGAGTTCAGGGGAGCTTCGTCTGCTCTGTATGTTTATCATTTCCATTTATTTCCTGTCACGGGAGTTTTTCTGTAACGTCTTAGTCTACGTCTGCAGGTCGTAGGTCAGCCCTCACCCCCCCTCCGCTGAGCAACGTGTTTCCACTTGTTGTCGACCATCGCAGCCGTGACTTCTCTAAATGTGACTAGAATGTGTTTGACATGTTAATATTTGCATGTAGACATCGAGAGGCCATTTTTGGTCTCTGCCAAAATAAAAAAGAAAATGTTTTTTTAATGTACGACGGAGTGCCGATGTGTCATTTGAGTGAAATCTTCCTTTTCATCCTTTTGTCCTGTGAGCTTTGTCTTGTGTTTGACTGGCTTGTTTCCCTGTAAGTCCCCATAATGTAAATCATTAAATGTCAGGGCTGATGTGAGGTTAAGGGTAAGGTAAAGGTTAGGCAAGTAGAGGTTATGGTTTGGGTAAGTCTTTTTAGAAAAAGCACTTGTGAACAGTAAATTCTACTTAGCACTTAGCCTAGCACGTGGCAAAAGTATATGTTTTTAAACGTCTTAACTTAAAATAGTAAGTTGCACCATCATATTAATAGTGTTGGTTTATGATATTTATGGCGTTTGTCTTTTTCCCTCCACGCAGGTTTTATACAGTTTTGATGCTGCAGACGTTCCAGGAAATCGTCTGACTTTGCTGCTGTGTAGAAACATGAATCATGACGTGACGTCTGTTGAGCCTCTGTAGCTCAAAGCAATCTGATTCAGCAGGTTTTCCATCTGTCTTTCTGAAAAAAGTAGCCTGTGGTTTACTGTCCGTATTCCACAGCCAATCAGCTTCAGTGCAGCACGATTAAGGCCTGAATACAAACTGGTTTAAGACAGCAAGGTTTTGCTGATTTATTGTAATGTTTTCACATTTATCCAGCAAAAATGGAAACACTCTCTGCCTCAAGCTTCTCAAATGTGAGCATTTGCTGCTGTTTTAAATCTGGTACTATATATGTTATGTTGAAACATTTCTTATTTTGCGTTTTGCAGTTTTTAGTTCATTGACAGAATGACACCTGCAGAACAAAACAGAATTTAGTGTTAAATGAAATGTAACTGACATCTACCCCCATGTTTAGAAGCTTTGGGACTTTGTAGTTTGAGAACGAGGACAGATGAGGTTAAATATGTCTTCATTATCATCCACCGGCCACCTGTCAGAGGGGAGGGGCCACATCATTAATTAACGCTCCTGTCTAATTAAAAACTGCTCGCCTGCAGAAGCCAGAACCGGAGCAGAGGTCAGCGCCTCTCCACGTGAAAATAAATCAACATGTGTGTCGGGCATTTCTACAAGGGGCAGGGACTCAGGCACGCTATCCTGGAGTAAATATAGAGTTATAGACTGAAGGTGGTGGGGTGGAGGGAGGTGGGGCTGGGTGGGGGAGTATTCAGGGGCAGGAGCAGCTGCTGGCTTCAGTCGAACACATTTAGCTATCTCCAAACTACCACAGTGTAATAAACATCCATCGTCATCCAACATTCATTCATTAAAAAGTCCCTGATGTGAAGTGGTGTTACGGACAGGAAACATCAGGGTGGAGAGCATGAGAGACACCAAACTGAAAATACATTTTCAGTTATTTCAGCAGGAAAAAAAACCCCGAAAAACAAATCAGGTTTTGGTTTATGGAAACACGGCAGTCACACAACAGAACAAACACATCAAGATCACTTTGAATGAACAGTGACGCTAACAAGGGCGGACAGTATCTGGTAAATTCAAGACATCACCAGCCTCTCTGTGCACATACATGCAGTAAAGAATCCTACTGGACTGTCGGGAAGTTGATAAAGTAATGCAATGTCAGAAATACGAGCTGCTAACTTTGGAAAAAAAAAGCTGATCAAACATCAAAGCCAGCTGGTAAAACGTAAGCGTCACCTGCTAACATTAGCTGTAACAAGGCTAAGGTTAAGGTAAAATGATTAAGCTTCATTAGCTAACTTTGGCTAACATAAGGTTTCTGTCTAGCTAGAAATATTCAATGTCAGTAACATTAACTTCTAACTTTGGGTAACAGAAGGCTAACCTTAAAGGACCAGTGTGTCGGATTCAGGCCAAGCTATTGGCAGAAATGCTCACAGTCATAGGTGTGTTTTCATTCGTGGTCTCTCACCTGAAAATAAGAATCATTGTTTTCATTACCTTCAAACGAGCTCTTTATATCTACAGGTCCTCTTTTACAGAGTCTGCCACGTTGCACCGCCATGTTTCTACAGTAGCCCAGAACGGACAAACCAAACACTGACTGCAGAGAAGACCTTTCATGGTTTTTTTGCAAATTTTCACAGCCATCGAAGATTTTCCTGCACACTTGGAGCGGTGAGAAGAGAGTGGGGTTGCAGTCTGCGACATCACCACTAGAGGCCACTAATTCCTGCAAAGTGAACCTTTAAGGTCCACATAAGGCTGCGATTAAGGTAGAATGATAAAAAGTCAGTAACAATAACTCCAGCTATTACAAAGTCAAAACATGAAGCGAATTTTAGAGGTGATTAATTCTTGCCAGGACCTGAGTGGAAGTGAATAGATGTGAATGTGAGCAGCATGAATTGAGGCAAAGCTGTGTCTTCTGTATGTAAGTTGAAAGTGTTTCAAAAAATATTGCATCTATCCAGAAACAGGAGGTAGAGACAGCAGGAAACTAGAAGAACCGCTGGAGTTCCTGGTGAGTTCTGGGATCAGTCGCACCACACACACACACACACACAGTCTGACACTTGCTAGCTCACAACTAATGTCTGTACAGTTTGTCTGCTCGCTGTTGGGTGCAAATAAGCACAAACTACAAAGAGCAGCCCAGTCAAATTTGCTTTGTGTTGTTTGCTTGCTGTCAGAGCCCTGTTTTGTGTGCACTTCTTGTGTTCACTCTGATTAAACCCTAAGGCTCCCGTTACTGCGTGGGAGTGAGACACGAAAGCTAATCTTTGCAGAATTCAGGGGGCGGCTCTAAGTGTAGGCCCCCTTTTATTTTTAACACATTCATGTGTCTATCTATGGAGCACAAATATTTTTCAGCACATTGTCATTAATAGGTGACAAAGCAAGTTCCTGACTTTGTCAAACCATGAGCTGAAGACCAACAACATGTCTCACCTGAGACATGTAGTGTACACTTACCACATAAATACTGCTCAGAATAAATGAATCCTTCTGTGCATGGGCTCTGCAGAGGAGCGAGTGTTAAAATAGTGGCAGTCACTTCTTGCGTCACCTCTATAAAGAGCTTCAGATCTCAGTCACAGTCAATGTTTGACTGGCCCAGGGGAAAGTAAGAAGGGCAGCACTGCAATGTTTAATCCCCCGAAAAACATTCCAGGACTGTGTAATCAGACCAGACAACTGTGGCTTGTTTGCATCTGTGACTGTAGAGCTGCAGAATGACTCTTAAGCTACTGCTGATGTACATGTTTCACAGCTGCTGGAGTGAACATATGTGCAAATGTTGGAAAATTGTGAATCGGTCTGCGTGGTTCTAACATACAGAGCAGGACTTTGACGGGGATTTCCATCATCCTCTGCTTTGCATCTTCCCAAAATGTCAGCGTGTCGCCTTACAAAGGGTTTTTATTTTTAGCTTGGGGGGTTCGTGTGAGCATTGCCGCTCCCCCTGAGTTTACCCCCTGGCCCACATCCCAACGAGAGCTGAATTCAGGTTCCATTTGGATCTTGAAGCCTTTTTTAAACGGGGTAGGTGGAGTTTCCACTCTCCCTGTCCCCAGACCTGAGTTTGGGTCACAGCGGTTGGGTGTCACCACTCTCCGGTCTCCCTGCTGGTAACTTCAACGTTCCTGATCTCTTTACCCAAAGTAAACCACATCTGCAACTTTCAGGCAAGTTTCAACCAAGGTCAGCCGCCCCCAGTCATCTAAACTCCACAATGGATCAGCACAAGTATCGCACAGCGGGCGTCCAGGAGAAACTGGAGATCATTGGGGTGGAGGACGAGGCTGGGAACCCCATCAGTGCCCTGACCATCCTGTCTCTGCTGGAGCGTGTGGCTGGCATCATCGATAATGTCCAGTCCTGCCAGCAGCGCATGGAGGAGCGTCAGCTGGAGCTGGAGAACAACATCAAAACCATCCAGGGCGACGTCCTGAAACTGGCCAAGGACCACACCGACACCAGCGGCACGGTGGAGAAGCTCCTGCAGAAGACCCGCAAGGTCAGCGCCAACGTCAAGGAGGTCCGGACACGCGTCGAGAAGCAAAACGTCCGCGTCAAGAAGGTCGAATCCACACAGGATGAGCTGCTCACCCGCAACAAGTTCCGAGTTGTCATCTATCAGGTAAGCAGAGGTTTGGATGAAAGTGTTAAAAATGTCTAGATGGTTTATATTCCTGGGTTTCTAAATCGCTGGCTGTCATCCCATGAACCTGCCTCCAGGGAAGTACCTGCAAAGACTTCCCCAAAAGTTCCCCATCGGACTCGGATTCATCTGTTTCAATAAATAACTTGAATGAAGTGGCCGAGCCTGATCGGATGAACACCACAAAAAAAAAACATCATCACCTGCAGAAGGCTTAAATAAAGTGTTATCATAGCACACTGGGAGCAGTCAGCCAGCAAAGCCTTTAGTGTTTAACAAGTGCTGGGTTGTTTCAGTTGTGATGGCAGCCGATAGTTGCTATCACAGATTGCACCAGCAGTGTCGCTGCAGCTGAAATGAGCTGTTGAGTATCTGTAAATAGGCTATAAAATGCCGGGGTCGGGAAGAAAAGGAGGCCCTCACAAGACCGGCCCACCTGGAAAAAACCTGAGCGTCCTGAATAATGAGGCGGTCCACAAATTTGGCAAGGATGGGAACAATAAATGAAACGCACAGTTCCAGAGACTCTGCGTTTAGGACGTAGCTAACAGCACCATCATCTGATGCCAGCACAGCCCATCGAAGTTATGTCACTGGACTGCGGTCGTTGTTTGATCCTAATCTATCAACGACAGCAGTCCAGTCACTGAATTACTGGATAATTTGATATCTTTCAGAACTTAAAAGATCATAAAGTACAAATCAAATAATTTCAGTCTGTGGTTGAATTGGCCACCACTCATATGCAACCTGTGACAAAGAGTTTCAGACAGATCTTAAAGGGGTTGTGAGCTAAAACGATTAGGAACCATTCAATTAACTGATAATGAGGATCATTTTTAGTTGCAGGCACAATTTCAGATTTCACAAACAGTGCTTACAGCCCCAGATGTCAAATCTTGCATTGTTATTCATGAATAAATAATAATTAAAATATGAATAATATGAAATATTCATGATTAAATATGTAACATGTTAAAATGTTTATGAAGAGTTTAAGAGACCTAAACTGTGCAGTTTAAAAAGCAGCTGCACTCACATTTTGATTCAAATGATGCTAAATCCTGATTGGTACATGGCAATGCATGACATCATGTTTGTTGAGCTCAGCCCCGCCCACTTCAACTCAATGAGAAGAGCAGGGGAAAAAAAACTTGTTTGTGTGTGAAATGACCACGATCGTCGTGACGGTGACTGAGTTTTGTGTGTCAGCAGCAAAGACGCTGAGCGATAATCTCGCTTTAACAGTGAGGACAAAAAAAAAAAAAAAAACAGCAGACAGTGAAATGAGAGGTCAACACTGGAGGCAGTCAGAGGACATCGAGCAGCTCTGCTCTGGATGTTAGGATCCAGGATCCCGTCCAGGTTTCTGTTTACGAGGAACTGGAGCATAATTAAGTTAAGTGAAAAATAAAGTAGATTCCCTCCCTCAGGCAGAGCGAACTCTGTGCCAAGCAGCGAGATCTTAACTCAGATGAACTCTGACTCTATTCATTAAGCGGTGGACGCGGCGAGAGGTTCAACGCTCAAGAGCCCTTGACTCCATCACATGGGCAGTTTCTAAAACAAGCTTCGTTGTTACGCTGACAGGGCAAAGTTTCATCAAAGGTCAGGTGACGATTCACTTCAGAGTTCAATCACTAATCTGAAACGCTCCACTGAGCTCAACCATCTGAGAGCTTTTGAGCCGAAAAATCAACATCAGCATGAACAAGTATTCCTCTCTTAACATGAGGGGCGGGAAAATACACCAAACGAGGCGTCTTATGTCCAAATGGACACATGAAAGGACAGACAAGCACGAAGAGAGTGAGAAAGATCTGAGGCCGTCGCTGTTAAAGATGGACAGATTTTATAATAGCATTCAATTGGACAAGTAGGATTATCTGTGGAAGCAGGTGGTCAGAGGACAGACCGAAGAAGACGTCTCTCAGAGCTCAGAGGACTTTTAATGCTGATCAAAGACTCTGGAGGCTGTGAGAGTGAGTTCAGCTGCAGCTAATTCCTCATTTACACCAATAAAGCACAATAAGAGCAGAAACGTCAGATGAGAATCTGCCTTTTTCTCACGCCTTTAAAGCTTCATTTCAGTGCTCTGACAGTTGATGTTGATGCCTCAAATGGTTCATATCCTCCAATAAATTTCTGTTTAATCAAATTTTCACAAACACACAGACACACAGCCCAGAGCAGCGCAGGAGGATCTTTGCCTTCAGTCAAAGTTCAAACGTTTTAGCATCAAAATAAACTGAAAGTGTCTCATTTCAGAACCATTTTGTGTTATTGAATTAAAATTATTAAAGGTTTAACTGTGAAGCACTGACTCAAGCAGTTGAAGTTATACAGCCAATATGTTTGCTACTCACAAAAGCCCCTTCAGGTAACCTTAATTAATCCCTAATTAACAGCTAACAAACATGTTAATCTAAGTCATGGATTTTCTGCATTGATTAGATTAACAGTCCATAATTTACACAATGCTGTCAGAGTGTATTAAAAGGTGTTCAGGTGTCCCAGATTTGAGGTTAATTAATGAACTAATTAATATATGTTCTGGTATATAAAACAATTTTTGGTGGATAGTGAATTTTTTTTAACTTAAACTGTGCAGATAGACCATTAAAATATCCAATTCATTAAAATGTCCTTAATCACATCATTATTGATCAGTTAATTAAGCTCAAGATAAACAAATAAAGGCTTCGTGATGTGACGAGCGATATCCTCACATTTATTCCCTTTTTCCAGGTTTCGTACTCGTAACACTAAAAGTTCAGAGTTGGTGTCGCTCAGCTTTACATGGACACATTTAAATCCTGTTTTCATTCAGGTTTCCCAAAATCTTTTAAAATTCTTCAGCTGTCGGAAAAACGTTATGTGATGCTGCAACTCTCAGACTCGCTCAAACTGAACTAAAGACCCTGATGTGTCAACGATGGACGACTGTCCTGACAGTAAGACAGAGGAAGACTCTGGTCTTCCCGTGGGGCTCTGCAGGTACACCCTCAGCGGTGGGCCTTAGCTGGAGGCGTCCTCCTCGTTAACGTCCACGCTTCAGAGCCGATATGTGCTGCCAGCAGCTGCTGTGGATCCGTGACAGAGGGATCTATTCTGGGACGTCAGCATTCGGCCTCGCTGCCAGCAGGGACACGCTATAAACTGCTGTCAACCACAATCAGGGTCTGACAGAGCGGCTTATCGCAGAGGGGGGGTCGGGGGTGTCAGTCATCCTGACCTGCTGCTGCAAAGACCAAAGACCGTGCCTTAACACACCTGAAACAAAAGATGATGAAAGATGAGGTGAAATACTATCATAATGATACTATGAGCTAAGACAAAATAATGTGACATAATGTAAAGGACAGTTAAGGCTGCTTTAATTGACCTCTTTGGCCACTTGGGGGCAGCAGAGCGAGCTTAAAACAGCAGTGACGCATACGTACAGTTCACAACTTTACAAAGTTGCTACAGGTAACATATCGAACAGCTGATATAACACATCATCCAGCAGGCGCAGAGCGTCGTGACCACATGGAGTCCATTGTTCGCCTCTTTTAGCTCCGCTTTTGGTCTCCACTCCTCCGGAAACTTCGGGCTCTTTACGGCGTTCTGGTTTCTTCTGCTGCGTTTGTCGGCTGCTGGCTGCACAGCAGGTCGTGCAGACTGATGAAAACACCTGGCTGCAGCTGGAAGCGCTGACACTGAATCAAACGGGAAGTTTGAGCTAAAAGAGGCGCAACACTTTTCACCGAACTTGCAATCTGTCGTCAGTACAAAAATACTGATTGGTGTGACTTTGAAGTTCTGAAGCTCATGTCAAATAACCTCCATTCTCTCTCTGTGAGTTGGAGGCGTGTTCTTTAATTTGTGCTGTGCAATTAGCGCTGTCAGCTATTAGCAGGTTAGCTTTACTGGCTACAGAGGAGGTCGCACCAGGTTCAAAAGCACTTTGTAAAAGTTTAAAGGCCGCCATGCTGTTATCCTGCACTGTTACAAGGACGCGGTGCAGCCATTCGACCGAACGGGCCTCAGGAGCGTCTCGGATGATGACTCGAGTCATCAACATTTAAGGACCAGACTTAATAAAAGTGTCTGAACTCACAGTAAAACTCCATCAAAGTCAAGCGGCCCTCCGTCTTCAGGTCTGATGGCAAACATCCAGTCACCTTTATTCTTCAGTCTGGAGCAGTTAAATAAATGCAGCAGAGTAAAAGTCCTTCTGAACATAGTGCAGTAGAAGTATACACTATGAGAAAATAGTCATGCTTTAGGACAGTACAGGTACCTCAAAATTGTACTAAAGTACAGTACTTGAATAAGTGACATATTTGTTTCTTGTCTTTTTAGTTTTCTTGCAGAGTTTAACTATAAATCTCGTTATTATCAGGAATTAAAAGCTTCTCTGCTGTACTTGGTCTACTCTGTCTGTGTACTAAATCTGCAGTTCATGCTGTGTAACAATATGTATTTTGAGGTAATTACATTACAATACATTTTTATTTAACTTCAGAATTTATAGATATGTGATTGATTGAGTCGTTACGCTGCTGCTTGCTGGTTTTTATTCCCCGTCACGATTGGGTTAAACTGCTGCTTCAAGTGGAATCATAAACAAGATGAACTTCCACGGCGTCACTTCATCAACGTGGACATTTTTCACATAAGTTTAGATTTAGCTTTCCTGGAGCTAAGGCTAGCTGTGGCTAACGCACCAGCTAAACTAAACCACAGCTCAGCCACTGCAGCTGCATACGGTCCCAGCAGAGACACATCAGTCCTCTGCGTCCCTGCTGAGTCCACGCTGAGCTGCAGCTTTCTGTCTGTCCTGTCTGCACAGGAGACACTCGCAGCGTTCAGTGTCCTCTTGACTGATGTGCTGTCGGTTATTCTGAGGCCTCCGTTCATCTCCTAATATAGAGCTTCAGCAACAGGCGCTTTGTCAGAGACAGTCGTCGCCAGCGGCTGAATAATGAAGGCCGGGACAGTAATAAGAAAAAGATGAATGGCTGCCGGTTTGCACCCAGGGCCTCTCTGCCTCGGCCGCTGCTCACAACACTGGGCATTAGAGGACAGAGTGTAATTTCAGAGGAGTTAATGGGTTTTAGCTTGTGATATTTCTGCTGTGTGGCAGTGAGAGAAGCTGAGCAATGACAAGTTTATGAGTTCAACTTCCCACCGGCACAAACACAATTAAAACAAGAGGTCACCCAGACAACAGAGAGCGCTGCTGCAGCGTTACCGTCCCCAGCAAGCGTGGCACACTTTAAAAATATTCCTACAGAGGTGTAACTAAGTACACTGCATTCACTCAAGTACTGCACTCACCTTTACAAATTAGAGGTACTTGTACTTAACTGGAGTATTAACGTTTCATGCAATTTTGTTTTTCTACAAATACTTTACCTTTTACTCCACTGCATTTGTCTGACAGCTTCAGTTGCCAGTTTCTTTTCAGATTCCTCCCTGTCCAGTGAAAAGCTCGTATCTCCAGACGTGTTGAGTGTTTATGCTGAGCTGAAGGATGAAGAGTTCCTTCATGTCTTCAGCTCAGTGAACTCTTTAAAAAGCCTCTTGGATCAGCTGAAAACACATCGTCACAAAGCTGAAAACAGCCTGTTTTTCTGAGCTCGTCACACTTTTGGACATACATGGTTCTCACAGGACGCCGCGCTGCAAACACATGATGATCTTATAGAATATGATGGATTGCTGTAGATTAAAGCAGTAAAATGCAGCAGGAATATTAATCCACAAACAGCAGATAGAAAACTTTACTGCAAGAGTACTTTTTAAACCTTAAGTACATTTTCCCGTTAACACATACTTTTACTGCAGTACTACTACATTTCCACAGCGCTCTCAGCTGCTCGGTAGGTGAAGTGTGTCGGAGAACCCTGGTGCAGTTTTCTGTGCTGACAGGTCAAACACAGCTGGTGTGTTCAGGGTTTGAAATATCGTCCTCTGGTCTCTGCAGAGCGTGTGCTAATGTCTCTGCTGATGGTCTCGACTGGACTTCCTGTCCGTCTCCCTCCTCCACCACCCCCCGAGGTTATTAATACATGCCTCGTGCACGTTCCCTGCCGGTGTAATTATTGTGTCATTCACAGTCTGGACTCGCTCTGATGACTCCTCCCTGATTAATGAGTGTGATCGTTGCAGGTGGCCGCAGTTTAATTAGGATTAATTGGTTTTCACATCCAAAGTCACCTGTGGGGCGCGGCAGGTGGAGCAGGTCCAACAAGAGCAGGTTCATTTGAGTCCATCAGGAAGCATCCAGGTGTTGCAGCAGCACGGGACAGAAATATCAGAAAAAAAGTCAAAATAGAGTATTAAAAATGAAAATAATCTACATAAAAACAGAAACTCAAAATTTCACTGCGACAGTTTCTAAAAAAATCTGATTTTAATTACAAAAATGAGTGTGCTTTTAATAAGTTCTCCAGATTTTATACTGTGACAGATTTTGGTAAAAATGCGTCTTATCAGTAATTTAAATTGAATCCCACCTGAAGTGCTCTTCCTGCCATTAAAACTGCTGTAAACTGAGTAAATTGCTCTCTTAAATATGATGGTGATGCTCATTGTATCTTACATTGAAAGGCTGATAATATCTCTGCTTTGAGAGCCTCCATGAATACAGTGATGAAGAGAGGTTTCAAAGTGAAGGCTTTATGTTAAAGTGATGATGATGATTTAGAAAATGAAGTATAATGCAAAGCCGTGTACTTTAAGTAAAACGTCAAACCAAACCCTGAAACAAGCCTCACATGCTCTTTAACTCTAACTCAGCAGTGCTTTGAGCTACATGCTAACATTAGCATGCTAACACACTGATGTTTAGCAGGTGTAATGTTTACAGTGATCTCCGCGGTTTAGCTTGTTAGCATGCTAACATTTGCTAATTAGCAGTAAATAGGAAGCACAGCTGAGGCTGATGGGAATGTCTTTAGTCCTGCAGGTGTTTGGTCAGAAAACAAAAACACGTTAAAACGTTGACCCGATGATGAGGATGACAATTCATCAACCAAATTTCATGACACTTCATCCAAAACGAGTTCCACCTGGAGCAAAGCTCAGGAGCGACCGTCACTGGCCACAGCTAAAGACGGATGGTATCATTATTATCACGGCCATCTTGAGTTACAGGTGTTGTTCCTGCCAGCAGCTTCCTGTCTGAATGAGTCTCAGTTACCCCTCATCAGTAAAAATAGATGAAACCTAATCTCATGAAGATGCCGGTGTGTCGGAGGCCCGAGGCTGCAGGTCCGCTCTGACAGAGCCTCTCAGAGGAATATCGTGTTTTGTATCTGGACTTGCATCAGTGAGCAATTTCTCCATTCTGCCCCAAAGAGGCAGATGAGAAGATGGATATCAGTTTCATGTGTGAGTGTCCGGTGCAGCGGCAGGTCCACGGCCTCGTCGGTGTGGACATGAGCAGTGTGACGTGTTATGAAGTCAGAGGGCTCAGAACGAGCAAACCGCCGGCCTGACCGGCAAGAAGATTCAGGATTTTCAGCTGTGCTCAGACTGAAAATCCAGCAGAACTCGACTTTAAAGGGCGTCGACGTTTTTTAAAAATCCGGAGTCAGATGTTTCAGTTCATATCAGTTTCATCTCTGTGCATCCAGCACGGAGACAGGTCCAGGATCTGTTAAGCCTAGCTTAGTACAATACTACAGGAAGCTGCCCCAAATGTCAGAGTGTTCCTTTAAGGGGCGTAATTAAAAGCTTGAGTTTGTCCGGGATAGACTGGAAACGATGGGGTCACCAACTTCAAAATAGCAATAAGAATGAAAAGGGTGGAGGTCGTCCTGCGTGAACGGGTGCAGCGAGAGAAGAGGAAAGTGAAAACGCCTGCAAGCCTGTACGAAGGGGTGAAAAGCCTCGAAGGCAGCGTAGTGTTGTCAACACATCAGTGGGGGACTGCAAGTTAATGTTCACACAAATACTGCACTTAAGTACGAATTTGGGGTAGTTTTCATCCTACTTTCTGCTTCTACTCCAGCACATTTCAGAGGGAAACCTTATACTTTGCATTTATTGGACAAATGATATTCGTTACACAGAAAACGTATCCAGAGTTCATATATATGATGTTTTGTTAATCAAACTCTCAAATCCTGCTTTGACATGAATGCAGGAGATCAGACAGAAGAGGACAACAGTCACAGGAGACATCTAGAGTACTTTTATTTTTTATACTTTCTATACTGAGTATATTTTGATGATTATACTTTTTATGAAGTAACCTTTTCAATGCAGGACTTTCACAGTGTAGTATTAGTACTTAAGTAAAAGATCGGCATACTTCTACCTTTGCTGTACCACATCATGAGGAAAGTTTGAAGTAACTCGAAGGGAAAGTACTTCACAATGTTCCTGATGTTTGCAGAGGACAAGCAGGCAGGTAGGCGACATGTTTGGAGTCAGTTTTGTGTTTGTGCTGCCTGCACAGTGAACGCAGCACGCCAGCGTCTAAACAGGACGCATTCAGCCACAATACTGCTTTCAGTGAGGACACATTTTGGCAGCTTGGTACAAAATCATTGTAGATATCCAGTCAGACATAAGGAAATAGACTGGAAGGCCACAAAGACGCCTCTGTTACATGCTTAGAGAAGGCAATGTGGATGAAGTCTTCTGTCCGTCCTCTTTCTTGTAATGTTGAAAAATCACCTGAGAAACTTTTATGGATTAAATATCCAGACGTGAATAAACACGCACAATTAAACTCCTGAGAACTGAATCTGCTTCACATACATCTACGACATTACCACAAAGAAGCCCTGAGCATTGAGTTACTGCATTGTGAAGTTATAGCCTCAGGTGCGTGGACGGCGTACCTGGTGATAAACGGCGTGTGTAGAGTATCTGATGGTGTCACTGCTCAGCTGCTTCTTACTGTCCTGATGCGTCTGTTTGGAGGCTGCGTGTACACACTTAGAATCTGTTCTGTTTTCTCTGCAGGGCGAGACAGAGATCCCATCGGTGGCCGTCACCAAGTCTCCCAAAGGAACCGGCCTGGACGGGCTGGAGATCGAGCCGGACTCCTACGACGTCCCCGTCGACCTCTCCTCAGACGAAGAGTACCTGAGCGTGGAGGAGGCCGACCCCTCGCGAGCCGCCCGCATCAAGAAATCAGTCGTGAAGAGCACAGAGACCCTGAAGGCCGCTTTCTCCAAGGAGAACATGAGCAAAACCAAAGGCAACCTGGGCACCAAGTTCCACAACCTGGGCGAGAAGGTCATGCCGCCCGAGCGCAGGGACAAGATGCACCAAGCCGGCGAGCGGCTGAAGCAGTCCGGCGAGCGGCTGAAGGAGAACATCGCCAAGAAGGCTCCGAGCAAAGAGACCTTCCGCATCAAGCTGAAGAAGGAGAGAGCCGTCGCCGAGGGCCAGGAGGGCGCAGAGGGCGAGACCGCCGCGCCGGCGGGGGTCACCTACACCGAAGTCGCCATGGAAACCAAGAGGGAGGGGCCCGTAGAGGAAGCCGGTGCCACCCGGATAGGAGAAGAGGATTACAGGAAGTAGATCAGACGGCCCTGACGTGAAGAGGAGGCGGACAGTGGAGAAAGCACGTAATGACCAGGATTTAGAGGGAAGGTCTGTGATTGGTTGACTTGGATGACGGACATTTTTATTTTCCAGAATGTTTTAAAAGAGAAAAAGTTCTTGAGATGGGAATCGGTACTGACACCACAAACTCATCAGAACGTGAGCTGGTGGTTTATTAATTCTCTTTCAGAGTGTTAATTCAAGTGAAGTTACTCTGTCTGTCTGGTTTTAACAATTACAGAATTTAAACAACTGGAAATCTTTATTTCGAATGCACTACGAAAAATTCAGCTTTACGATTTGTTTAACTTATTTGAGAATTCAAATTGAGGTTGAGGTTCATTTGCACGAGACAGCTGGAAGGAAATACAGTAAACGGTAACGGATAAAAGTCGGGGAATGACGGCGAATGTTGATCTGAAGTTCATATATTGATCTTTTATCTGAATGTACATATAACGTTGTACATACGGCCAAAACTGGGCAGGTGAAATTTGGTCCATGCAAGCCTCAGCTGGTCTCTGAGGAGCCTGGTGAGAAAATAAAATGCAGTGGATTTAACGTCAGACTGGTTTCTGGATGCAAAGTAGTGGGAAGGAGATGAAGTTAGAGGGAACTTTAAGGTGCTTTAAAGCAGCATCAGCTTAGGTAGATGTCTACGAGATTTAAGCGTGGGGGCTTCGTTAACCAGAAATTCAGCATCAGTAAACTGTGATATTCATGCTGCGTTCAAGTCACGTGGGATAAATTCTGGATAAGACGTCCTCTGGAGTGGCAGTACTGTCGCTTCACGATAGACTGATTCAGCCTGACGCTGCCTTCATGGTGCCTAGTTTCTGGTTTGGAAAGATCTGGATTCGTCTTACCCGAACCGCTCAGTTGTGAGCGTTGCGTCCGTCCCACTGAGATCGTCTTCAGTGGACAGAACTTCACTTTACCCAAGTCACTTCACTTAACAGAATATATGAGTCATGACGGCGTGTAAAGCTCCATCAGCTAGCTCCAGCTAGCTAGCTAGCAAAGCAAATCACGCTTATTAGAAAAGTGCCTGTCAATGAGACGGCGACTCAAAGTGCTTTACATAAGATATAAAGATATTCAGACGAGAACAGAAGCACAGAATATAAAAAAGAGTGCATTATTAAATGAGTAAAATAAGGTAGAAGAAAGGAATGAGCTTAAGTAGAAAAAACAGATTCACTGCCGCCATGTGGGCGACGTGATGCTCACGACATTTTGATTGGCTGGTCTAAGTCGCTGTCACTGCACACCTGAGCTGAACATGGCAGCCTTCGAGCTGCTCCCTCTGCAAATACAAAGAGGTACAAAAAAAAAAAAAAACATTTCTTATTTCCATGTGATTGGACATGAATGAAAACATGAATATCAAATTCCAGTAGATCCCCTGACGTCCTCCACGCTCGACCGTCAGGCGTCTTTAAAGTTTGACGAACATCAGCTCATAGACTCATTTTCCCAGAATTCAGCCTGACAGATTTGGTGTCTTTGGAAACTTTGGGATCCCCACGAGAACTGAAATAAACTTCCCGTGTGTGTTTTGAAGCTCGTCCAGACGACGTTACTTTGATCAACTCTTGCTCGGCGCAGCTTTAGGTTTGATGGAGCAGCACGTCCAATAAAATCGTCCGTTATTGATCCCCCAGTGAGGAAACGTGCAGTGTTACAGCGCAGCGACAGAACAGTACAGTCGCCATGAAGTCATAAAACTAATGAAAACTTTGCATGAACTCTGCGGCAGCGCAGCCTCACTGATCTTGATTGTCATGTTTTCGACATCAGGCTGTAATTACTCTCCTGAAGGTGAGCATCGTGGATTTAAGGCGGTCTGAGATGAGCTGTTGGCGGCTTCAAAGCGTCTCGAGCGCTGCTGTATGAATGTTAAATTTCTTTTTTTTTTTTGCTGCTTGATATTCATAGTTTCTTCTGAAGCTCAGCGAGCAGACTGACTTCATTCTCCTGCAGTGATTAGTGAGCTAACAGCTTCCATCAGGACGACAGGATTTCAGTCATCACATACATTTTCTGTGGAAGCTTAGCTTAAAGTGCTGTGTCTTATTCTGAAAAATACACTTCCTGTATAGCTTTAAACTTCTTTCTCTTCTCACAGATCTTCCTGCTGGTGGATGTGATGCAGTAGATTGATAGTATTTGTTTATGAGGTTTGAGATTTTAGCTAGCTTTCATCTCTTGCATATATTACGCTCTTTTTAATTTTTGACTACACCTCAGTTTCCATGTTGTGTTTTGCTGTCATTTTTACAATCTTCTCGATCCAGTTTTAATGTTTTATGAGGAAACTCAGCTCACTAAGGACCTGTGCTGTTGTTATTTTGGCCTGTACTGTGTAACCAGCACCAGACTTTACTCATTTTGTTCTGTTTTTGTATAAATAAAGTTCTCATGAGACCTGTATGAAGTGAAATGCTGCATAAAAACAGCACATACACACAAACAAAAGCCGACCTGTGTGTTTTATGTTGTGAGGTGTTAGCCGTCGTGTCTCTTTGAGCTCCGATCACTAACATCTCAAGGCGGCGTTGAGCAGCAGGGCAGAGGCTCCCATCATCTCTCCTCCCTGTCGCTATCGTCCACTCATCTCATCTCTCTGTGGCCCAAATTAAATCTCTAACACACAATCACTCAGCTGAGTCAGCAGAGTCCCGCGGATTCACTTCTCCGCCGGCGTCGGCGTCCAAATGAAATGCCAATCAGTCTCCTTCACTCAGGAGGGAATTTACTGCCGGGCTGGTCTGCGTGTGGCCGGAGGGCTCAGCAGCACTCTGTCAGCTGAGAATGTATTGGCCCTAAAACAAACACAGGGGCCCTTATTTCCTCCAAGAGTCCAGATTCAGAGCTTTATTCTGGATCTGGACTGGCTTTATTATTCCTACATAATTTCATGATAACATGATCACAGGAAATACTGGGGTCTGATAAGACGGGTCTCAGTGGGTGTTAGCAACGCTTAACAACAGGTAGGATTACAATTAACCTTCAAAGCAGCCTAATTTGTTAATTAATGTGTTTTCTCATCTGAAACCATCACAACAAAAATGTCTCTCCTTCATCGTGTGGGTTGTTCGTCCTCACGCTGAATGTGACAGACATGAAGCAGAAAGGCTGCAGAAGACTTTATTTTGTGGTGATTTTGAGTTTTTTACTCGATGACACACTTTTAAAGCAGCACAAGACTTCACATATTCACCACACACACGCACACACACACACACACACACACGCACCTACACACAGGCCTACAGTTATGAATAGTTCATGTTATATTGAAGACGTAACAATAACAGAACAGAACAGCTGATAAACGTGCAGGAAGTTTGTGGAAAACGAGCCGTTTGGATGAACTCTGAACAGATTATTTCCTGTGAATATTTCATCACAGATGAGTTTTCCTCGTGTTTCAGCCACTTGTTCTCCAGTTCTCTGTCTGTATGATGTGTTTTTGGATTTTTAACAGTCATTCATAATGAACAAGCCTCCTTTGACAGATTCAGTTTTCTTCTCCCTGACGCTCTGCCATCGTTCCACCAGCTCGGTGGTCAATCAATTGTCCGGCTGATATTCTCCTACATTAGATTAGATTAGATTCAACTTTATTGTCATCGTCAGAGTGCAACACAGAGACAACAAAATGCAGTTTAGCATCTAACCAGAAGTGCAAATAGTCAACGATCCAAAAAATATACACATGTAAGTAGTGCAAGTGGCGTGAGGTATAAACAGTATGAACAGATCGAGGTGCAGGTAGTGCACACTGACACAATGCTGATTTAAGTTAAGCTGAAAGTCCTGTGTGTGTTTGGCTTCCGGTTCTTTCAGGGTTAGTTAGGCCCTGCTGGGTCAGGCTGTGTTTCTCAAAGAGTGAAATCAGGAAATATGTGATCGGAGAATACATGATCAATGTAAAAATCTGACCCTTAAACGTCCACTTTCACATTCGGATCCAAAGACGCAGCTTCGTCCTCAGACGTGTTGTCCTGAACAGGGTGATTCTGCTCTCAGCTGCAGTGTTTCCGCTTTGTTCACCAGTTCTGGAAGAAGTATTCAGATCCTTCACTTAAGTAAAAGTACTAATATGACGCTATGAAAATACTCCACTGCTAGTAAAAGTCCTGCATTCGAAAGTATGCATTAGCTACAAAATGTACTTAAAGTGAAACTCGTCCTGCAGCAGTAAAGTGTTTTTCTGGCTGCTGTTTGTGGATCAGTTACTGCTGCCTTCATGTGTCTGCTGCCTTTTTCCTGCTGAAGGTGTTAAAGCTCGTCTGAACTGCTTCAGTCTGATCAGATTCTGCAGGATGGTCACGTTTCAAACCTGTGAACAGCAGATCTGAATCAGCGCCTGACGTGTGTTCGAGTCTCCCTGTGATCATGAATCTGGAGGTTTCTGTAAACCAGCTGCAGTCTCATCTGCTCTCTGCAGGCTCTCAGCTGCTCCGTCTAATTTCAGCACTGCTGCTTTTTATAACCTCCACCGAACTTAGACAGATGACACCACCCGCCATAGATATCGGTCGTCGCCTGCGGCCACCTGTGCTTCACCTTCAGCGGGTTGTACCCGTCAAAGCTTGAGAGAAGTGAGGATAATTAATTTGGCCTCGTTCAGGCAGATCTGTGATTGTGAGCCACACGATAACTCTGTTGCACTGCAGCGTTTCTCCTCCTGCAGAGCAGCACTGACGCCAGAAACCATAATTTTGATTTATTTCAGTGCTTATGAGAGAGAGAGGCAGAGAGAACGAGATAGAGACGCCGCTCTGGAGTGATTGCATTCAGCTCCATCTGTTTGTTATGCATTAGCCGAGCACAATTGAGCTCTTCAAGCAATCTGTTGAAGAGAAATGGCCTCGGGTGATTCCGGCGCAGGGAGGCGAGAGAGGAGCGCCGTCTGCTGATCCGCGGCTCCATTAACACAATTTCATCTTCTCCTTCAGAGTGTGAACGCTTCTTCTTCTGTGCCAGAAACACTTGAATAACCTGCGGATGCTCCCCGAGGAGCCTCTGTTGCTCTGAGGTTGACTTGTCAAATCTGTTCTTTTCGCAGTGTAACACCTTTTTCACAGGTAGGATTTACAGGAGCGAGCTTCAGTTCTGCATTCAGGACAGATTCGTCGCCTGAAAAGCCCAAATCTTCAGCTAGCGTCCAGGAAATGTCTTCCTTAAAATTATCTGTGTCAAACGCTCGCCGAGGCTGCGGCTCGGAGGTCTTGTCATGTTTCTTCTTTGTGCACTGTGACTGCTACAAGACCACAGAAGAAGAGCTATCAAGTGAGAAGACGAGTGACTGAGAGTCTGAAAGACACTGTCTCATTTCCATACAGCACAGTGTTGCAGAAACATGACGCCGCCTGAGTGACATTTCCATTAAAAGAGTCCTGCTCAGCGTCAGACTCATGATGGGTGGATTTAAATAAAGGTTAACAATCGACACTGCACAGCCAGAGACGCCCTCTTTTTAATTCACCGTTCTTCTTCCTCGTCGGAACCTGCCGACCGCTACCCACAATGCAGCTCAACTGCAGATCGTTGGGCAGGAGACCGGGGTGTGTTATGCTGCTAGCGGCAAATGTAGCCTGTTAGCACCACTGCAGTCCAGCAGGCTAGGCTAAAGCGCAGCCTGTTGCATCTGCTGCATATTTGCATCGCTGTGACCATCACAGATGGTTTAAAGCAGAATGTGACACCATCAACACAATATTCTCTTATTGTTCATGAAAAACCAGAATCAACGTACATTCAGTGTCTGTTGAATTTAAGTCGTTAAAGTATACTTCAATTCATCGCATCATTCTTCTAAACTCAGTCACATTTTCAGGTTATTAATTTCCGTAACATTCCATCGTCCTCGTCCTCGAGCCTCCCGGACATGTCCCTCACTGATTGGAGGGTTTTAACGACTTTGTTTCAGCTTCAACGACAGCTTTCCCAACAGGATGAAGAAATAAATGAACAGATGAGCCATTTAAACTGCAAATCGACCATAAACGCAGCATTTACTGCCTGTTTGTTTACTGAGTTTTGTTTTTTACAACATCCATTTGGCCTCAGCGCAGAAGCAGCAGGTGGACGGGTTTAATTTGTCTGCGTCCTCCATATTTGAGAAATGATGAAGCATTTATCATAGTTTCCTAATATTCTCAGTGCGATTGAGGACTGGAAGCTGTTTTTGTTCCACAGTTCATCAGACGATCTGAGCCACGTTATTTGGAGGTCGAACTCGCAGTGAGTGGACGCTCTGGAAATGTTGTTCAATCCTTCACTGAACAGGAAAAGTACAGGAAGCACAGAGGGTCAAAGCTGAAGCAGGATTTCAAGCTAAATTTCATGCTAAAATGTCTCATTACGCAAAAAATCCAAACTCTGCTGGACAGGCCGGGAGTCATTCGTTATGCTGCATTCACAGATCGTCGACAGAATGGGAAGAACAGGACGCTCATGCATTACTCCAAGGTGGATAGCAAGTGCTAACCTTTCTGCCACACCAGATAAACAGCTGACATTTGCTTCTTTTGTTATTTTATATATTTGTAGCAGTTGTTATGAGGCGTTTTTTTCCCATTTTGCTGCTCATAATTACAGTTTAATAAATATGGCGTGAGCACGACATTAATGACAGTTTCCATGTTCAAAGTCTGCAACTGAGATTTTCTGGTTTGGCTTCGACTCTCTGAAGAAAAGACATCAAAGTGAATCCCACAGAGCAAAATCTTTCAAGTGACTCATACATCAGGCCTCGCCACATTCACTGATGTCACACTGAGCGTTTCAACAGCTGTTGAAGGTAAAAACACCTGCTGTGACATCACTAATAGTGGGCGTGGCCAGCAAAGCAACTCATGTGGCAGTTTCAACTGAAATTTCTGAGTTATATGTTGTGGGTTTACCTTTTAATGTTTGTTAGTTAACAAGAAATGTAATAAGCTATCGGTGAAAATGTGAGACAGAAATAGAGATTTTTGCAGAAAAAAAGAAAAAACAGAATAATAAATCCATATGTACATGAATTAAATTTCTCCTTTCTTTCAAAAGCTGAAATTGCATCACATCTTAATTACATTTCTTTACTTTTAAAACAACCTTTAATTTTTTTCAAGACGATTGTTTCAACTACAGCCTCCATACATCATCACAGCGGGTTTGTGTCTTTTCCTCTCATGCTTCCTCAGTGCCCTGCCATGTTATTACATCGACAGTTTCATTGGGGTGTGTGTGTGTGTGTGGGTGTGTTTGGGAATGGGCGTTGCACAGACTTTCCTTGTTTTTATCTTTTGTCAAGCACCTTGAGTTGCATTTTATGTATGAAAGGTGCTATACAAATAAAGTTTGATTTGATTTGATTTGATTTAAAAATGAGACAGAAAGAATTTAAAGATTGTTTTTAATGGTTTAATGTTTTGGGCACAAACTGAAACAGCAGACCAGAACAGGTGTCCACTACAGTTCAGCTTGTCTGGATCAGCTCAGAAACGTCGTCTTCTCACCTGTGAACTGTATGAATGTAGACGTCTTGTCAATGCAGAGTGAGTGTGAATGGAGCTCAGTGTGCGGGATCTGCTCGCTTCGCCTGTCAGTCAGTTTTCGGGGAACATAATGACTCATCAAGCTGTGAAAAAGAGAGTGTTTTCTTTCCAAAATGACAAATCCAGCGTTTGAAAGAACTGACACCTTCTGTTAGGGAAATGAGCTCTGAGACGACGGCAGAGGAAGTGGAATACTAATGAAGCTGTGAGCCAGTCTCACATCTGTGCTCACACAACAGTGACAATTAACAACCAATCCCATTTCTCTGAAGGAGCGGTGCGCAATCTTTGACCTTTACTGACCTCTGTCAGCCAACAGCCAGAACTGCAACAACACCACTGACACATGGGATCAGTGAGGGAATGGGGGAGACCTTCAGGGTCTCAGATCTATATTCTTCCCGGACCTGAAGTGAGTATCCAGCATCAAGCTGAAGTTCAACCTGCTTCAGGATCCAGTTGTACACTGCGATCATTCAGTCTGTTCTCTGTTCAGCCATGTCTGTCTGGTTTGGATCGGCTGCCATCGCACCCTGGACACCACCTGCTCCGACTCCTCTCCTCTGGTTAAATACATGCTGTCCTTTGACGTGTGCGTATCATCCACCAGAGCACACTGCACACTGTAGACATGTATACAATGCGTATACTGTGCATTAACACCCACTTCATATATATTTTGGTGGCACGGTGGAAACACTGTCTCCTCACAGCTAGAAAGTCCCAGGTTCGATTCCTGCTGTGGGTGCTGGTGACGTGTCCTCCACCATGCCTTCAGTGCCTGCTGCTCGAGGAAAAAGGGCCTTTCTGTGTGGAGTTTGAATGTTCTCCCTGTGTTCACCTGGAGTATCCTCCATAAAAATACCCCCACTAAAAACATGCAAGAAGATCACCACCTGACCAATGGTGACGAAAGGAAATGGTTCCCTGGGCGCCGCTGTCGGGGGCAGCCCACCACTCCTGGTCTGCCACGGAGGAAGGGCGACCAGGATGGGCAAATGCGGAGAAATAATTTCACAAAGCATGGCATGTGCATGTAGTGTGGGCATGTTTGTGCAGTGATAATAAAAGTATGTTCTTCTTCTTCTTCTTCTCCTATAAAGTAATCTATTACATTATCCATTCAATACTTATTCCTTAGTACTGCCCAGTGCAGTCAGTGTATCCTGCTACTTCCACTGGATGGAGGGGCATCCCAGCACAGAGCTGACCTTCTTCACCAGTCAGCCAGGTCTCTTCCTGTCAGCCGTCGAGATGCCGCTGCCCCAAAAGGCCCTCCATAGAAGACGACTGGTGCCACCACAGAGTCCAAACAGGTCCTCAGGAGTGTCTCCTGCAGACTGGAAGACCTGAGACTCCTCAGCAGATCCAGTCTGCTCTGGCCTTTCTTAGTGCATTTGTATTGTCAGTCCACGCTTACCTTCACTGAGCTGTTATTTTTAGCTGTGTCACTGTTTCTGCCTGGAAATTGTTTTCTGTGTCGACTCTCTTGTGTGATACTGGGCCAGTTAAGCTGATTGTGATTCTGATGTATCATCCTCATTACCTTGACAACCACATCAACCCACACCTGGTCATTTAATGCTGCAGAACAGTAAAAACGTCACCCATCACCCCTTTTAGAAAATATCCAGTGAAATAATGACTGTCAGATAACAGTTATTTTGGGGCAAAAAGGCGTAAATAGCCTTTCTGGATGGTGCTCAGTGGGCTGATAAGCTTCCTGCTGGCCCTGAGGCGAAGCCTCCCGGCAGCCGGCACTCATTACCGCCTCGCTCAGGTTAAACCAGGATCCACCTCTGCCTCTCCTCTAAATTACCTCTCCATCGAACACTGGCAAGCCAAGAAAAGGAGGCAAGGCCACAGGATGACACGCTGTGTGGCTGCACCGAGCCGGCACTCACACCACAGCAGAAGAAGCTTTCTTTTCCACAGGCTGTGTAAAGACTGGCTCAGGTCTGGGTTTGGTTTGAAGATGTCTGGAGATTCATGAACAGCTACTGCAGCACACGTTCATGAACGGCAGGCCGTCTGTGTGGTGGTGGTTCACTACGTGATGCTTTTCATATTAACTATGAATCAGTGTCTCACTTATGATATGAAGGAGCCAATATGTACATTTCACCGTACAACTATCTTGACCAAATTATCTCAATGAAAACATGTAAATCTTCCAACATGAATTTCTCTTTTTTCAGTTGTTGGAATGTGGATTTATTTCTCTTGTGATTTTCCTCATCTTTGGCTGAGGCTGAGCATGTCCTTGACCTGTCTCTGAAGCTCCTGGACTCACAGAGATTAAACTGATGTGCCTCTGAGACATCTGAGTCTGCAAGATGTTAAACAACCATATCACATCAGATGTCTGAATATTCCTTTAATGTGTTTGAATCACCCCCACACCCCCATGTTGTGTTTCTATGATTACATTCCTCAGTTCAGCTGTTCACCGATGGTGAGTCGAGGAAGCGGCTCTGCAGCTCGCTGAGCGTCATCAGCGATGCAGCAGGCAGTCAGCAGGCCCGTCAATCAAACGCAGCCACCAGGGAGCTCCACCTGTGTGCTCACAGACAGGCAGGGAGCAGCATGCAGATTAAACAAACACCCCCTCCCCTCACTGCCTGCTGCACCATGGGGGGTGGAGATATGAATTATTCACTAACACACACACAAATACACACACTGTGCAGCGCTGGAAGACGTGTTCAGATCCTCTACTTAAAGTGTCAAAGTAAAAGAATTCATGTTGCAGTAAAATGTTCCCTGTCAGTGTTTTCTATTATATCTGCTGTCTGTGGATTAATATCACTGCTGCATTAATGCGCATGCTGCTTTTTACTGCTGAAGATGTTTAAGGTTGAGCTCATTTGAACTACTTTATATCCTGTTGGCTGCTTTAATCTACAGCAATGCATCATATCCTATAAGATCATCATATGTTCGTAACGTGGCTGTACTGTGAGAACCACCTGCCTCTAAAAATTACAAATAAATATATTTTTGGGGACATGGAACATTATACATGGAGAAAGAGTGCAGACATGCTGATGCTGCAAAACAATATAATGCAATATTTCCAAACAGTATTTTTCTTTATTAGGGCAATGATAAATATATTATATATTATTGTATTTTTTGTGTCTGCTTTGTTCTACTTTATTCTGGCCTTTGACATTTTTTTTCTTCACAAATACAGATAGCAATAATTACACTTTTGACAGCCTCCTCTTATGAGCTTTTAATTTGTAGACTTTGTCAGTAAAGCAACCACAGGAAGGCTTTTATTTTCGAAGGCCACGGCGGAAACCCTTTGCACTGTTGTTGACAGTGACGCTGACAGTGCTAAATGGTAGTCGCGTTGGATGATTTAAGTGGAGCAAACTCCTTAGTCATGGCGAATTTTAAGTTTCTGGCCTGTACATATACTTAAAATTGATAAGAAACATTTTACTTTGATAATCTGTGAATCTGAAATTCAAGTTTTAAACATGATTTCTTGGCAGCTACGATTAGCTAGCTACCCATCCGGCTACTAGCGTTAGCGCCCGGTTGCCTGACAACAGAGAGGAAGCCTAACAAACCAGCTCACAGCTAGCGGGCTAACAGCGCGCTGGTTGGCTAAAGGAGTTCCAGAATTGGGTTAGTCTCCTTTTATTTAAACATCTCGTCGTATGTCTGGCAGCTAGTAGAGTCCAGACAATGGCGGATGATGGTAACGTTAGACGGGGAGATGAAGACGACCGCGGTCCCGGAGCAGCTCACCAGCCGTTTGTGGTGATGGAGTGTTTACTGGAGAAGTTAAAGGTGTTAAATTATGAGGAGGACGTTCTGGCCAAACACAACATGAAAAACCTGTCCAGGTGAGACGTAACTTCTAGTTAACTAGCTAACTAAAGCCTTTGGGTCTCACAGGTGTCTAATTTATATTTTTTTAGTAACGTGGTCTCCAAATGTTGGCAGCTAAACCTGTTCAGTTTGACCAGAAATGATCCATGAGTGGACACGATCCATGTGTGGACATGATCCATGCGTGGACACGATCCATGAGTGGACACGGTCCATGTGTGGACACGATCCCTGAGTGGACACGGTCCATTCGTGGACATGATCCATGCGTGGACACGATCCATGAGTGGACACGATCCATTCGTGGACATGATCCATGAGTGGACACAATCCCTGAGTGGACATGATCCGTGAGTGGACATGTGGATTGTGCAGGATGATTATTACTGCCACATTTAACATTTGTAGGACTTTTACTCGAATACTCTGCGTCAGTACCGTCCTGTGGTATTTGTACTTGAGTATTTCCATTTTCTGCTACTTCATCTTCAGTCCATTTCGGAGACAAATATTATACTGTTACTCCAACACAGTTGTGTGACAGCTTTAGGTACTTCACAGCTTGAAGTAATTTCTCCAAAACATAAATAAACTCCTAAAGTACAATGTATATTTGTAGGTTAAGAGAGCCAGCAGTATTTAAAGTACCTGTTACATTAAGGTAATGAATACATCTTATCAGTACTTGTACTCCAGTAATATATAATATTCTGAAAAAGACGAATCTGTATCATGAGTACTTTAAGTATATTTTGATGCTCACACTTTTATACTTTGAATGCAGGACTTTTACACTAACAAGAATAGCAGAGTATTTATACACTGCAGTATTGCTTCTTTTACTTTTATATGAGTACTTCTTCTCAGAAAGCCCCTCACTGCAGTGATGTCCCCCGTTTTCCCCCATCAGACATTACTTTGTCTCTAGTTCGTATCTGGCGTCCAACCCGGGCGAGCAGTTCTACATGTTCACCATCATCGCGGCGTGGCTCATCAGCACGGCAGGGAGGCCGTTCGCCGAGCCTCAGGAGTACGACGAACCCAACGCCACCGTGTCCAACATCCTGGCGGAGCTCAGAGCTTTTGTAAGTGACGCTGAACCCTCACGAATGTGTCGTGACTCCGAGTGTCTGCGGTTAAAATGGAGACTCTGAGGCGTTGAGTCCAGTCAGATCAGATTTTCACCTTTTCAGCAAGAAACCAAGCCAGGTCCAAGTCTTCATATGCATGTATTGATGATGTATGTTAGACGGACAAAAAACAGAAATCAGCTCCTCCTCACAGCTGACACTTGGACTCAGACTCCTCATTGTTCGCTGCTGTTAAACAGTCAGAGCTTTGAGAGCATAGGGAAGAATTTGACTCATCGCTGTGTCTGTCAGGGTGTTAAAGTGGACTTCCCGCCCTCCAAACTGAAGTCAGGTTCAGGCGAACACGTGTGCTTCGTGTTGGACCGGCTGGCTGAAGAGGCTCTGAAGAGGAGGGGCTTCTCCTTCAGAAGGTACTCAGACATTTCTAAAACAAATCCGCTCTTTCCCGTCTTTCGCCTTCGCTCTCCTTGTTTTCAGTTTTTGTGCTGCTCATTGCTTTTGATCGCCTGCTGGGTGACATTTTCTTGAGCTGTAAAGATGAAACTTAAAGGGTTTCTGAGTAAACAAACAAAGTTATGTGCACGTGGACTATCACTCACCTAAATACATTGTGTGCGTCCATCCTCGTAAAACATCTGCAAAGCTTGTCTAAGTACTGTAATCGTGCATTGTTTACGTCCATGTCCACCAGCTTGCTTTGCACGTTACCGCCACCTGTAGGTCGGTGGAGTGCTGTCTCGCTGTTGCTTAGACTGTGTGTCATGTCACCCATAATTGCATCCTCATCCTCACAACATAACATTTTAAACGAAGCATCGCGCAGCTACAGAGATGCTCCGGCCAGCAGGGAGCAAACAGCTCATCATCATCATCATTTTAATACCTTTTCAGTCAAAGTGAAATTCAGACGGCGTTAATCGGTCGTGTTCACGTCTTCTGATTTCTTGTCCTTTTTCTTGCTTTCCTCCAGACCAAACTACCCAACAGAAACCACAGAAGAAGAGTCTGTGATAGAAGACGACGCAGAGCTCACACTCAGCAGAGTGGAGGAGGAGATGATCGTAGGTGTCCCGACTTCATTTATTACTTCTAAACCTGAACCTGTTTAAATCGAACTGATTTAATCTGTTTTATTATTTCTAACACTGTTCAGAACATTTAGCGATTGATCAGAGCCCTAAATTTGACCATTAGCTTTCCCAACCATGTGATGTCTCGGCCAGTCTGCTCACATGCAGCGAAGACAGCGTGACACCTGAGTTGTAGGTCCAGCAGCAAACTGAAAAGTTCATTTTTTGCTCATATGAACGTGTTTTTCTTTCCCTGTGTAGCAAATTAACGACAGCTTCTCCTGGATGTGCTTTAAAACGGACCAAAAGAATGTGAATCATGTGACGCCTGTAAAGTGGATTCATGCGTGTTGTGTGTGTGTGTGTGCGTGTGTGCGTGTGTGTGTGTGTGTGTGTGCGTGCGTGTGTGTGTGTGTGTGTGTGTGTGTGTGTGTGTGTGTGATCCCAGGAGGAGCCTGATGAGGAGGAGGAGGAGAATGTGATGGACCTGGAGGCTCTGAAGCTACGGACGGCTCACAGCGTGAGTTCACCTGGACGCATGGCGCATTGAAAAATGACTAATTCGACTCTCAGACCCTTCACTGGACGTTCTGGCGGGACGGCGTCCTTCCTCCCTTCAGGTCTGTAAGTTTGAGTTCTGCGACACTTGATGGCGAAACGGTTCATGTTGTTGGTTCTCTGACAGGAAGCAGAGCCGTCCTCCAAACTGGACGAGATTCTGGAGTCGACGGTCGACGCAGCGGAGTGGAACCTGGAGGTGGAGAGAGTCCTACCGCAGCTCAAAGTCACCATCAGGACAGACAACAAGGTACGCATGCCAAATGACAGAGTTGAAAACTTTGTGTGTGTCACACAAAGTGCTTGACATGATGAAAACACGGGATAAAACCAGCTGCAGCAGGCGGAGACTCCTGTGAGGACGCAGGCATCTCTCAGCTGATTTGACTCTTTAACGTCTCGGTGGTCCCTGAAGGCAACAGTTGGACACCTGTCTGTTGATTTGTCTCAAAGCAGAAGGTGGTCACAAAATGTTGTCTTATCGATCAGCTGTGATGATGAAGACATGCTAAACTTCTACTGCAGCGGCTGTATTAATGCACGTGATTATTAACATTATTAGAATATTCTGAACATTTTCATTTTACAGCCCGCGTGGACAAACTGACACATACAGTTTGTCCACGCGGGCTGTAAAATGAAAGGACATCATCCAAATTAATATGATGAAGCTCAGTATGAAATATGCACTTGGAAGGATTTAAAGGACAGCCTTTATGGACATTATGGACATGAGGACCGAGTGATGAGACAGTAGTTTCCCAGCATGCTCTCTGTGGGCTGCTGCTGTTTCAGGTGTGCGTGACCGGTCTTTGGTCTGTGTGTCGTCTGCAGGACTGGAGAATCCACGTGGACCAGATGCATCAACACAGAGACGGGATCAAGTCCTCGCTCCGAGAGGCCAAGGTGCGTTCACTGACCTGGTTCAACGATAACTGCTGTGATGCTGTTGAGCTGTTGACTCGAGTCCGTCTGCAGCTCACGTGTTCACTCAGCTGCAGCAGTGCAGTGTAACGAAATGCATTTACTAAAATACTGTAAAAACTTCAGTACATGTTTGACGTACTTGTACTGTAGTACAAGTATTTTCTTTTGATGCCATTTTTCTTTCTGCTCCACGTCTCGGAGGGAAATGTTGTGCTCCTCACTGTGTTTATCTGACAGCTTTAATTACTTTCCAAATGAAGATTTTTAACGAAAAAAATGAAAATGGAAAAGTAGAGCTGAAAAGATGAGTCGATTGATTGAGAAGATTAATTATCAGCTCTTCTGATAATGTCTGAAGTGATCTTTGCTGTGGAATCATCTGATGTTTGATCTTCTCACATGTCTGATTGGCTGCTTTTCCTCTCAATGATCTGAATGTGTTTGTAATCATGTGGAGCTTTGGACTGTTGGTTGGACCAAACAAACATGGTGAAGGCGTCACTTTGTGACCACATTTCTCACTGTTTTCACAATGTTTCCACACTAATCAATCAATCGATTGATGGTGAAAGTGATCAGCAGATTGATCCAGAATGACAAGAATCATTGGTTTCAGTGAAACACAAACAGTTAAAATGAGCTCAAAACATCCTGAATATCCAGCTGTGTGTCTTCACGGCGCCCTGTGTGTCCTCGCCTGTCTGTGCAGAGCTACCTGGACAAACTGCAGGAGGACATCGGGAAGACTCTGGAGAAGGTGAGCAGCAGAGAGAAATACATCAACAACCAGCTGGAGCATCTGATCCAGGAGTACCGCAGCGCCCAGGCCAAACTCAGCGAGGTAAAACAGTCACACCTGCGTCTCCAAACTGTCCTCGAGACCAAAACACACGCAGTCACAAAGCGATAACCTCCAGCTGATGGGCTGGAGGGTTGAGGAATGGGTGGAAAGACAGGAAAGGTGTGAGTCTGTCCGTCCATCCTGTCAATCTGTCACACATGGTAACACTCAAGTTTGGAAATATAAACCTGTGTCCTCCTCCAGGCAAAGGAGCGCTACCAGCAGGCCAGTGGAGGAGTCACTGAGAGGACCAGAGTGCTGGCAGAGGTCAGTGAACGCATCATACGAGAAACATCTCCACGAGTCTTTGGGCTTCCTGTCCTGGCCTCCGTCTCAGTTTGCAGGGGATGTCTTCAGACAGTGAACGTGATCATCAGAAGTCATGAGAATCACAGTGTCAATCAATAAAAATGTGTTGATGATGAGAATAAAAGACGAGCAGGACAATGTGTCTTCAGGCTGATTTCACAGTGGGACAGCTGGCTGGACTCGATCCGTCTCTCAGCGGTTGCAGTGAAAATGAGCTCCAGTGATGCACTGAATGATTGACAGACGGGCTGTGACCTGTGACCTTTCGGGTTTTTTTCTGTGTGTTTCAGATCAGCGAGGAGCTGGAGAAGGTGAAGCAGGAGATGGAGGAGAAAGGCAGCAGCATGTCTGATGGAGGTGAAACCAACGACTGAATTAGCTTGACTTTGAGGAAATGAGCTGTCTGTCTCTGCCTCTGACTGTCGTCTGTGTTGGTCCCTCAGCTCCGGTGGTGAAGATCAAGCAGAGTTTGACCAAGTTGAAGCAGGAGATCGTCCAGATGGACGTGAGGATTGGCGTCGTGGAGCACACGCTGCTGCAGGCCAAACTCAAAGAGAAGTCCAACATGACACGCGACATGCACGCCACCAACATCCCTGAGCCCGCCGCCGGACCTTTCGCTTAGCTCCGCCTCCACACTGGGCCCCTGAACCGAAACAAAAACACACCTTTTGTCTCCTGTTTTCTCACCTGAACTGAAAGTGTTGAGTCTCACGACACTCGGCCCTTAAAACTTGCTGGATTTTCATTTAAAACAGAAAATAACCTTTATTTATATTTCAGAAACATTCTTTTGGGACATGCGCGGTGTCGGTCCATCAGCATGCAGTCAGGAAAACGTTTCAGGTTGAACAGGTCACCGATGGGACTTTGTCCTCAATGTCACTGATTTATTTCTTTGCTTCAGCTTTTATAAATAGTATTTGGTATCAGTTTTTTCGTACATGAGCATAAAATAAATGTTGATGCAGATCATTTCTTCAGAAGTTAAAGTGAAATACGCTTTGTTAAATATTTGCTCAGTCTGAGCAACGTGACCTCTAACCTTTCATTTGAAACGTATGCGAAATGTGTGAAATGTTGTGAGCAGGCAGGATGTAACAGAGACACTAGAAAACCAAACAGTAAAGTACCACAGGGACAGTGAGCGACACCGTGAGTGGCTGAGCTTACAACAAGTCACGTGTTTGAGCTTCAGCATCAAATGGAGAAAATGCAGCTGACATGATTCTTTATGTTTGCTTACATGTATTTCCATGTTGTTTAACCACAATTCAAGATGTCAGAGAAATCTGTCCTTCAGCCTCAAACCTCACTTTCCCAAATCCTTTTTACAACCTGACAGCTGATGTGAAGAACACTTGTGAAGTGGAAACTCTTCTCTACCATCTTTTCCATGTGACCCGAATGCAGCATCAGTGTTCCAGGGTGTGACTCCTGTTAACGAGCTGACATGGTGAGATATCACATCGATTTAAATCTGTCTTTACTGATGCTGTTTGAAGCTGCTGAAGGCTTGGTGAAGCTTCTCCATGAGGTCCTGCAGTGAACCTCACAGCAGGTCCATAACTGAAACGTGAAACCGATGCATGACATAAGAGGGCGCCGTCGTCCTGCTGAGCAGGGATGCAGTGGAGGCTGAAGCGCCTCAGCTCACTTTGTGTGCAGGTTTAGTTTGGAACATGTTTTTTGGCTGACGCAAACCTTCATAGTAAAGGTGCACGATGTCACGCATGGTGGGAAATGGTGTGAAAGCACTAAAAGTGCAGATACAATCTCTGTGTGGCTTCATGAAGAATAGTCAGTTCTCTCTCAAAACTCAGCCACCAGACTCCTCACCTGCACAAAAAAGCGCGAGCATATCATCCCGGTCTATGCATCGCTCCACTGGCTCCTCATCCGTTACCACATTGACTTAAAACTTCTACTGACTGTTTACACATCTCTTCATGGTGTGGCCCCCACTTACCTGTCTGATCTTTTACACCACCATACCCCCTCCAGAACACTACGGTCAGCTGACCAGCTGCTGTTGGAGGTGCCCGGGTCCAGATTAAAAACCAGGGGGGACAGAGCCTTTGCAGTAGCAGCCCCCAGACTCTGGAACCGCCTCCCCCTCCACATCCGTGCAGCACAGACTGAACATTTTTAAGTCCCTTTTGAAGACCCACCTCTTCTCACTTGCCTTTGATTAGTGTCTGCTCTTTTTCAAATGCTAGTGTTTATCTTCCCTAGTAACCTTTTAAATTATCTTTTTTGTTGTTGTTTTTGTTTTATTTTAACTCTTGTAGTCAATGTCTTCTAACCCTTTCCTTCTGCCCTTGTTCTTTCCTGTGTTTATTGCATTTTAGGCTCTCTCATGTGAAGCACTTTTGTGCGGCTCAGCTGTCTGTAAATGTGCTATAGAAATAAAAATTGACTTGACTCTGTGTGGAGCGAAGACGGCCATCAGTCACACTTCCAAGATATTTCAAAGTGCTGGCACTTCCTCCAGTGATCCAGTGATGGTCAGAGGGGGACATTTATCTGAAGGGTCTTGTGTGCTGCTGGATGAGAGACAATGTGTGGTTTCACCTACGTTTTTAAAACACAGCACTGCAGAGAGATCACATGATTAAAATATCTCACTGACTGGAGGTTTTTCTTAAGTTTGTTTTCTTTTATTTCATCTTCAAACATTCAGTGTTTTATTCAAGTCTTCTGGTTTTGGACTCGTTTGATAAGCCCTCCCTCTTCCTCCTGCTTCATCTCAAAATTTCATCTCAAAACGGAGAAAATGAACTTTATTCACGCCTCAGAAACAGTCTTTTGGTGTGTGTGTGTGTGGGTCCATCAGCATGAAGTCACAAAAACATTTCGATTTGATCAGTTTATTGATTGAACTCTTTGTGCTGAATCTCATTTTTATTTCTCAGCTTCAATTCTTTGCTTCATTTCTGAAGCTAGCTTATTGAATTTGTATTCACAGTGAAGACTTCGTAGTTGTAGAAAAATTAGTTGTATTCATAAGACTTTGCGCTCACAGCTTTTAGACTCATATAAAAACAATCATAATCCGAACCCAATTTCACAGACTCACGTATGTGACAGCAGAATTTTGTGTAAAACAACTTTTATGACATACAAATTGTTAACTTTACAAATACGAAAATTAAAATATGGACACATCTTTTTGACAGCTACTTTACACCATAAAGAACAAGTTCAAGTAGTGCGTGCCCAGTGCTGCCGCCCAGGGTGTCTGTGTTGTTTTTCGCGCGTGCTGCACTGAGCAACTTCCGGGCACTGAGCTGTCACTCAAAAACTCACTGGCCAATGGCGACGCACTCCTGAAAAAGCCCACCTACGTGAGAGGTTTGTGTCAGAATCGTAAACAAAAACTCAGGGAGCGCAAACAAGAGAGCCGGCAGCGTGACTGCAAAGCTGACGGTGAGAGCAAAAATCTGATCAGTGAGAAAGAAACGAAGCGGTAAATAAAACCATATATTAACAAAACAGTTAAAGACCAATAGTTTACACAATTGCACAAATAATTTGTTTGCAAGTTACAAGTTTTACTTTTGAGATGACATTTTTTTTTCCTCAGTGAGTTGTATTCTCTCTCAAATTTTTATTTTTATTTGATTTTGAAGAAGTTTTGTTTGATTATTTTGACACAAATCTGATTCCATACAGACGTCGCTCCAGTGAAACTTGTTCACGTGTCTGTTCAGTTTGAACAAAGCGGCCACTAGATGTCGCCAGAAGTGAAGTTATTTGTTGCTGAACTTGAGCTTCTGTTTCCATCTTTACACTTTCATTTCAAACGTGTGTCATGGCTTCATGTGACAGAAGTAAACTGTGCAAATGTTCTCAGCAGGCAGCGCTGAAGACCCCACTGAGCTGAGGGGATTTCTGGGGAAGCCTCATTTCATCGAGCTCGTCAAGCTTAAAGCGGAAGTCTTTGTCTGTTCTCACCAAAATAAACAAGAAACGCTCGAACAGGCTGTGGCTTCACTGATGGATAACGGTTCATGTATGAAAGTCACACCAGCCCATTTTCCATAACGTATTTGTAACTGAGTGCATGTTATTTTGTCCTCTCAGGTCTTTTTTTATTAGTTTTGAATGATTCAGTCTTTTATTTGTCTCTAAAAGAACTGATTGAACAGCAGTGATGATGAAAATAGAAATTGATGTCAGTCTTTGGGACATTTGGGAGTCATTTTCTTTACGTCTGCAGTTTTTCACCTCTGCTGTCACATCTGTTCCACTTTGTCTTGTTTTTATGTGGAAAGTGGAAAGACGTTCACTGATTCCTGTTTTCATCCTAAAATATTACATTTATTCAATCGAGTGAGTTGCTTGTTTCCGCTCAGGTTCAGATAGGAGTACAAACTATTACCAAGAAATAAACAAATACAACTGAAATATGATGTGTTATTGTACATGAAGCTACACAGCAGTATATTAAGTCAAGAACATCATCTCCACTTTTTCCAGCTGCAACATTTAAGTGACGAACAGATAAACTGATTAATGATTATAATCCAGTAATGTAATATTTACTGTATTATTGGAAAATGGACCATTCTGCATAATCACTGCGTTGTCATTTGATTCAACTTTCATACTTTTAATTACGCAACTTCTTCAATGTTGAGTATTTTTACACTGTGATATTGCGACTTTTACTTGAGTAAAGGATTTGAGTGTCTTTCTCACCAATGATAAACAGTGTTTCCTAAAAGGTGTTCAATCATCAACAGGCTTTTACTTTGAAATCTGCTTCTGGAACCTGTATTGTGTTTTGACAGCTGTTGGTGTTTCCTGTGCTTGGCCAAGGTTCTTGGGTTCATCTCCACATTGGGCCCCTGAGCCGAAACAAAAACACACTTTTTGCCTCCCGTGTTTCTCACTTGAACTGAAAGCGTTGAGTCTCACAACACTCGGTCCTTAACACTTGCTGGAATTTCATTTTAAAACAGAAAATAACCTTTATTTGTATTTCAGAAACATTCTGTTGGTACATGCACGGTGTCAGTCCATCTCGTTCAGTCATGATAATGTAGTGAACTGAGGTTGTGGTTGCCTTGGGAGACGGGGACAACAATTACATACTGATGAGTCTCACCTGCTCTAAAAATTTGGCTGCTGCCAGTGACTGCGAACTGATGACTCTCAGATGCAGGTGATTAGGAGGAGGTGAACTGGTAAGAGGGAGCAGAGGAAGCAGGAGTGTGTGCCTGGGGAGCAGAGCTTGAGGATGTCGGGGCCGCTTTCCCGACCAAGCAATTGCTGCACTCGCGGAAGGATGGTGGGGGCCGTTCGTAGCTGCTTAGGGCTGCCGGCGGCGAAGACAGGTATAGTAGGCAATAGATGTTCCTATGACAGGGCCGTTGATAGCTAGGGAACGGGGAATTAGGAGTGCCTTACCGCTGCCCAGCTTCAAGTGAGACCGTCTGCCACGCCATCAGCCACTCCATTGTTCCAGCGCTGGACCGGCAATTCCCCCACGGGTTCTTGCTGTATACGAGTCAGGTCGAACCAGCGCCACAAGCCTAGACCCCGGGGGAGGGTCTTGGCCAACTGGCCAGTTAAGTGGATGATATATTTTAAATATCAAAATTGGTGTTATGTAAATTGTCCTGTGCATTATTGTCCTTGTCTAGTTTTCTTTTGATTACATATAATTTTTATACATTTTAACAGAACCTCCACAGCAGTGCATTTGTGAGGCAGGGGGAGGAGCTTGGAGGAAGTTAGCTGATAGGCAGGCGGTGATACATGCCCGCCCAGTTCACCTAGCCCCTTGTTGGGTGAAATTAAGTGTGCAGTAATTCAGAGTGAAATTGTGTGATGAACAACATTTTGCTCAGAGTGTACTTGCCTCCTTTTGTGTGACGTCACATTTTTGCTTGCATGTCGTAGTGTGCTTACCTGTATTTGGTGATTTGGTTGGTTGGCTGGTGGGGGGGGGGGTTGTAGAGAGGGATGTGTTCAGGTTTGGCTAGTTCTTAGCCTTTCTCACAAAGAAATTGTCGTGGCTTATGAATTTCTTGTTAAGAGCTTATTTTTCATACGTCATGGCATTGTGCGTGTGTATGTTCTCAGGTCTCTGACACCGGACCAACCCGGTTAAAGGTGGTGGCAGTTCAAATTTTAGCCTGCCCACTTGATTCGATATTTACCTAAAAACAAAGCAAGGTTAATTACAATAACATTTGGAGTGAACAGGTCACTGATGGGACTCTTTTTCCTGAACGCCTGTGAAGATTCTCATTCATCCAGGTCATGGGACTTCTAAGTGCTTCCAAAGGCAACTGGACTTGTTTGTGGTTCTAGAAGATGTTTCGTCTCTCATCCAAGAGACTTCTTCATCTCTAACTGATTGGTGGGAATTTCCAGGCATTGATGCTCTTGCAGGATCGTAGCTCTGCCCAGCTATCATGTCATTTGTCAGGGTCATATGTGTCATGGTGTTGATTGGTCCTGACCATCATGTGACTCATTAGGATCACATGAGTCCTGGTGTGAACGGCTGTTGAACTGGCTGCGGAGAGACCTCAGGACTGTATTGTAAGTTGCTGATGAATGGTGTCTTAGACCACCTCCTCTGTTCAGTGATGGTCTTTCCACTTTCCATGGATGGCTTCTTTCACTTCTCTTTCAAATCATCTGTCATCTCTGGCCAAAATATGTACATTACTGTCCTAAAATGAATGTCCCTTGTCCTTGAGGTGTAGGTGGACTGCTGAGTCTTGACCTGAGGTCTTGGCTCTCCTGTGTTGTGTCCTGTGTTTGAAGCGCTTGTTTTATTTGTTTATCATAGTCTGTGCATTCCTCACTACATTTCCCTGCATACACTACACTGCTCTGGGTGTTTTGTCCTTTGGTTGGACGAGCGTCTGCCTCAGGGTGTTCCTGTTCTTGAAGTGAACAGGGATGTGGTATTTGTTGAAAATCCTCCTGAGCTTTTCAGATACTCCTGTACTATAAGGGACGACAATGTTGTTCTGTTTATGGTCCTTTCCGTCTCTTTCTGTTCTGTGTCTTCTCACGGTCTTGATCAAAGCCCACTTTGGGGAACCGCATGTTCTGAGTGCTTCCCTGATGTGTTTCTGCTCCTTGTCCTTGTCGTCTGTCTTGTGGGCACGTTCTGAGCTCTGTGTTGAAGGATTCTGATAACCTCCAGCTTGTGCTCCAGAGGGTGGTGTGAATCAGAGCAAGTATTAATCTGTGCATGGGGGTTTTCTATATAACCCAAAATGTAAAATCAAAAAGGCCAGGCTGTCTCCTTTGACATCCTCCTGAGCAAAGATGATGTTGCTGTCCATGTCCACTGCACTGATATGATCCGTGAAAGCTTCTGCTTCCTGTGTTCTTATTTTGACCCAGGTGTCCAAGTTCCTGTTAAGGAGATCACGGCTCTGCTCTCTACTTCCTTCAAATAGAGAATGACCAGTATTGGACAGACCGGTGACCCCATGGCACAGCTATGCCTCCGTCTGTACAAACACTGGTTATAATGGAAATAGGTGGTTGTCAGGCAGAGGTCTTGCAGGGCACACATGTGATCAGGGGTGAGGTTGGTTCTGTTGGAGAGAGCGCTGTCCTGTAGCAGTCGTTTCCTCACAGTCTTTACTGCTTCCATGGTGGGAATGCATGTGAAGAGTGAAGTGACATCGTAAGACACCACGGTTTTATCCGAGTTCAGTGTTAAGTTTCTCACCTTGTTGGCAAAATCCTGGGAGTTTCCAATGTGGTGTGAACTGTTGCTGACCAAAGGAGCTTGGATGTTTGCTAGATGTTTGGAAATGTTGTAGGTAACTGAGTTGATGCTGTCAATGATGGATCGCAGCGGGGCGCCTTCCTCAGTGTCTCATAGTTGGCTGAATCACTGAGTAGACTGGTGACCTTTACATGGTACTCGGCTGTATTTAGCACCACTGTGCATCTTGAGTTGTTCCTCGTCTGCCAAACTGTTGTTCCTGATGGCTGATTCTGTGGCCGTGATGAGGTCTACCGCTGGTATCTGTTGAGGTGCGACGACAAAATTCAGTCCCTTGGCTAAGACATCCTTTTCTGGTTGGGTCAGCACTCTGTCGGACAAGTTCTTCACCCACTTCTCATGAATGTCCCGCTGTGTTGTGCTGTTGTCCTTTTTTTTGTTCCCTTGTATGGAAATTGCTCTGTTGTGCCTTTGATGTTTGAAATTTGCATGTCTGTCGTTCGTTGCCCTTGGTGTGCTGTGATGTCTGCACCTTATCCACAAACTTGGAGACATCCTCCAAGACTTCACTTTGTCCTGAATGTCACTTTTCATTTCTTTGCTTCAGCTTTTATTGATAGTTTTTCTTATCAG
>JBBMOE010000094.1:233142-327073 GCA_037975065.1 Chaetodon trifasciatus
TGGGATGTGTGAACAAAGTGAAGGTTTCCATCAGGAATAAACAAAGTGAACAAAGTGTTTTCTTCTCGTCTTCATTCATCACACAATGCTGATGGAGAACGTGTGAAACTAATATGAGAGTTTAACTGAGGCAGGTTTCCTGCTGAAGCACCTCACAGCTCAGCGTTCATGTCTCCAGCATTTGTCCGTCCGTCTCTGAACTTTCACCTGTCCTCACTGAAGCAGCTTCGTCTCACAGAAACCAGCAGAGTTTTCATCACTTGTTGCTTTTGACAACCAACATTTTGTTTGTGCACAAAGTCAATAAAGAGGATTTATTACACAGAGCTAAAAAAAAAAAAAAACTGAAGAGACAGTCGGAATGAGTTTGGTCAAGTTTGGGTGTGAAGGTTTGTTGAGTCCTGACACACATGAGACAACAGATGTTTGTCGTTGTGGACTTGAGCTCACCTCTCACCTCGAGAGGAGTCAGCTGAGGTGGCTCGGGCATCTCTATCGGATGCCCCCTGGACGCCTCCCAAGGGAGGTGTTCCAGGCATGTCCCACCGGGAGGAGGCCCCGGGGAAGACCCAGGACACGCTGGCGCGACTATGTCGCTCGGCTGGCCTGGGAACGCCTCGGGATCCCCCCAGAAGAGCTGGGGGAAGTGTCCAGGGAGAGGGAAGTTTGGGCGTCCCTGCTCAGGCTGCTCCCCCCACGACCCGGCCCGGATGAAGCGGGAGAAAACGGATGGACGGACGGACTTGAGCTCATTTCCTTTCTCGTCTTGATCTCGGTGAAGATGAAGCTGCAGGATGAGGCTGTCGTGTAGCTTCAGGGTTTGGCTCCGTCACCTCGCAGCCAGACCGTCCTGGGCTGTAAAGTTTGGATCCAGACTTGAGTCAAACTTGACCTGATTCATGTTGTCCAGGCGCTAATCTGTCTGTCCACAAAGAGGCCTGCTGTGATGAAGAGGGCTTCTCGTTTCTCCTCAGCCTGCAGCTGCCCATGATTCATTGCACCGTCACAGGAAGAGCTGCTTTTCTGACAGGAAGTGAAGCTGCAGGAGGAAAACGGAGTCCACTTGTCTCGTGTTTCTCACTCGAACTGAATGTGTTGGGTCTCATGACGCTGGATCCTCAAAACTTCCTGGATTTTCATTTGAAAACGGCAAAAATAAACTTTATTCACACCTCAGAAACAGTCTTTTGGTGTGTGTGTGTGGCTCTTTGTGCTGAATCTCACTCTTTTATTTCTCAGCTTCATTTTTTTCAGTGTATGAACATGTAGCGGTTGTGTATTCTTCCTCTGTTGCGTTGTGTTGTATTAAAAAAACAGCACCACACCAATGTTCCCTCTAAGCTGCGCGCTTGCACAATCACACACTGCTTGTATGTTCTCCACGCACAAGAAAATCTATGCAGCGCATAAAATAAAATCAAACATTAACTGTAAATAAATTAAACAAATAACAATTTATTCTGTATCATTTTGCAATGTAACTCAGTAACTGACAGGTGTCCAGTCAATGATATGATGTGGTTCACTTATGTAGCCAATCAATGTCATTGACAGCGCTTTATGTGTACGTACCCTGCCCATACACACCGTGGTGCCAGTGTCTTGCAGGTTAGCTAGGTAACATTGCGGCAGTGTTAAGAGACGCACATTCTACTAACCCCTTATGGCGAAACCAAACCAAAGTAAAAAAGAAATGCGCTTCCTTTAAGATGGAATGGTTGTCGGAGTGCGTGCAAACAGAGGAACAACCGGTAAAACTGGGTGAGATTTTTTCTTTTTCAAATGAGAAAGGTCTGCTCTGCAAAACATGCCGCAAAGCCAAAGTAGCAAGCGAGTTTTCGGAAGGAAAAATGTGGACTGAATGGAAGTCACATTCAGTAGAAAAGTCATTGGAATGTTGTTGGAGTTGTACGAAGACTCAAGATGGGAAAGGGGATTGGTACATTATTGCAGGAAAGAACGAGCTGTCACACAAAAAGGAATCTGACCCCGAGCAAGTTAAAGTTCTCATCGACAATATTCTACTCGCCATCAAAATGAATGCGTCAATGCTGTCGGATCAACAAATCCACGATCACATGGCAAAGTATGTGAGTATACCAGAAAGTTGGCGAAGCAAAAACTGTGCCTTTGAATTTGTGAACTCAATCAATGAGACAATGTCCAATGTTAAAAATGCACCCTGGCATACCCTGATAGTAGATGAGAGCACAGACATAAGAGTGCACAAAATGCTCCTCATATACTGTATATTAAATACAGGGAGGAAAATGACGTCAACTATAAAACTGTGTTCGGCGGCATCATCCAGATGACAGCATGCACTGCTCAGGATTTTGTGCAGGCAATAACTCAGTTTTACACAAAGCATGGACTGGACATGCAGAGAATGGTGATGCTGACCTCTGATGGCGCCTCAGTAATGCTAGGAAAGCAGAGTTGCAGCTTTATTAAAGCTGCAAATACCACACCTAACTGACCAACAATGTGTGGCCCGTAGAGAGGACTTGGGCATTGATGATACCTGGAAAGATGTGCCTTTGATGCGAGATGTGGAAACTCTTCTAAGAACTGTATATTCCACTTTCTCTCTGTCCCCTGTGAAGAGGGACAAAATGGAGGACCTATCAAAGATTCTTGATGAGGGTACACTGTCACTCAGGCCTCTGAATGAAGTGCGATGGATGTCGCAGCACCAAGCTGTGAATGCTGTTCTGAGGAACTACACTGTGCTTGAAGAATACTGCAAGTGTCACAGTCCAGCATAGCACTTACCTGTGCTGCAGCTCTTTAGCCACGCCCCACACCTGCCCATCTGCACACCTAGCCTATTAGGCCCATCAGGAGGGTATTTAAGCCACGCTGTCATTCTTCCCGGTTGCCAGATTGTCTTTGCGTCATGCCAGACTCTCCAGTGTTCTTGTCCAGACTGATCTCCGGTGTCCAGCCTCGCCTGTTCCTGACTACTCCTTCCGTCCAAGCCCTGAAGTTGCGTTCCCAATACTTGAAGGATGTTCAGTGGAGTGACCATGTCAAAAGGGTGATGAGGACCTCATCAGCTGATGGCAGAAATAATGGTGAGATTACTGTTTTTATTCGTAAGTGCTGTGATCACTTGGATGCTCGTTTTCCAGTGGATGAATTAAAGAAGTGTTCTGCATTTGACATTGAAGCATTGAGCTCAGACATCAGTTTTGACTATGGATGAGCACTGGCAAAGAAGTATGCAGCCATTCTTCACCACCCACATTCTATGGAGGCCATTAACAGACAATATGCTGAATTCAAGTACATAATGAAGCAAACACTTAAACAAGGGTCAATCAGCACATTGTCAGATATGGTGGCTGCAGCACTTAGATGTGAGGAGCTAAAGGAGATCGCACAGCTTGTGGATATTTGTGCTACATTTCAAGCTTCCAGTGCAGATTGTGAAAAGAGGCTATAGTTTAATGAATCATATCAAAAGAGCATCCAGAAATCATCTTGAAGTGGCACATTTGGACCAGCTGATGTGCATAAAGTCAAAGCAAGAAGCAGACGGGGCCATCAACCTGGTGTACAACCATTGGAGAAGTGAGAAGGACAGGCGGGAAAAATTAGGTGACACATAAGTCAGATTTGTGCTTATTCTAGTGTCATTTATTAAGAATTTTCATTTATGGATATTAATCATTAAATGCTGTTACTACTAGATAATTTATGGGTAGTAGAAACGCAAATAAAAACTATAATTATATATCTTACAGACGAAGAGGAGTTACAGGAATTTACACTGTATCACATGCTTGTGCTGCAGCACACGTCACTGTGCAAAATGTGAATGTTTAAATGTGAACAAAATTTTATCTCTGAAAAGTGTACATGTCTCAATTCTTCCAGAGCAGGACCCTCACACTGACATATAAAATACTACACAACTCATGAACAACAAGATTACCAGCCATTTATTATTCCTGATGGCAAACAAAGTAATCCCTCACAGTCAGTCTCACACATGGACTTCTCAAAAATGCTAAAATAACATAATAAGAAAAATAAAATATGTTTGACTCAGTGCTAGCTAGCAGCTACCCCACACATTTTACATACAGAAATTAAGCTAGCAAATCAAACCGCACGTGCGGCACCCAATAACGTGACTAAAACAATTAAAAACACGGCCAAAAATTAACATACGGTATTTTCTTCAGTGATAGAGGCCTTAAGTCATCATACAATGTAAAGAAAACACACTTTTAGCCATAAAACAAAGTTAATATCTGTATTTTTACGGAGCTGATAAAATGCACACTTACCACAGAGACGGCATTCACAGACTGTTATCTACGTACGGGGCGCACCGCCCCAAGTCTGCAGGGCCCCAGCAAGGCGCTGCTCTCATTTCACCCGCAACCTCTGTGTTAATATCATTACTATCAGGCAGAGTACATTATTATTAACGTAGCTACAAACATAAAATCAGTTTTGAGGCACATCATAATTTCTGTCTTCAGACGTCGCTCCAGTGAAACTTGTTGTTCACGTGTCTGTTCAGTTTGAACAAAGCGGCCACTAGATGTCGCCAGAAGTGAAGTTATCTGTTGCTGAACTTGATGAGCTTCTGTTTCCATCTTTAAACTTTCATTTCAAACGTGTGTCATGGCTTCATGTGACAGAAGTAAACTGTGCAAATGTTCTCAGCGGGCAGCGCTGAAGACTCCACTGAGCTGAGGGGATTTCTGGGGAAGCCTCATTTCATCGAGCTCGTCAAGCTTAAAGCGGAAGTCTTTGTCTGTTCCCTCCAAAATAAACAAGAAACGCTCCTACAGGCTGTGGCTTCACTGATGGATAACGGTTCATGCATGAAATTCACACCAGCCCATTTTCCATAACGTATTTGTAACTGAGTGTATTTTATTTTGCCCTTTCAGTTCATTTTTATTAGTTTTGAATCATTCAGTCGTTTTATTTGTCTCTAAAAGAACTGATTGAACAGCAGTGATGATGAAAATAGAAATGAATGTCAGTCTTTGGGACATTTGGGAGTCGATCTCTTTATGTCTGCAGTTTTTCACCTCTGCTGTCACATCTGTTCCACTTCATCTTGTTTTTATGTGGAACGTGTGAAGACGTTCACTGATTCCTGTTTTTATTGATGTGTTATTGTACATGAAGCTACACAGCAGTATATTAAGTCAAGAACATCAGCTCCACTTTTTCCAGCTGCAACATTTAAGTGACGAACAGATAATCGATCAATGATTATAATCCAGTAATGTAATATTTACTGTATTATTGGAAAATGAACCATTCTGCATAATAACTGCGTTTTCTTTTGATTCTACTTTCATACTTTTACTTAGGCAACTTCTTAAATGTCGAGTATTTTCACATTGTGATACTGAGTAAAGGATTTGAGTGTTTTTCTCACCAATGATAAAGTGTTTCCCGAAGACATCAGAAGTCGACAGGCTTTTACTTTGAAATCCGCTTCCGGAATCTGTATGCGTCTCGAATTTAAACTTAACAACTGTTGGGGTTTCCTGTTTGTGGGCGAGGCGCTGTGACAGCTGCGGAGATCCTAGTGTTCAGTCCTCGGCTTGTTTTATTCACCGCAAGAAAAATTCTACTTTTTGAAACAAAAAGTGCAGAAAAAAAAAAAAAAAGAAGAAGAAGAAGAAGAAGAAGAAGAAGAAGAAGAAGAAGAAGAAGAGACAACGTGAAATCGTTCAGAGGAATAGAAGAAGACTTTTGTTCTTCGCGGTGAGTTCAGGTGCGTCCCGTTATGTCTTTGTCTGGATTTGTTCCGAAGGTTCTGCTGAGATCAACATGAAATATAAAAACAAGAATAAGCAAGAGGCATTTCAGTTTGTGGACATTTTTAAGTAACTGAAATTAATCTAACAGTGAAAAACAAGACAAACAAAACATTTCTCAGTTATTTATTTAGAAATGAATTGAAGTTTCACGTCTTTTATTTCAATGACAAAAGCAGGTTTCATTAACTTCCTCGGGTTATGATTTCTGATCTCAGTGTTATTTTTGCATGATGATACCAACAGACATACCAGTCCTGCTTTATTATGGAAATATTCCAGGAATGCTGCAGCTAAAAATAGAGTAAAGATTCAGTGTTAGATACTGAATGAGTCCTTAAACACTGTGAGGCATTAGAGCAACACAGTAAACAATACAGTTTAAAATACGAGAGAACACATTACAAACACCTCTGAGCAGTTTAGGAATATTAACTGGATATTATTTAGAAATTCAGTACAATAATTAAATATTACTCCCGCGCACATTCTATAAGTGGCATTAAAGTAATATTATGTGGGAAAATCATAAATAAATGACTCAAATGACAATAAGTGACATAAAGCTGAAATCCTGTGCAGCTGAAACATGCTGGAAGCTGCAGTAAAAGTACATGAAAAGTACTACAGAGACACTGCAGACGGGTACAGGACAGTGTGGTGCTGATGCTGGAGCTGCTGCTGGTGGAATGGTTTGATCCATCTTTGGGTTTCCTGCTACGCATTTTCCTCCAACATCAGCAGCTCTGACAGAGAGGGACTGCTGCTGCAAGGCATGCTGGGAAACACAGACTGGGAAGAGTCCAATGTGAAAGAAAAGGGGGGAAATGAAATCTATGAATAGATTTAAGACGATCGTAAAGCTTCAAGTTGCTGATCTTGAATAACAAAATTTGGAAATGTCAAAGCTTTGATACTGCAAGAAAAACTACATGCCATGAATCCAACAGGACTCTTATTTTGAAATATTATGAGCATATTTTTTAGTTATTAAAATCTACATAGAAGTAGAAATCTAAAATGTATTGCACCAAATTTTATTGTCTTTTGTTTTTTTGTTTTTTTTGTGTTATTGCTCTTACTTAAAATTATGAAGCGTCAGATTTTTTCCTGCAGTGCTTCCGTTCTGTACATTTGTTTTTGTCACTGTTCCACCTGAATGTCTGAGGACACACATGTGGGACAGACACATGATGGACTCACTTGCAAAATGTCAGCGATGAAAACCAAAAGTCACCTTTTGTCTGACCTCAAGGTTTTTTACTTTGGTAAAAGCGTTAAAACCACATCCTGAAAACACTCCGTTATGAGTTAAAGTCCTGCATTCAAGGTTTTACTGCAGCCAACATACAGAAGTACTGGAAGTAACTGTACTTCAAGTATCAGGTGTAAAAGTACTCATGCTAAATGGCTCCATTAGGTTGTATTTATTATTGGTATCATTAGAATATTGTTTGCGATGCGTTAACATGTCAGAGGGATTTCAGCTTTGTCCACATGGAGCTCATTTTAACACCTTTTTATGCTGTTTTTTCTGCATCTTGTTAATAAACAAATGTTTTGGCTGACACGTGAAACCGTAGTCTGAAATCTAAACTTTAGCTGTGAAATAAATGTACTAATGTAGTAATGTTGACATTTAGTGGAGCAGAAAATCTGTATTCAAGTGTAGTACAAATGTGTACTTGAGTAAATGTGCTCAGTTACATTCACCGCTGTCCAGTCCTGGACAGTCCTGGAAAATTACAGCGTGTCCTGAGTGTTCCTGAGGACATTTTTGGTTGAAATTTGACACTTTTGCACAAAAAAAATGTGAAAAGTCCTGATGTCACTGCTGCTCTCCTCCACCCGCAGGACAAACTCTCAATGGTCTGAATGTTGTTTGCGCTGTTGAGCCTGTGGAGGGCGCCAGCTGGGCTCTGACCGTTAGTGTTGTTTGAGGAGCATTTTTCAGTTCAAACTGAGGAAGATGAGAAGAGCCCCCCCCCCACACACACACACACACACACACATTCACTGCAGCACAGAGAGTCTCTGTTTGCTGCTCACCAACAGTCGCTGAGCCACTTCATCACACCATTTAACAGAGGGACAGAGGACACAGTGGCATCAGACCTTTGTCTTTCAGTGGGTGGACGTGCTCAGAAAGTCTTTATTTTACACTGGACTCATGCAACAGATGAGGAAATGCACTTATTTCCACTTTCAGATGAGAAGAAGAAGCACTTCACGGCGGTGATGTGGTTCGCTTGGCTGCCAGTCTGAGCAAATAAAAACACAAAAATACTGACGTCAGCCAATCAGTTAATGAATAAAAGCGTCCCACAGGATGGAGATTATTCCCATGATGAGGAAGTTCGGATCAAACTGTAAAAAGACAAAGTATTGCAAATGAATAATAGACGCTAAAAAAGGGTAAAGAAATAGAAAAAGGAAAATAAATGCAGATTTCTTTGAAATTAACGAGCTTGCGCAGAGAACAACCTGCTGCTCAGTGAGATGGTTTATGTTAGAGAAAGGAGGTGAAGACGCAGCCCCGCCGGCTCTCCTCTGCCAAGTTCTCCTCACTGTCAGAGAGGAGCAACATCCCGACTGCAAACTGACAAACTAGTTGCAGGGCAGGAGGCCTCTGGTCTCCTCTGGACAATGAGATGAGACGGCTTTTCAGGAGGTGAGCCTTAAAGAGACAGAGCGTTCAGACATGAACCAATGGCAGAGCTGCAGCAACGGACAGCAAGAGAAAGGAGAATTTGGACGTTAACGCGTGTAAACATTTTGTCGTAGTTTGTCAGGATCCTGTGGGGATAACGACCCCGTTTTTCCAGCGATCTGATTGGTCAGTGGGCGGGCTGTTGGTGGGATCTGAAGTGGTCTTTTGAAGACAGCCTGGTTAGGCGTGCAGCACAGGTTACCATGGTGATCTCCAGCAGTTAACAGTGGGCCAACTTCATGAGTTAAGTTCAGAGATATGTGCATTACCCAATAACCTCACTTCCTGGCACAGGATGTGTCACCGTCATCTGGTTCTCCTCTCAGACCGATGTCAGAGTTGAAGTTCCTCCCGGCAGACTCAGAGTTAACAGGAAACATGAGCTCAGAGTCACGGCCGTCTGTTTTTCTCTGTTTTCTTTAGGGTTTTTTCTCAGGCTGCCGCTGCCGCTCCGTCCCTGCAGGATGTGAGAGAACCACAGCACGAAACACCGTAAACTGAAGCCCACAGCGACACCTGAGCAGCGACACCTTTAAAGGTAAGACTCCTAAATATCCAGCACTTTTTTTGCCCTGTGATCACTTTCAGTTCATCCCTGGAGCTCTCAGACTGGAGAGGAATCTCCTCTGATCAGATTAAATGAGTGGACTGAGCTGGGAGGGAGGACGGTGGATTTCTGAAGAGCCGAAGTCACTGAGCAAAAGTTTTATTTCCAATTTTTTACCTCTAAAAAAAACCAGACCTCTCTTCTTCCCGATCCACCGCTGAAAATAGTCCCAGATGATGTTTTTAAGAGAGCTGAGAGCCACAGACAGGAAGTCAGAAAGTACTGAGAGACAAAGACACATCGTTTGGTCTCTTCATGGGATTTGTTGACTTTGAGAAAAATGGCTGCTTGCATCTCACTGCTGGTGTCGGGTTTCTGATGTCTTTCACAGATCGACAGAAGACGCTCGGCTGAAGACAAACATGGCTCTGTTCTTCTCCGGAGCTGTTACAAGTACGTCGTCATCAACAGCATCAACACACACCATCAGACACACAGCATGCAGACATGTGGACACGCAGTGATGGCACAATACAATTGTATACTGACAGGGTGACACAAAAGCAGCAAGCAAATTCCATAGTTAGAGATGGTGAGATGCAGCTGAAAGCTCTGGAAAAGTGGACTGTGGCCGATGCTGCCGCTCGTCAGACGACCTGAAAGATGCTTTTTGTGACTTTGTTGCTGTTAAGTTACACGAATGCTCTTTAAAGGAACTTCGTTAGCGTCACGTCAGTTCTGTTCAGAAGAGTAAATTCACTCACGTGGATCTGGGGCCGACCTCAGGAACGTCCCGTGGCTCTTCACGCTGATAAAATCAAGTCGTCTTTATTTAGAAACAGTCAGCTGCACAGAACAGCACAAAGTTCTTCACCTCTGTAAGAGCCTTTCTGATATCTGCTCTTCAGGTTCACCAATAAAACGACGGCTGAGGACCAGTCACTCCTGCCAGAGGTACGTCTGCTTCTCTTACCTTTTCATGTTGGACGTGTACGTTGATGCTGGCTGTTTTCAGAGCAACAAATGAACCGCTGATACTCTGTCCAGGTTTAGACACATTAACACAAGAAATCGTGTCTGATTTAAATGAAGAAAGAGGTGAAATGCAATGAAAGTCAATTCAGAAACTGATATTCACTTCAACTAATCACACAAGTGTAGTATTAGACTCAGTTGAATGCTAATATTAGCTGATAGCATAGCTGAGCCAAAGCGCGTCAGCATGTTAACAGCAGGGAGAGTTAGGACGTTAACAGCAGGGAGAGTTAACATGTTAACAGCAGGGAGAGTTAACATGTTAACAACAGGGAAAGTTAGCACGTTAACACTCGGTTGAGTTAGCATGTTAACAACAGGTAGAGTTAGCATGTTAACAGCAGGTAGAGTTAGCACGTTAACAACAGGGAGAGTTAGCACGTTAACAGCAGGGAGAGTTAACATGTTAACAACAGGGAGAGTTAGCACGTTAACAGCAGGGAGAGTTAGCATGTTAACAACAGGTAGAGTTAGCATGTTAACAGCAGGTAGAGTTAGCACGTTAACAACAGGGAGAGTTAACATGTTAACAGCAGGGAGAGTTAACATGTTAACAACAGGGAGAGTTAGCATGTTAACAGCAGGGAGAGTTAGCATGTTAACAGCAGCTGGATGGTTACGCCACAACGTTTAGAAAGTACCAGGTCGGCTCAGTTTTAGCATGTTGACGTGTGAACATTTAGCTTGTTAGCATGTCATGGATAAAGTCACCTCCATTTGTGACTGACGTGAATTTGACGGTAGGTTTTCCCGACATGAAGTGTTGAAGGATCTTCGTCCTGTAGAGTCTTCCAGACTGACTGCTTTGGTGTCCCGCATGCTGACCTCCTGTCTGTCTCCTCAGCCTCGACCAGTCTCTCCTCTCTCCTGACTCCTCATACATCTGCTACTCGTCCGTGGACGGCGGTGATCCGTGCTCCTGCCGCCGCTCGCCGCGCCTCCTCACCAACGGATACTACAGCGTCACAGAGGACAGCTTCTCGTGGGACGACGACGGCAACGTGTCACTGACTCCCTGCAAAGCCAAAGTGTGCTACAAGGAGAACCTGGTCAGGTGAGAGCAGCCTGAAAATACTGGTAATAAACTTCATTTGTACCGTAGCTCAGAGTTTACATATATTCTGTAGTCTAAGTTTTATTTTTATATTATTTTTCTAACATTAACATATTTTAATATGCCAACTTGCTACCCCTCAATTTTACATTTTTCAACTATGATTTTTGGACAAAAAGTGCAATAAATTAGTGAAAAATTCTTTAAAGTGTGTTTGCTCCTCCCTCATGTAAAGATGCAGAATCTATGTGTGGAATTATGTGTGTTGGACACAGGATGTCCTCTGCTCCTCTGAAAAGTCCATTCTCACCTGAAGTCTAATTCTGCACTGTGATTGGCTCAAAACTAGTTGTGAGGTCATAAATCCTGCAGGTGCATCCAGGTGTTCAAGTGAGATTCAGCAGACAAATGAAGAGCGAAGTTCAACCTTTGCAGACACACACACACACACGTGCACACACACCCTCTTCTTCAAACGCCTCTCTTTATAGGGCTGAGCTCATTCTCAGCAGCCAATCAGAGCGAGCCGTTCAGTGCATGTCGAGCAGCTTTAAAAGCTGTAAATTCTTCCCGTCTGACGTGTGCCGTGTTTTATGAGCCAGGCTGTGATGTCATCCGTCACGGTTGCTTGGAGACCTGTGTTTTATTGAAACCTTCAGCGTCAACATTCGAAGAGCCTCTTTGTTCTCCGGCATGACTGATGTCACCGCCGCGTGTTTTCACCTGCAGGTTCACTGTCGCCGTCGTTGACTTTGCGGCACTGATGCCACTTAAATCAGCCTTTTGACTTTGATCGTGCACTCGAGCCAAACACAGCAGCTGGACTGGGGATGAAGAGACGTAATATGTCCTCTTTGTTTTTCGTCTCTCAGGGTTTTCCGGCGCCGACGGCGGCCTCGCAGCTCTCTGGCTCGCCTGCTGAGCGACGTGACGGAGAGCTGCCAGTCCTGGCTGGATGAGAAGGTCTTCAGAGGCGTGTTCGGGACGGGCCAGAGCCAGAAGCGTGAGCAGGACCAGGACTGGGCAAGGAGCAGCCAGGAGGACCTGGCCCCGCTGGACGAGTCGTCCTGGTCTGGATTCAACGGCGCCGAGCTGGATGACGGCCGCAGCTTCACTTATGGTTGGTAACACTCTGGTTCAGCCTGTACGTTTCCATGAGCAGGAAGTTCCACGCCTCCACGTCGCCGATGTTTTCAGGTCGTCCATCTGTCTGTCTGTCCCATTCTTGTGAGCGCCATGTCTCAGGAACACCTTGAGGGACAAACCTTCACTTCAACTCGAGGAAGAACTGACCTTTGACCTTTGGGATATGAAAATTTCATATCCCAAAGGTCAAAGGTCAGCTTCACTGTGACATCATCATGTGCAGAAACTCCTTCCTGTCCATCAGTCAGCAGCATCACTGAGGACCTGAGGGACAGACTGAGACCATGTTTCACATTTGGTCTGATCCTGAATCAGTGACTCTGACCTTCAGACTGTCTGATGGTTCAGATCTTCTGCCATTGGTTCAACTCGTCTGTGAAGCGTCCACCTTTTACAGTCTGCAGCTTCTCTGCAGCAGCGTCCATGTTTGAAGCCTCGTCGTCCAGCAGAAGCTGATTGGTTGAGCTGATGTTGATCTTCAGGTGATGGTCGTTGCTCCGTGTGATGAAGCTCTCTGTCAGTCCTCTGAACTCCTCTGACAAACAGTCTCTAAGTGAAGGCAGCATGTCTCTACCTGGACATTATTCACTGGAATCACACATTATCACTCTGTTGATCGTTCAGTTTATTTATTTATTTATTTCTCTCTCTCTCACTGTCAGACCACACTGAGATCCCGCCTCCTCCTGACAAAGTGGCCCCACCCCCGAAGCTGCTCATCCAGGAGGAGATTTGTTCTGAGATCTGTCAATCAAAGGAGCGGTTCACCCAATCACTGGGCGGCCTCGCTGAAGTCCCGCCTCCCTCATCCTTCTACGCCAGCAGCTGCTGCTGCCAGGCCTCACCTGAGCACACAGGTGAGCTGAAACGCTTTTTATCTGTTTGTTCATGTTCGCTTCGTTTCAGTGGCGTCCTTTCAGAGGCCGCTAGTCTGATCAGAGTTTTTTCAGTTTTTCATCATTAAAGGATTGTAAGTAAAATACAAACACAGCAGCGTTTTAAAATCAGCCAAAGTCTTTTCAGTCGTGCTCTGACTGCGTGGAGACTCAAATCTGCTTCGTTCACAGACGTGTCAGCCACAGATGGCTCAGAGGACGTCTGAGACGTTACGCCCACAGTCTTTTCCTTCACAGCTGAAGTAATATTTTGTCGTTTCTGACGTGTATTTGTCTGTATTTGTGTTTCAGGGTTGACAATGAAGTCCCTTCTCCTCCTCATCTTCACCATCTTCATCGTCACTGCTCTATACTCAGGGTAAAACTATGTTTTTAATCCTAAATTAATTAAAACAGATCACCCCGCTCACTTCAATGCAGTTTGCTTGGAGCACCTGGTGGCCACCAGAGGAACTGCAGCTGGAGACACATAAACCTGATAGCTGATGAGAAAACCGGTCATGTGATCACAAGTCTGACTTGAATCCTCCTGAAAATCACATCTTTTGTTTGGGATTCAGTGTTTTTTGACACACTATTGAAGCCGGACTGACTCTTCGTCCCTGCAGGTGTCTCTTGTGGAGCGCGACTGTCGCATCGGCCGTGTTCGTGATGATCGCAACGTTTATGCGTAAGTTTGACTGAAGGTCGACATCACAGATCTGTTGGTTAAATGTCTCCTATGACGAGCTTTTTCTGCAACAGAAAACCTTAATTATCTTTCTGAAGGAGTTCTTCGTTTTACAGCCATGATGTGTAGTCACGGTCTAAATGTTCCACCTGAACGAGGCCAGATTCACGGGGAAATGAAACACAAAATACTTTGACTTGTTTTCAAATATTCAGAAATGTAGACGATGAATCATGTCGGTTTCTGCAGAATCGCATCGTCACAGTCGAGTTTCCTCATGTTAAAACATTTCTGATGATCTCGTCTCTTTCAGTCCTGACAAAGTCGGGTCCGGTGGGCGAGTGGAGGAGGGCGAAGACGGAGGTGAGTCCAAAATCCAACGAGTTCCTCCTCATTTTGTCAACAAGCAGCCAAGAAACAACCAATAAGAGTTTCAAATGACTGTTTTTTTTTTTTCAGGATATCACATCAAGAAACGAGTGAAAGCGTCAGGTGACACTTTCCAGTGTTTGCAGTGTGACGCTGCTCGATGGACGGAAGGTCTGACGGGACAAACTTCACATTTCACTGTTTGTTGCACTTAAAGGACCAAGTTACTCTGAGCTCTGAAAGCATTTCACAGAAAGGCCTGTTTGATTCTCTGACTGCAGAAATGACCACCTTTTGAATGGAAATCTTTATCTAAATATGCTCTCAGATCAGAAGGGATGGAGTTTTTAAAGCGGCTGACTTTAAATTGAAGCCGACACATTTACAGCATTCAACCTTTGAATCCAGAGGAAACACAGTGAGAGTGAGCGCGGCGATGCATCCGCAGTTTCTCCTCACGGGTTTGGTTTCCCGCTAAAAAAACAGCTCATATGGAACACGAAGCTTTGAGTCTCATTACGACTGGATGCTGATTTCATGTTTCCGCTGTGTTAAATGTCGGAACCATGAAGCTTTCACCTCGTCACGTGTTTTCCCGCAGTGCCAAAGCTGAATCAGGAGGTGTGTTTCTGTCAAACAGCTGAAGGAGCTCATGAACGTCCACATGTACCTGATGTGTTTTTGATATACTGTAAATGTATCTTCCATTGTTAATAGTTAATCTTGGCTGTTTTGAGCTGTCCAAAGTGACCAAACGTCAGACTTTACTTGTCTGGAGAACAAATTCAGGTCCAGCAGCAAAACAAATGAGCGTCGCTGTGAAGCCTCACGAATAAGAGCTGAAAGCTTTTCTAAACAAACGAACGCACAAACACTCCTGACCTTCTTCTGATCTACCTGGAAGCTGTAATCACAGGAGATAAGTGCCATTTCTCACCTGAGTCAAGAGTTTTATTCCAAAATTAAAGTGCTACAGTAAGAAAAATGCACACAACAGCACAAAATCAAGGAACCAGCAGAGGGTTTTGCGGTTTTTCTGCAACAAAATGAAAATTTCTGACCTTGTGAGGTAAATGCATCATGAGGATGTTTATTTTGTGATGACATCAGAGTGACAGCTTGATGGGCGGGGCCACGAAGTCCATTTACAGATATAGTTGTGCTCAGATAGTATCGGCTGTTTCTCTGTCTGATCATGGACAAAATGTTTCTTTTAGAGATGAAGCCATTTAATAGCACACACCTTTTTTAATCATCATGAGAACTGAAATCACTCAGATGGCCCTGATCCAAAGTTTACCGTCAATGTTTGGCCTGATAGTACACACACAGGTTGACACACACAGGTTTAAGTGGCTGTTCAGGGCAGGTTTCCACACCTGTGACTGGTTTGATTGTGATTAGTGTCAGTCGGTTTCTCGGCTCTTCAGAGACTCGTGCACGCTTCATTCAGAGCTGCACTACAAAAGTTTGTACTGCCTGTTTCTGCAGATGCACGCGTTGTTGTTTCGATGGATTTTCACAAACTTACCTCATTGTGATTGATGCACACTGACAGCTAAACATAATCAGTGTCATTAATCCAAAATAAACTCCATAAATAAAGCCAGAGGAGGACAGAAATGCACTGATCATTATGTTCTCGTGCAGCTTTAAGGGTAGCAGCTAACAAAACTTCTCTTTTTAAATATGAAACGATCACGTGCCTTTATTTCAGCCAGCAGAGAAAGACAGAAAAATACAGGGAAGTGTTTGATTTCAACCTAAAATGCTGCTCAAACAGGAAACAGAGCTGCTCCAGTTTCCTTTAAACCAGCTGAACAAAAAAATAAATGTGTACCTGTGCTCACACCTGTGAGGTTACTTTTAAAGGCTGTTTCAGCGTTTCAGTTTGTGCTGAAAGTTCGATGTTCAGGTGGATGTTGATCTCATGTGTCTGTGTGGAGCTGAAGGAAGGACGTGGTTAGCTTAGCTTAGCTTAGCTTAGCTTAGCTTAGCAAGGGTCTAACCTTCAACTCCTTCAGAAACCACCAAGTGTTGTCTTGTTTCAGTTCCAAAATTCAGCCCCTAGTGTCACATGAAGCCACCTTCACTGACCGTCTGGGAGGAGGCGATTTCACATCCGCGGACGTTTTCTGAAAAGTTAAAACTTTTTTCCCTCAGCTTCAAAAAGAAAGTCGCTCAGCCAGAAAGGCTGCCAGGCAGCTTTCTGTGGGACAGACCCCACCCGGCTGGCATCCCAGCAGGAAAAACCCATTTACAGCTCCGCTGTGAGGCCGGTCGGCTTCGTCTGAATCTGCTCACGTTTTGCTCTGACTTCACTTTCAGGGGAAAGAACCTTTAAAGACATTCGTCTTACAATAAAATAGACATTCATCATGCTGCGTAAGTCAAAACCACAAAGACTCACACTGTGTCAGCATGTGATCGTCTCCCCTGAAGCTCTCAAAATGTCCTATCAACACAGTGGGCGAGGCGGGAAGCCTGGACTGAGAAATGTACAGAAAAATAAGTACTGTATGGCTTTATAAGGATCTGAATTTATAAAGTTTCTTAAATTCAATCATGTTTGGGCCTCAAACTACGCCAAGACGTTTAGCAAACCTGAAGGAGGAAGAGACGAGCTGTGCTTTGTTCTCACCAGCAGCACAAATCAGCTCCTTCTGAGGGAAATCTCCTCGTTGTCTTGTGTGATTCTGTGTGCAGAATGAACTTCTGTCGACCAGAGTTTCATCTTTAGTTCTCCATGTTCCAGATCGTCTGAAGGGATCGGGCCAAAAACACTTTTTCTCTTCAGACGGTTGTGAAATCACGCCACGTTTACGTCACGTAGGAATTAACGGCCAGTGTCTGACTTGTAAATGCTTCTCATGTCGACATGCGAGTTGTAAATACGTTTCTTCACATTTATGACTCGGTGCCAAATGACGAGAGTTCCTGAATGCCTCACGCAAAGCAAAGTCTGTCATTTACAGTAATCAGGCCCACATTTAATGGCTGTAGTACTATGATGTCACTGCACAGTGTCTTTAACCCTCACGCCTTTTTCCTGAACACGAGCCGTGAACATCTTTTTGCTCCCGTCCATCTTACCTGACGTGAACGTGGCTTCACGTCTGAAACGTGAAGGGTTAACGTTCGGTCACACCAGAGAGTGACGCCATGAAATGAACGTGCGTCTCTCCCAAACAAACCGTGCCAGAGGCTTGATGGTGGAGTCACTGCTCGCAGGGCTAGCTGGCGAGCGACAGTAGCTGCAGAGCTAACTGCTAACGTGCTAGCACCCTGAGAACAAGTGTCTTCTTGTCCTCTGTTCTGGGCTGTTTGCTCCCCTGACGTTTTCTCTTCAACATGGAGTTACTGAAGAGGGAAAAGTGCACACTGTTCGCACTAACACGGCGCATTAGCATGGCATCCTGTCGAGTATCTGTGCGTCACCATGTCTCTGTTTGGGAACAGTGTAATAGTTAATTAAAGTCGGATTGAGACACAGATGATTAGCTTCCTCCATGTTGGACTCTCCGATCATTTCTATTGGTCAGTGGTGCAGCTGTGCTGGTGTGACCAGGCCTCTAAAGGTCAAAGGTTGTGTGGAAATCAGAAGTTTCTGGGTTGTCTGATGTGTTTTTATTCACTTAAAGTGCCATATATGTAGAAATCTGACAATTCAGGAAATGTTACATCACCAATACTTCATCAGTGAATGAAGGTCAATCTGTATCACTAATGTTATTCATAGAGCTCTGCATGACTCCTTACTTTGCATTTAAAGCTGCACTTCTCAATATTTTTGTATGCTCGATGGATCAAGTGACACTGTAATGTGAGAGGTGTCGATTGTAACGAACTCTGCAGCTGCGAGAAGCTTTTAGCCTCTTTTAGATTCTAGTTTTGGTTTTCTGGCTGAAAACATGAGACAGATATTTGTCCTCTGGAGTTGGTGGAGACCAAACCAGAGCTAAAAGGACTCCGGGGGGGGGTCACGTTGCCCCCTGGTGGCCAGAAACATTTCAATGCAGCTTTAAATGACCAAAGTTAAAATGTGGAAGTTTGTTTTTTTTTCTTTTATATAATAAAATCGTAAAATACTGAATTTACTGTAAAGACAAAAGACAGAAAGTTTCTGTGACTAAAATATGTTTAATATGAATTTTCTTGGATGAATCAAACCTGTATGTAAGCTCTAGTTTGTGATTTAATGCAGCTGCTGCACGTGATGTTGTACATCGTTTTTATTTTTCCATTGACTGCACGTGTTTCCAAAGGTGGAAATGTGATACTCCGCTTGTGACAGCACTTATTATATCTGCTCAGTTTTTATTCCACTGTACTGTATTCATGTTATTAAAGTCTGATAGTTAATCGCCTGCTGTGACAGTTGTGAAATTAAACCTTAAAGGACACAAAGTACATTTTAATTAGAAGATTGTGGGTCTAAATGGACAAGTTTGCTTCCAAAATGACTTAAAAGAAGGAATTTGACCTTTTCTGACACTGTTGATCAGTAAATTGTGACGAGATCTGCTGGATTTAAACCAAAATGTCTTTGAGGTATCTCACTGAGCGACAGCTGATGTCTGACAGTTACTCTTCATGAATTTTCCTCATGAGACTCAACAAATTGCTTTTATTACAAAATGACATGATCATCTTTGAAAAGTCACAAAATGCAAACATGAAGACATAATGGACATTCAGCGGTGGACTTCAGACAAACATGCAGATTGTCCTTCAACATGATGGAGTCAGCAGAAATGACTCAGCAGATTGTGGACTGACACGGTTTTAAACTGGACTTCAGGTGATTTTATGCTACTAAAAGTTTATTTTCTCATTTTGGCTGATGAATGCAAACCCAGCTGAGTACTACAGCATCTGTCTGCTGAAATTATATTCTGAGATAATCCAAAGACCTACAGCCTGCAGGTTTTCACACAAAGACTCCACCCACCAATGGAGGGGGCGGGAGGTCATCAGTGAAAACACCTGCTGGCCAATCAGGTCAAATGAAAACCTGCAGACATCCTGATAAGGTGAGTGAATACTTTCAACCCTAAAGCAGCTCTAAGTCTTTCAGCTGGGGGAGGAAGAGGCCGGAAGAAACATTTCCTTAAAAAGGTCGAATGACGCTAAACAACGACTGCTGCTGTTTGTCTTCCCTAAAAGGTCCCATGACCACCTCTGTGCATTACACTACAGCTGAAACCGAAAGAAAAGGAATCAGCAGCGTTCTGAAGTTGAGAAAAATGCCAAATATTTGTGAGGACTGATGGCGTCGTGTGACCATCAGTGGAATATCTTTGGGTTTCAGGCTGCTGGTCTCTGACAACATGTGACTCACTTTCTGGACAATTTATGGTGTTTATCCAATCAAATAACTGGAAACATAATGGACAGAAAATCAGTACTGAGAAGTGTTGAGGACACCTGGCTCCAGGTCGTCTGCGGTCATCTGATTCAAAACTTTATTTACACATCCACACTGTCACACTGCTGCTGAGATTGTACTGTTGTCAGCCGATGAGCCGTGACTAAAATCCCCACGACGCCAGGACGTCAGGCGACTTTTCAAACTTTAAGTTCATTCAACTTGAAGGTCCATTCACTGTCAGCACACGTGGCTCCCGTGCGATCTGACCTCTGACCTTTGTCGACCCCACACCCCATACTCCCGTAGCTCCACCTGTGTCACTGAATGGACGGAGCGAACCGCTTCTCTCCGGCGTGCACCGTGACATGGCGGCGCAGGTGGCTGCCGGAGATGAAGGTTTTGCCGCAGTAGGAACACCTGAACTGTTTGCAGTCCGTGTGGACGGTCATGTGGACCTTCAGGGAGCCTGACTGGGCGAAGCGTTTGCCGCAGTGGACGCAGCCGTAGCGTTTCTCCCCGGTGTGGACGCTCTGGTGGCGTTTCAGATTGCTGGAGTCGGAGAAGCGTTTGCCGCAGAGCGCGCAGACGAATGGCTTCTCGCCGGTGTGGACCCTCATGTGGGTCTTCAGGTTCTTCAGGCAGGCCAGAGTTTTACCGCAGCAGTTACAGACAAACGTCTTTCCCCCGCTGTCCTCCCGGCTGTGGCCGGATGCCCTGTTGACACCATCCTGATGTCTCCACCTGTCCCTTCTGATGAACACATTTTGTCTTGGCGTCATCTCTTTCCTCCCAGGAAACCGCGGCTCATTGGCAGGTAACGCTGCCCTCTGCTGGCGCTCTGCTGCAGACTGAGTCACCTCACTGACGGTGAAAGAGAAGCTGCTGCTGCCCGAGTCAGACGCAGCTGGAACACTCACACAGGTGTTCAACACGTATGAGCAGCCAGGATCCTCACTCAAAGGATTCTGGGTGCTGAGGGAGCCATGTTGGAGCTGTGGCTCGTACGTCAGACAGTCGTAACTGCTGGTTTCTGACCTCTGGCTGGTGTTCAGGGTTTTTTGGATGGACGTGGAGGTGGAGCTGACCTCCCCGCTCACCCACGACTGAGTCGAACCGCCACCTTCATCTGCTACTTCCTGTTTGGTCAGTGGGGGCGAAGCTTCTGTCTCGTTCGTCTGTCCATCAACAACACGACAAAACTCTTCTGGAGAAACAGAAAAGTAGAATATCACACTTTGTAATACTTCAGCTGAACCTTTAAAATAACCAGAAAATTAAATCAAATCTTCAAATGAATCAAAGTTTTGCTTCAGATAAAGATTTAGCTTTGAGCTAAAGTCAAATAAACCTGTGAGACACCACAGCACACAATGAACCTGAAAGGTTCTTCATCTGCACAGACAATGAAAATGGACATTTTACTGCCAGGTTTCCTGTGCAGGCAGCGAAGAGACGTTCAACAGGCAGAGTATTCATATTGTAATATTTCATTTTGCATCATGGCCCAGATCTGGTCCACATCCACCACTTTGATCCAGGCCACATCTGCCTGACAGGAGGTCAAATGTGGCCCTTTTTCATCCAAAATGAAGCAGTGAGCAACAGTCCCAAACTGTTCTGAATAACTATCAGATAACACTTACTGTTCTGCTCAGACTGGGACCAGGACTCATCATCGTCCTCCACTTTGATGACGGCGGTCGTCAGTTTGCTCGTCTCACCTGCAGCTGGCTGTCATCAGAGAGGATAAGACAGAAAGCATGAGGCAGGAGATCGAGTCCTGACATCCTGCCAGCATTAACATCTACTCACCGTCCCCTGTGTGGTATCCTGTCCTGAGTCTGAGGACGGATCAGCGTCTCCGCACTGCAGGGTCTTCTGGTTGGACACTCTGGACAGCGCCGCCTCAACTGGAGGAGACAAGTCACGATGACACTTTAAAGTTCTGGATCATCTGCAGTAAAGTGGGTGCTCCAATTACAAACAGCTGATTATCCAGCTTTTTTTTATTGTCTCATAACGTTAAAAAATGGCTTAAAAAACTTAATCATCTCCTGTACGACAGTGAATTTTAACTAATTCCTTATATTAACTACCCAACGTTTGCTCTGCAGACATCATATCTGATATGTGCTGTTGTATGCAACAAATAATCATTATTCAGCTGTGGAAACACATGAGATGCGGGAAAGCAAATGAAAAAAGCAGTGTATGGTCATCTGTTTTCACACTTAGTCAGACTAAACTCCTTTCTATAATTACATGTTAATTATCCATAGTTTTTGCATTTTGACCAGGGACAACTTAATTACAGGTATCTGCGATATTGATCCATTCTGGCTTTTAAATGTGAAAACAACTGAACCACTGACATTTTTAGAGATCTTAAAAATAGTTTTGACTAGTACAATCTTTGCAATCCAATTTTTGTCACTAATCATGTGTTTGTGGACATCTTTCTGTAGCGCGGTAGCCCAACCATGCTAGCAGCCATCTTAAAGCTAATTACAAGCTAATTACAGGCATGACGGCGGTTCCGTGTGTTAACGCGGCCTCTCGTTTCTAACGGTCACCTCGAGCTGTTCCGTTCCCCCTCGGCTCGTTGCCAAGGTGATGGGCAGGCGGCTGAGCTCGAGCGCGGCCGCTCGCGAGCAGTAGCGCGGTGCCGCCGGCGGTGGCCGCGGCTCGCAGGGCCGTCGCGCGGGCGGCTCGGAGCTCCATGAGCCGCAGCTTTCTCCGCAGCACCTCGTTCTCTTTGCGGCTCCGCGAGATCTCCAGCTGCAGCACCGAGTATCCGCTGTCCACGAGCTCGCAGATCTCCGCCACCGCCGTGTTGGCCAGTACCTCCATGATGGAGGCGAGCTGCGCGTGGAAAGCAGCGGCCGGCGACATGTTTTCAATCCGCCGCGTGCGTCTGTTGAGAAAGAACAGTCCGGATCACTGGTTCGTGGCAGGCGACAGACACGTAAACGCACACTCTCGCTCCGTTAATCCGAATGTGGATTCCCACCTGATGTAAACAGTCCCGAGACAAACCAGGAAGTGATGCGGGAGTAAAGACGACGAGACAGCCCAGACAGCGCATGTGCGAAGTGACCGTTATCATTTTACTGTGTTGTCTGTATCAGTTTTAAATTTGAGGTCTTTTAGCTGAAGCGCTCGATCCCAGTGTGACCTGAAACACACGATTACTGTCATTATCGATTAATCTTCTGGCCTCTGAAATGTTGGAAAGATGTCAGGATGTAGTGAGTTACTCCCATCAGTTTTCCACAGGTGACAGGTGACTTGTTGAAGACGATGGAAACCCGCAGGTATCCTCAGTGGAGGAGCTGGAACCAGAGAAAGTTTCCATTTTCAATCGATTGTCAAAATTGTTGTAATTATTTTTCTGTCACTCAATTAATGGAGTAATAGTTTCATCTGTCCATCCAGACTGAAAGAGACACATAACACAGAACGACTACAAACAACGTGACAATCACGTTTGTGTTTCTCTGAATGTTCATTGTCCCCTCAAACTGAGTAACCCAAACCTCTTGAGTCCAGAGTCCAGTAAACCTGTCCACTAATCCATCCAGGATGTCACCTTTAATCTAAAGGTTGTCAGTGCAGTGAAAACAGTTTGCTCCAGTTAGACAACTTTAAGACTTTAAACTGGTCTCCAGATATTACACACAGATAATTTCAATGCTACAAGGACAAGGCTTAAAGGACAGGTGAGCTGTAATCATCCCTTCTGTCCATACGTGGGAGACTCACCATGTTTCTACCTGAAGCTTCATATTAACTCAGCCGTGGTCTTCTCCTTAAAAGAGGAAGGGTGTTTTGAATGATCACTGCATAGCCATTTCTGTCTGGTTGCATTCTGATCAGTCTTATTTGTTTGTTTGCGGGTCTGACACCAATTCATTATATGCATCAACAAATAATGAGCCAGGACCACAACATTATGGTAGCATCATAAATTATGTAATTATCACTTTTTTTTAAATGAAATCCAACTGATGTAAATAACCTACTGACTTCTCTTTTGTAAGAAGACATCAATTAATCAATAAATACATTCCGGCTTTAGCTTCTGAACTTGTGACATGTTACTGCTTAGTGTACCTTCACACAAATCTGTTTACAAAGGAAATAACTGACACGAAACAAGTTCTGAATTTGTTTTATTAACCAAGAATGACACTTTTTACACAACTTTATATTTTTCCATTGTTTTTGACCTGTACACTACATACGAACCCAGAGGCAGAGCTCATTAGCAACTTACCAAATTTTGGGTTTCCATTCCAAAATCAGGTGTCTCCCATTTCATAATTTAGGTGCTCTAATTTGCCAGTTATTTCATACTTTCTTGTTTGGTCTGTAGCAGTGGTGGGGTACGTGAGACTGTTTGATCCAATCCGCGAGACAATTTATAAATAAAAAATAGCCAATAGCCAAAAAATATTAAAATAGCCACTTTATAATAACTTAACAGTAGACTTCACGTTCTTCCGAGCGGTCCCTGAACGCAACACTTGCGTCGCGTTGATAAGACGTCATGCATCATGGCGCCAATAAACAAAATGTGAGTAGACACGGATTGTACAGAAAATGACAAACAATTAACTTTTGTTGAATTCAAAAACAAGCGGAGTCTCAGTTTGTTTGCTTGGACGAGCTCACAGTGATGAAGAAGGTGAATCTCAAGAGTCATCACTGCTACCAACATGCTAACCTGGACAAGCTTCAGGACAAATGCTAAGGCTCCTCAGCAGAGTTTGATGCTCAACAAGCAGCTTTCACAGACCTCATTCTGCCAGAGACAGTGTTGTGCAGCAGGTTTGTGCTAAGCTAACAGCTAAGAGACTGAAACCTCATCCAGGAGAATTTGTGGAGGAGTGGAGCTGTTAGCACGAGTGTCAGTTTGTCTGGAATAATTCACCGAGATGAAGGAAAAGCTGAGTGAAAACTCAGTGACAGAAAGTGTCTGTGTGATCTGACCTTCATGGTGGACGTTACCAAGAAGCACTCAGAGCTGAACCTCGAGCTCCAGCAGCTTCTCAGCTCTCTGCTGAAGCTAAAGAGGAAACACTGAGCATGTTCCTGCTCTGAAGAGCAGAAGCTGCTGTGACCTCTGAATCTGCTGCTGAGGTGAAACTCCTTCAGGTGTTTGGTGAGAAGTTTCAGGACAAAGGCATCATCATCATTATCATCATCATCACCATCATCACTACTTCCATCTGACATCAGATCACCAAAGAGAAGCAGCTCCAACCATCACAGAGGTTAGTGTGATATGTTTTCAATTAGTACCATAAGGGGGGTAATTGTATGAGGGAGGCCAAGACTGCCCCCCCCCCCCCTTTTTTTGTGAGTGCAGCAATTATGTTGTTTTTGGAAATGTCAATCAATATGAAGTGAAGCTGAAGATTTTGTTCGATTGAAACACGTTGTGGAAATGATTTTGCTCTGGAGTTAATGGAAACTGGATCACACTGGAATCAAACTGTGGAAACAGTTTAATACGACTAACATAAGTTAGTCCTTAATCCTTATGTGCATCTGAAATCAAATAGAATGAACAGACCTGCAAAAAAACAGACAAAAAAGAAATTAAATATTGATTTTAGACTTCAAATGTTGAGTGGAGCTTCAAATTATTTGTACAGTCCCATCAAATTTGAGAAGCTGGAGCATCAAATGTTTGCCGTTTTTGCTTGAAAAGGGACATTTGAGCGATTAATCAATATCTACTGATGAGTTTTCTGTCAGTAATAAAGTCACTGTTGCAGCTCACAAACACATTTTTAAACCTTGGAGCTCATTTTCCTTTTGCACCTTTTGAAAACCTTTGACCCTTTTTTAAAAATGAATATTTACAGAACATTTAAGAGCGAACCCTCCACCCGTCCCCTCCCTCAGACGTTGGGATGACATTTCTTCATGTGTAACTTGAGGCTGTACTTGACGATGAAGCTCCTGGAGCAGAGCGTGCAGGCGTATGGCCGCTCTCCGGAGTGAACGCTCAGGTGCGACTTCAGGTGCGCCGACTGCGTGAACTTCTTGCCGCACTGGTCGCAGCTGAACGGCCTCTCACCCGTGTGGATCCGCATGTGAACGTCCAGGTTCTGAGATGTGGCGTACGTCCTGCTGCAGATGGAGCACATGAAGCGCTTCCCTCGGGCGCCGGTGCCCGGCTGAGAGTGACCCGATTGGTCCCTGTAGAGGGCGAAGTTCATCATGTCTGCGTCCTCGTACTCAAACGCAGAGTTGCTGTTTTCAGACAGCTGACAGTCAGTGGAAGTCGAGCCTGAGACGCTGATCAGTTTGATGCCGAAAGCGTCGCCGTCCATGTTTTCGTTTTGGTGAAACTGAGCGAAAGTCATCTGACTTTTCGACTGTTTGGTCCACGTCAGGCTGTGATCTAGTTCGGCTCTGTGTACAGGAGACTGAGACTCCATCAGAGCGCTGTTGCCAAAATAGGCCGTTTGTCTGTTAGCGCTGGGCGGGACCAGCGAGCACTCCTGATGGACCAGCTGGACGTTCGGGTCCATCTGCGACGAGTAGGAACAGACGGACTCGCCGGCCTCCATCTCATCGCCGCCGAGCTGGCCGGAACGGCCCGGCTCGCTGCAGGGTGAGTCCAGAGCGTAAACGGACTTCTTCTTCTGCGTCCCTGCACTCACTTTGGGTGTTTGCAGTGTGAGCTGCTCGGAGGATGACTTCCTGTCACCCGCTTCGCTCCCTGCCCAGCGTCTCTTCAAGCTCCGGCTGACGGGAGTGGATGTGGTGCCCTCTCTGGCCGCAGACGTCCCCCCATCAGCGGCTGTTTTGTTTTCTGAAGAAAAGACAAAGAAAACATCACTGAGCTGAACAAATACATTTGCACTGTGTTACAGTGACCAATCGACCGAGTCTGAGCAGGTATTCATCAGTCGTTTCCTACATCTGCTGTTTTAAGGCTCGACATCCCGTTTTTTGGCTCCAAGGTTCTCGTGAGTCCAGATATTTAGAGAACGAGTGAAACTCAACTTGATATCACTGTTTTAACTGTTTTTCACTCTTTAAACATTTTCAATCTCAAATGCACTGAAAACTGCTGAATAGAAAATCCTGCTGCTGCTGTTCTGGTGGTGGTTTGTTGCTAAAGTGGGAGAAGATGAAATCTTGTTCAAGTGAAGGAACAGATCAATGAATCTGAAGGTTTATCAGACAGAAATATGCCACATATAATCTGATGAGACGGGATTTTACAACAATACATAAGAGGCACTGTCACGTGTTAGCACACTGATTTGATCCTCCAGCTGATTGTGAGGTAAACAGTAGAACTGTGACACACCTGCACAGTTATCTACCAAGAATGTGCACTTGCATGAATCTGATTGGCCAAGCCAGTGATGACATACCCTGTGACCCCTCTGTGGGTCCTGACCCAGAGGTTGAGACACTCTGTCCACGAGGCGTTTGCACTCACCTTCCTCAAAGCTGTCGTTGCTGTCCGAGTCTTCATCTTTGATCAACACCACGTCCGGAAGCTGCAAACGTTTCATTCAAACATTAATACGCAGTGCGAGTAGTACGAGTGAGAATACTAATGTTACATGGAATAAATATCAGATTCAGCTTTGAACAGGTAAACAACAGGAAGTAAACAACCAGGCAAGTCATACGTTTATACAAGAGACATGATTTTACAGAAGGTCAGACTAATCAACGTCAAACGTCTGCTTGCTCCTGTTTGGATGACTCGACTTTGAGGTTCATTTAAGCTATAATGAGAAAATAATTAGGAACGAGGAAATCAGGGAGGGTTGATTAAGGTCCAACAGTTGCTCAAGCGGAGATTAAACCGCAGCCAGGTGAGTTAGTCTGTGACGGACTGACATCACCTGCGCTTCTGTGTGGAAACGTGAGAGCAGCCGCAGTGGCTGTTATTGTTTTTAATGCCATTATCTCAGAATCTCCATTTAATCATTGCATTATCTGAAAACACCCCTGACCTTTGGGTTTCTCAAGATAACGAGAAAATGAACATGTTATCGAAGCCCAGCCCAAGGTAACGAGACTGAGATAAAAATAAATAAAAGCCGTTTATCTCGAGATAACGGCTCGACTTCCTTGTCAGCTGCAGAGGAGACGAGGAGATAATTAACTTCTGATGTGGAGATTATTGCAGCCTCGTCTGCTCTCAGCATGCACGGCATCGGATGGACGTCCCCAGACCCAACAGCACAAAGCAGAGGATGCATATCTACCTAATGATTTTAATATTGTTATTCAGGTAGAAGTTAAACGTACGGAGGCCATTAAGTCCAAAAACCGTGTCGAGTTTGCACAGAATGAATCAGATCTTATTCCCAGGCGGTAACTTCGTGTTTATGTTTCATGTTTAGGTAAAAATACCGTCTTCTTGAACGTTTGGAGATTAAATTTCAATTTCAAAACTGTAAATTCACAAAATCCATTTTCTTTGTAACTTATATTGAACTATATTTAAGTAATAAAATAGTTTCAGTTTTCCATTTTACCTTTTTAATTTTGGCTGTAAGTAAATTTAACAGTCAAAATCTGAAAAAAAGATATTCAGCGAGGAGTAGAAACCATCAGGTGGTTGATTGATTGATTGATTGATTGACAGTTCAATTCATCAAACTAACAACTTTTCTCAGCCTTTATAGTCCAAACGATTAATAAATTAAAAAAATAACAGGCAGATTGATTGACTGATTGGTCGCATCCTTAATTCAAACAGAGGAAGCTTAAAATACTCTTCAGTAGCAGCGAGTGACTCAAAAAATAAATAAATTATGAAACTAGTTAATAATTACATTTCCATTGTTGCTCTGCACGCTAACAAAATATCTCATTAAGTAATTTTCTGTTCTTTTTTAGGATGATGTCTGTGCAGGGATGACAGGTGGAAAACGGCATTTTGCCTCTGGTGCAGCAATGTTTATGAATATGTTCCTGTAAAATAAACCAATAAATAACTTAATTATCGATTAGTCAACTAATTGTTTCAGCTCTAAAATTAGCTGGAAATCAGTAGCTCTGAGGTCCAAATGCTGACCATGGAGGATATTTTTGGTCATAATTAAAAGTCCAAATAGAAAATTAAAGGAGAATTAAAAAAAAGAAGATTATTATTTTTCTACACTATGAATAATCAGGTCAGAATTAAAGTCAAAGGAAAAGGAGACCTAAAAAGTAAATTTAAAATGAAAACTATCATTTGAAAATGTGAAGTGGCAACGAAAAAAAAGGCAAATTTAAACTGCGAAACCTTAAAAGCCTTAAAGGTGCAGAGACACTTGATGGCCAGCAGGGGGAGCTAAGTGCTAATGAGCACAACACAATGAAAACTGAGAAAATGCAGCAGGTAGAGCAAGCAGCACATTTCTGTCCATGTGACCTCACAGAAAGCCACCAATGAAAGGAGACGGTGCAGAAGCTAAGATGCTAACATTAGCGACTAGCTAATAGTTACATGCTAGCATTATGCTGGCCAACCGTGACGACCAGCTGATTGAATGTACTGACGGATGTGGATTAACGTTAATTAGCCTCACTGCACATATTCACACTGAAATGTTTCTGCTCGTGCGTTAACTGATGCTGATCACGTGGCTGTTCGTTAGCCATTAGCACGTCTCTGCACTGAGGCTCGCTCGGCTTTGCCATGGTCGGCAGCTGATGAGGAGGGCAGAACATGGTGGGACCTCTCGGCCAGACTCGCTGAGCTCTTTAGTGGTCAGCGCCCCCTGCTGTCCACACGGTGCCGGTTCACATCAGACTTCACAGCCTGCCGGCAGACCACACAACCCCAGACCGACTGCTGCACTCAGGTCAGTGTTTCCTAAATTCAGCCTCAGTTTTCTCACTTTTTTCAAACTGATGCTTCTTCCTGCTTCACTCTCTGCTTTGCAGCTGAAACACTGCAAATCTTCCTGCTGTGAGCTAAGTGAAGGATTATCTTATCTTATCCATTTATCTGATTAAGTTTCTTCTAATTAAGCTCATAATTGAAATATTCCCACTTCAGATTTGATATTTTTTTTTTTTTATTTCATCTTCACAGTTTAAGCTTCCAGTTTGAGCATTTCCTTTTCTGCATTTTAAATTTCCCATTTTTCTTTTCCATTTTAAATTTCCAAGTGATCGTTTTCCTTTTTTTTGTGTTTTTCCTTTTTTAAGATTATGTCCTGGTTGTAGTAAAATGATAATCTTTTAATTTGATCTCTATTTTAATTTTGACCAAAATATTCTCCACAGAGGTAAACATGAGACCTGTGTTTACCTCCTCCCGCACCACCACAGCAGCTCCTCCGTCTCCTCCGGGAGCAGCAGCGGTGTCTCCTCCGTCACCGTCCCGCTGCTGCTGCTGCTTTTCCGCCTGCTGTGCGCCCTCCGCGGCCGGTGCGACCTCTGCTTCTGCCGCGGCCGCCGCCTTCCCCCCGCTGCTCCCCCGGACCACTATCGACTCGATGAGGTGCAGCTTCTTCTTCAGGTCCTCGTTCTCCTTGTGGCTCCGGGTGATCTCCATCTGCAGCACCGCGTAACCTTCGTCCACCACCTCGCAGATCTCAGCCACCGCCGCTTTGGTCAGCGCGCCCATGATGATGGACAGTTGCTCATGAAGAGCCTTGCTGGTTAAAACGGCCATCCCGCGGCTCGAGAGGAAACCCGACCGGACCGAAACCCGTCCTGACGGACAACACGAAGCTCCAACGGGCTCTGAAAGACGCGATGAGGTCGGTGACGGAGCCGCTGACTAAACCTTATCATACATTAACGCCGCCCGTCGCTGATTACAAAGGAGGAGAAATGTTTTCTGCTTCCTTCCGACTCGCACTTCCGGAATAACACTGCTGATTTCAAAATAAGAGCCTATTGTTATTGTTGTGACAGGCGGGTGTTCACAAGAGGGGGAACATGAGGAGGGACGAGAAAAAAAATATAAAGATGAAAACACCGTTAAAAAAAAGATAAAAACGAATAAGTATGTATGGTTTAGAATGAAAAAGCAAAAAATAAACAAAATCAAAGTTAGAATAAACAGGTAGATCAAAAATAAGAAAATACAAAGATACGAAATACAACAATTAAAAATACATAGAATTAACAAGGACATTAAAATAAATAATCAAAAAGGAATAAATATGTCAATAGAATAAATGGGAATGTTTAGGAAAAACATCCTAAAAATAAGAAACAGGTTAAAAAAACTTAATGGGGGGAAGTAAATAAACAAATAAATAAACAAACAAACCTGTAAGTAGATTAAACGCTGCAAAACCCACGACTGTTTTCCATTTCATGTTTAGATCCTTCTGTCTGCAAATATGTCTGCCAGTGACATTATTGAGAGGTGTGACGGCAGTATATTTTTTGTTTTTTGTCACAGTGCTGCACAGTTTGACCAGAAAAATAACCTCGTCTTAACATACACGAAGAACATTTCAGGAGGGGGCAAATATGAGTATTTTCTTGATTCGTGTGAAGACTTTGTAGGTCTGCAGGGAGTCCGCCCGTCATCCTGCAGCGCTGTGCAGACTCCTTCAGGGTCAGCACAGTTAACTTTCCCAGCTTGAAATGCAACCCTGAGGGGGTAAGTGATGAGTTCCTGCATCTTCCAAAGTGACTCCACCCTGCAGTCAGCAGGCGCGTGTGTGTGTGTGTGTGTATAAATGGTGTCTTTTGTGCACTCGGTGAAAAGCTGTTTTTCCACTCTGTCAATGGTGAGCGGTGTTCGTGTGTGCTGCTATTGTTCAGGCTGGAAACAAACGGCAAAGACAAAGTTCGACCCAGCAACAGAAAATCCTCTCTTCTGATTGGCTCAGTTAACACTGGTGAAACGAAGCTAGCCTGATGCTGATGCTGCCTTCTGGCTGCTGGCGCATCAGTGAATTACTGTTAGTACTGTAATCTTCACAGTTAAAGAGCAACATGTGAGAGTGAACGATGTGCAATGACGGAGAAGTTCAGTTAACAGGTGACGTCACCTGTTCGTGGTGTGAATGAGTTTGGAGTTTGAGGGTCTTCTCATCCACTTCCATCAGAACTAACCTCGAGTATTTCTACAGCTTTGATGGCGTCTGAAGGTTGAATAATACTCAGCATGTATGAAAGATGAGGAACATTTTACAGTTTCTGTCTGAATGCATGAAACAGTTTAAACTTGTTTCCTCATCTGCTGTTTCCAGGTTGAATAATGAAGATTAAACCTGTGAACGTCTGCGGACGACGCGCCATACGAAGCCCTGTGGACTCTGTCCAACACAGGCCGACGGGACATGTCAACCAGCACATCATCGCCGTGATGCAAAGTAACTAAGTACAATTACTGAAGTACTTCACTGCTCTTCATTTTCTGCTCCTTTTCTAATTCAACTCGACTCCATCTCACAGGCAGACGTTGTACTTTTTACTCCACTAATGTATTCGATTACTTTACAGATTCAGATTAATGCCAGAAAACAAACTTTATAAATAAACGAGGCAGTTTTTTTTTTATGTCACTTATTTTTTGGTCAATCTCCTCAAATGGGCGTCTTCTTTCTGTCACTCTTTGAACAAAGCACACGCTCTTCATCCTGTTTTCACACCTTTAATTCCAGAAACACACCAACCAATAAACATCCACATGCTTCTTACAGGTGCTGCTCTCTGCGGGGATCAGCGCTGAGGTGGACCCACATGGCCCGCGCTCGTCTTGAGGTAAGAACGGATCTGGATCAGCTCGTAGTCCCAATTCTGCTTCGTCTCAGATGTTCACCAAGTTCAGCAGTTCAAGATTCACACTTACTGCTCAGCTTTCAATGGAAATGAACTCTTTATTTATTTATTCTTTTAAAGGCTTGGACTTTAAAAAGACCTACTTGAGTCAGGTTCAGTCACAGCAGGGGGGTCCTGGTCTATCACAGCTTAGATCTCACCGTACCATGGGTGCATGTGTTCAGCTCGGGGGCTCGTGTCAGTGTCCGTCCTGCTCGGCCGGGTGGTGTTTCTGCTGATGGATCCTCAGGTTCTGCTTGCCGGCGAATCTTTTCCCGCAGTGCTCGCAGGCGAACGGCCGCTCTCCGGTGTGGACGCTCTGGTGCGTCTTCAGGTGTCCCGACTGCGTGAAGCGCTTTCCGCACTGAGCGCAGCTGTACGGCCGCTCGCCCGTGTGGACGCGCACGTGCGTCTCCAGGCTCCGGGACGACGTGAAGCACTTCCCGCAGTAGCTGCAGACGAAGCGCCGGTCCCTGCAGTACCTGTTCAGGTCCAGCGGGTCCAGTCTGGATCTGCCGAGACCGAGCGCTAAGGGGAAACCTGCGGCGTTCAGGTCTGACACTTTGTCCAGGAGCGTCGGCCGGTGAGCGACGGGCACCATGCTCGGCAGGCCCTGATTGGTCCATGAGGAGCACAGGTCCAGCTCCTGGTCGCAGGGGAGGGAGCTGATCAGAGACACGCCCCTCTTCAGCTCAGAGGTCCCGGGCAGGGAGGCGGGGCTTCCTCCTGACCCCAGGAGGAACGGCTTCCTCGTCTGGACCGCAGACAGAGCCTCACAGTCCGACTCCGAGGCCAAGTCGAACACCACATCTGAAGAGCTGCTGTCGACGCCCCCCGCGGGGCCCGGAGACCCCAGTGCACTGTGGGATTCCTGATGCTCTGCTCGCTCAGACGGCCCGTTAGCGCTCTGATCCCATGGCCTCATGTCGGCTGCCGAGGTGGAGATCATCATCCCAGAGGGTCCCTCTTCACTGTCGTCTGCCAGCTGCAGCTCTGCGCCTCCTGACACACAAATCAGCAGTTTAAGATACGACTTAAACACCACGAACACAGACGGCCAGCGTGACAGACGCTCTGTCAAATGTCTATTTTTACATAAAAAGCTACCATGCACTAAAAAAAGAACCAGTGGCTGCAGTCTGTCTTCTGTGTTTGGTGTCAAAGTGTCCGTCCTTCAATATGGATCGACACACAGGGACGCCAAAATAAAAGGAGCTAAAAAGAACTTTTTATGGAACCGTCTCATCCCAGCAGGAGCAACAGTCGAGTAACAAACTGCCTCCTGTTTCCTCCTCCTTTACCACACACAGACAACAGCAGGGGCTGCTGGGTAATGAGTACAGGTAAGATCCAGCAAGTCCAGCTTGAAGGCTGGTCAAACACAGAGACAGCAGGGGACGGTGCACGAGGCAGGATCGTCCACCTCGGACGGAGGATCAGGGCGCTGCTGCATGTCGCCGCCACACAAAACATCTGGAACTACTGACCGCAAATGATGCGTGTGTGTGTGTGTGTGTGTTAGTGTGTGTTTTTCCTCTCTCACCGTCTGGTTTGAGGAGCAGCTCGTCTGTGGGATCGTGGTCGTTCACCTCCTCTTTTGCAGTTTCCTCCTTTATCAGAACGACATCGTGATCGTTCAGCTCCTCTGCAGCAGCTGTCGACGAGTCCTGAGAGCGGGAAACGACGGTGACACAAACAGCTGGTTGAATTTACTCTGCACTCTTTAGTTTAACTTCTTATTAAAGACGTGCTGAACCAGAACTTTGCCGTACAGTTAAGTGTTTATTTCCAACCAAAATGCCACTTTCTGTGTGATAAACCCCAAACAGTTACAAAAGGCAGCAGAGGTGATGACAAGTGGGACGGAATAATACACTAAATATTGACACTTCAGCTTGTGCAGTTTGAGCTTAAACATTCATTGTCAAACTGGTAAAAGTCCATTAAACCCAGCTGGTAGGTGCACTGCGTGTCTGTTACTGAAATGATGACTTATGTCACAATCATCGTCTCTCCGAGGCCGTAAGGCTTCATCACAGTGGTGTGAGATAAACCCTGAGGCCTCTCACGCCGTCTGTCCTCTCACCTCTTTGGTTGCAGGGCTCAGCTCTGACGTCACCTCCAACACCGGGACCCTTCCGCTTCTTCTGAGGGGGGCTTTCGGCTGCTTGGCCCCCCCTCCGGTCAGTAAGGCACGTTCTGGGTGAAAAGCAGAAAGACCACATTGGTTCCTCACAGGGGTGAAGGAGACCACAAAGGGTCTTTGACAGGGTTCTAAGTGGGTTCCAGTGATCCCAGTGGGATGTATAATGCTGACTGCTGTAAGTACAGTAAGTACACACGTTTTCCTCTGTGGTGACTTCTCAGAAAGGCGTTCTTGTTGTAATTTGTTGATAAGTCATTTAAGTACATTTCTCCCTGCTGAAAAAAGTCAGAGAAACCATTAGGCAACCATTAGGCATATTCTATTGGTTTCTAATGGTTCCTGGTGGTTTTGTAATGGTTTCTAATGGCTACTTATGTTTTCCTAATGGTTCGCTTTGCTTTTCTAATGGGATTCTATTATCTCCTACACAAATGTACAGGACTTTAACTGGTCCCTACTGATGCTTCCTACAGGAGTCTAATGGTTCCTACAGGTGTTTCTATACCAGTCTAATGGTCACTATACAGTGGTCTAGTGGTCACTACAGGGCGTAGTGGTCTCTGATGGGTCCTAATGTGATGGAGGAACACAGATGTTACAGCCTTCTTTGGCGATGACCTCTGTGATTTCTAGTGGGTCCTTGTGTAGGCTGTGCAGTGCCATTACACCTGTGTATAAACATGCCTCTGGGGCCCAGTGGTAGGACTCTGCTATGATTTCTGTTGCAGCAGTAGGTTTCTAATTGTTTCTAAGTAGGTTTCTCAGTATGTGTTTCTAATAGTTTTAGCTCCTAATGGAACCAGTAGCTTTCTAATGGTTTTACATCCTAATGGGACCAGTAGGTTCCTAATGGTTTCTTCCAATGGTTCCTAATGTTTTTTTTAATGGTATTCTACTGGATTTTTTAAGAGGGAAATGTGAGGAACTTGGTTCAGGAAGCCGTAAATTTTACGGTGCTTTCACGGATCCAGACAGAGTGAACAATCGAAATGGTTGAAAAAGTTGAAATTGATTGAGTTTTATATCAATGCCGAATTGACAAACATACTGTGACAAATCGGAATCAGCTTTTTTGGCCACGTATGTGAACCCAAACACGGAATTTGACTCGCAGACGTTTTATGAACTCTTTTCCAATGGAGTTTGGAGTGGGGCGCTCGGAACCATGAGGAGTCCATCCATCGAGGCGCACACGCTGCCACCATCATCGGAGCCATCGGAATGTAAATGAGGGACAGGCTGAGTGAAACCCCCCGGTGCTGTTTGGACAGGCCCCGAAACTCACCGCCCGTGAAATCCATCAGCCCCCCGCCGGCCGCCTCCTCCCCGCCGTAATCCAACATCGCGACGTTTCCCCGGTGCCCCCGAGCGATGATGGTCTCGATCATCCCCAGCTTCCTCCTCAGCGCCTCGTTCTCCTTGTGGCTCCGGGTGATCTCCAGCTGCAACACGGCGTAGCTGTCATCCACCAGTTCGCAGATCTCCGCCACCGCCGCTTTGGTAAGTGCCTCCATGATGGACGTCAGCTGGGAATGAAACGCCTTGTAACTCGTCATCTTGAACGGACGTGAAACGACAACAAATGCCGAGACGTCAATCAAACTAACATTAGCAAACAAGACGGCGCGTTCAGGAGGAGAATCCAGCGTCCGGTGAGCTCCTCGCTGTTAATTCGTCCTTCCTGACACCGAGCCGCGGGTAGCCGGCGGGGAGAGACGGCAGGATGCTGCGGCTAATCGCTCCTGTTACTTTGTTGTTGTCTCCTCGTCAGCGTGTCGTTAGACAACTTCCGTAATGCCACTTTCAAAATAAAATAGTGAATCACGGGGTGCTACATTCCTGTGCGCCTTGTAAACTCTAACTTCAGCTTAATAACACAAAACAAGACCACAGTAGCCACAGAGATGATTATTTTCCTTTCCATTTCTCCATATCAGTTGGTCGCGGGCCGGACTGTTGATCGCTTTTCCAAAGTTTTCCCACCCTTTTGATTTTGTTCTCATAAAAGTTGCAGGACGCTGTTAGATGATTATTGCTAACATAAGTAGTAATCTCTATGTATCAACATAATGTGCTGTTTTGATTACCATTATTTTCACATGTCAAAATAACTATCTCATGATTCAAATTACCCACCATTAATGGAAAAACTGTCAATAATATTTCTAGTAAACAATTTAGATACTTTTTCATGACAGTCCTGTCTGTTCTTTATCGTTTTTTGTACAGTTTTATTGTTCTTAGTTGTGTCTGTTCATTTGTAAGTTGTCTACATTGAGAGTCAAATTCCTTATATGTGCACACATATGTGGCCGATTAAGCAGATTTTCATATTTACTGATCTTTAAAGAATTGAGTGAGGCGAGGAAAGTTACTCACATGTAGTCAGGTAACCCTCACTGTGTTGTGCAGTACAGGGAGCTGCTCAGCATGGGTGGAGTCAATGACGTGAGTTGCACCTGGTTAGTTATGGTGATTCCCACAGCAGTTGAACGCAGCACCGGGTCGGTTTCTACGGCAACGCCTGACAACAACGAGGAAGATGGTTTACAGTAAGTTAAACAACCCAAGTCCCAAAATAACTCCATTCAAACCCGCTGAACATTTCTCTGCGTGCTCGCTGTTGTTAGTTACTGCTGTTGGGGAGTTATACGTTTTCTTGCTCATTTCTCGCGCGGTAGTTTATAGTTTTGGAAGTTTAAACCAGTCGGTCCTGACCGCGGCAACAGTTAAACGCTCATTACGTTGTTGGACTGATGTTAGCGAACCGTCAGCTAGCTACATTTGGCGGGATTTTAACTAGATTTTTAGATACTTTCCGTTAATCAGATTTAGCTAACGTATGTTGTTAGTGCAGTTATCATTAGCAGCTTTCAGTGCTGCTCCTGGCTAAGTCCAGCTAACCTAGGAGCTACCCACCGCCGCTAGCTTTAGCACTTAGCATGACTGCTAATGTTAATGCGCGTAACAGCTATTGTTTTTTATTGTTTTTTATTGTTCAGGCTTAAAAGGCGGGGTACCTGTAGACAACAGGTGAATGGAGATAAGACAAGGTATCAGAAAAAAACTCACGGCGTAGAGACTCACCAGGACTTCAGGAGATATTAAAATAAGACAAAAACTGAACAAGTAGCTTCACATTAGCTGAGTTAAAGACCAGCTAACTAAAACCTGTGAAAGTTTGCTGGGAGTTTGATCAGATTTGTGCTTTTACACCAACATGTCTGACTTTTAATCATCTTTGGCACCTAAAGTAATGTCAACAGTAATTACAGTCAACACCTCATGACCTACCTAAAAGTTATGGATTTCAGCCAAATGTGGCTTCATATTAAGTTTGTTGTTCGTAGGAAGGAAACCAGGAGCTCTGGTAGTAATAATGTGAGCTGCAGTCAGATTGAAGGACAGCAGAAGACAGTGTGTCTGCCACGCATTGGTTCATCAGTCACCGTGTTTTGTCCGTCCAGTCACTGAGGACATGGTCCGCCGACGGGCCGAGCACAACGAGTGTGAGATCTGGTCCCTGGAGGAAGTTTCTCTGCATCAGCAGGACATAGAGAGGATCCAGCACATCGACAGGTGGTGCAGGGACCTGAGGATCCTCTACCTGCAGAACAACCTCATCCCCAGGATCGGTGAGTGAGGATCAGTGGCCTAATGTGGACGTTCCTCAGCAAGCATTGATGGTTTACAAGGTTAGAGAAGATAAAAGACGTCTGGGTTTGGTTTTAGACGTTAGCTTACGACAAAGATGTCCAGTGTCCAACCAGAGTCTCCCAGTTTTATTATAGATGTGTTTGGACCTGCAAATCACAGAATCAGTGTTTGTGTTTCCTAATTTGTTTGATATCTAGAGAATCTCGGTCGGCTGAAGAAGCTGGAGTATTTGAATCTGGCCTTGAACAACATTGAAGTCATTGAAAACCTTGAAGGTCAGTATGCAGAACACAGACCGCCGTCTGCTGGTGTGTGTGATGATGCATGGATTTAGATTAAAGTGTGATTATGCACATCACTAGTTTTATTCAGATTTATCTAAATTGATATTGTGCTTTATTTTTTAACCGTTAATTTAAAGATTTCTGACTGGGGATGCAACTCGCCGTTTATCAGATTCATTGATTAATCTGCTTATTTGTTTCCCTTATTCAATGAAGAATTTAGCTAGAAAATGTGAAACGTATCAGCTAAACGTGTATCACAGTTTACCAAAGCCTGAGGAATTATGGTCTGTCTGCTTCTGTCCGGACTCTGAAACAGAAAAAATGATGAAACCTGCCCATGTTATCGGATTCGTCAATAACCACCTTAACGTTCTGTTGATCGACTGATGGTTTCACTAATAATCATGACCAGGTCTTCAATGATTGTTTTCATAGTTATATTATTACAACAATGAAGTAAGTATTATCAGGGAGATGTGCTCCCAGTGTCAGATTGTCTCACCACTCTGTGCACACATCATTATTGTTTGTTTGATATTTTTGCACTTCTTAACTTATTGTTCAGTCTTTTGAATGTTGTTTTTCCTTTGCAGGTGCACTGAGTGCAGCATTTAAACCACCGTCAGACTCCTTGTATGTGCACACGTACTTGGCCAATAAAGCAGCTGCTGATTCTGCAAAGTAAAAGTACTCAGTGTGCAGTACCACGGTCCCTGTCAGTGGTTTATTGTCAAATATGATGTTTATCTTCCTCATCCTTCAGTTTATCAGGAACAAACACAATCAACAAACTTGGAGATACGTGGTTTTCACTGGACAGGATCTAAATCTAAAAAGTAACTAAAGTTGCACAGTATTTGCTCCGAGATGTAATGGAGTAGAAGTATAAATTTGTGTAAATGAAAATACTCAAGTGAAGTACGAGAGGCTGGGATTAGTCCTGAAGCACAGTACTCGAGTAAATGTACTCAGTTACATTCCGCGCTGACAGACACGGCGCTCGTGCGCCGGCTTCCTGTCTTCAGGCTGCGAGAGCCTCCAGAAGCTGGACCTGACTGTGAACTTCGTGGGTCGTCTGAGCAGCGTGGAGTCTCTGAGGCACAACATCCACCTCAGGGAGCTGTTTCTGGTGGGGAACCCCTGCACCCAGTTTGACGGCTACAGGCAGTATGTGGTGGCCTCCCTGCCTCAGCTCAAGGTGAGTCTACCTGCAGGGCACACCTGGTCCACCTGAGTCCTGAAGAGGCCCAGGCTCCAGGGCCGGCTGCTGGGGGTTTTGGCTGCTACGATCAACGTTTGAAACATTTCTGAAAAATACGAATTCAAAGAGGCTACAGATGCTGTTTTCCCTCATTCTCACTGGCTCATGGAGGCAATGAGGAAGAGGAGGAACAAATATCATCTTTTTAAAGGATAATTTAGCTTCTGAAAATCTGCATCAGATGTCATTTTGGACATCAGTGTGTCAGTAATGATCACAAAGTTAACTGACAGGAAAATGCTAATATATAGATCTTAGATAACTGAGAGGTAAAAGTATGTTTGAAGAGTAAATCAACAAGTTTGGTTTGATTTTGGATGAAGAGGCTGCAAAGAGAGTCTGTAATTCTGATCCAGACCCAGAGTTCAGGTTCCTGCTGTTTGTCTCGGTCCTCAGTGGCTGGACGGGACGGAGGTCAGCCGGTCGGAGAGGATTCGAGCCTCTCAGGGACTGGAGGAGGTAAAGAGGCAAGTCTGGGAGCAGGAGGATGAATACCTGACGAGGAGAGCCAGGGAGAAAGAGGAGGCGCAGAGGAAGGCAGCGGGAGGAGGAGAGGAGAAAGGAAACGAGGAGAGGAGACGAGGCGGCGACACCAACACGGCGTGAGTGCAAACACTTCCTGTCGTCTTCAGCCTGTGAAAAAGCTCGGAGGCCGCGGAGTTTGAGAGACAGTCTGAAGAAAGAAGCCATCAGGTTGCATTCTGGGAAATGTAGGATCCAGTGTTTTCTTTGAGTTTTACCCATAAAAGAAAACAAACGCGTGGAAGCCAGACTGTGACGCTTCGGTTTTCACCGTAAAGTTTTTAGTTTGACTCATTTAAGGAACTTCTTTCTCACACTTTTAAATCCAGTTTGGGAATTTTCACACTTTTAGATTAATTGAAAAGTGAAAAATATTTAGAAATAAATACAGAAAGATAAAAGAAGAGAGCAGGAAAGAGAAAGAAGACGGATAAAAAGAGTTGTTCAGGTAAATTAAAAACTCTATTATTGATTATTGTGTCTTTGAGTCCAGAGTCATGAGCATGTTCATGGAATGTCGATCGTTAAACTGGACAGACGAGGAGAACCGGAGCAGATAAAGTTCGTTAAGGGCCTCTTTTACGTAGAGGATGATGATGTGCTGACCTGAGGAAGATGAACGTTTCTCTTTCACCGTAATCTCTGCTCGACGTGCTCCACTGAACTGAAGTCACTGCGTCCTCTCTCTGCAGTCCTCTGCTGGAGGAGAACAAGGAGAACCAGGAGGTGGAGGAGAACGTGAACCTGAGCAGGAGGAGCACCGACCTGGATGAAGAGCGGCGGGAGAGGGAGTTCTGGCACACGCCGTGCGCGTTCACCCCCGAATCTCGTCTGGAGGCTCACCGCCACCTGGAGCAGAAGAGGAAGACGCAGGAGAAGTAAGACCTCGTTTAAGATGAAGATGTTTTTTTAGGTTCTGCTCCTCACACACATTACACCGCTCTCTGTACAGACCTTCCTTTAAGTTTGTTCCACTTCCATCAGCTCCAATCAGCATCAGCCACAGCACACAAACACATAAAACACAGCAGAAATAAGGAGAAAGGCTCATTCATCGCCTTGAAATGCGTCACACATCGGCGTCATCAGGCCTTTGAGTTTGACACAACCGGCTGGTTAAAACCAAAACTCTGACCACGTGATGTAAAACGGCGTTCTTCATGTAGAGTTTTCAATTTTTCACTTTGACTCTTTGGCTGCAGTTTACAGTTTTGGCCACTGGGTGCCGCCATAACACCAACCATCATCCTGCTGAGGCACACTGAGTCAGCGTGAGTGGACGGGCTGAGGATGAGCTGATCAGTATCTGCTGACACCAACAGCTCATGGCCAAAAGTATACGGACACCCAACCGCTCCACCTGTGCACAACAGTTAGAACAGACCCGGACCAGAACTGCAGGGGTGTCCACATGCTTTTGGTCGTGTACGCTTGTTTACCTCTTTGCCTCAGCTGGCTGTAGGTGTTGAACCATTTTTCATGAATATTGACGCTGAAATGTGCTGACGCTGCAGGTAATTTGGTGAGGGTGTGCTGCCTCTCTGCAGGGGAACAGATCGATCGATCGGTCTCTCTATCGACCTCATGGCTGTGGTTGATTTGTGTTCAGGACAGGACAGAAGGAAAGATCAGGAGAAAAATATCACACAACAGCCAGCAGGACAGGTGAGGCTGCGTTCACAGGTGCGTCAGTCCGGGCTCATCCGTCGGGTTAATGAGAAGTTTTCAGGGTCGTTACTGCAGCAGAGCAGACTGCTGTAACCGGAGGAGACGTGAGCAGTCAGAGGGTCCGAGAGGACTCCGCTCCGACGCTTTGTTTACGCCTTCGTGACTGATGACTCAGCCGGTGAGTTGGAGGACGCCAATAATCCTGATGATTTACTGACTGTGTGTTCAGGTCAGCTGCCAGTCAGAGGTGGACTGTCGGTGACCACTGCATGTAAAATACATGTTATACAACAGGTAACGAAGTATGAGTTTGTCTTATAATCAGCAGAACGCTGCAGTCAGTATTTGTGGAGGAGTTTTACTGAAACATAATGTGAAACCCCCGAAGTCTTAGTTTAACTACGACTTTATAGAAAAATATCCGACTAAATACACAAAAAAACAAAGGTCCATTCGATGGAAAACAAATTCTCAGTTGTTAATTATGAAGAGATTGAACTCTCAGCTCGCCCGCTCCTTCAGGACTGTGTTTGTGATCAGCTGTGATTTGTCCCCTGACTGAAGTACTTCACTACGTCATCATCAATAATAATAATGAGTCTTAGATCCACGTTTTTTCACCAACATGACGAACGTTAAGCAGGCGGCTCGTAGCGCCTGAATGGGAGCGTCTGTGGGATGTTGGGGATCCTTACAGAGGTGTGTTCTCTGGTGTGTGACGTCTGGTTTATGCCATCATTAATCACCACAGTACCTGTTAATTACTGTATGCGTTACTGATAATATGAACTGCGTGCTTTGTTCATCACACTCGAGTTTGAACTCTTCACTTTGAGTTTGCAGGAAAGACAGAAGGCGAGATTTTAGTTCAGCCTCCACCGTTTGCCAAGATGGAGACAGTGTAAGGCTGCTCTGGTCTGTGCAGTCTGAGGTTTGTCGATGCTTTTCAGCAGTGAACTGTGAAATCACTGCAGACTGTAACCAAACGTTTTAGTTCAATTATTAGATATTTGCTAAAGGCTGTGATTTCATTTCATGAGGGACGTTTTCTCTTCAAGGTGACCAAAGCAGATGTTTAGTAATCAGCGTCTCTGCTTCTTTTCCGAGCTCACTGATCTCATGGAAATCCCTCCTCCGTCCTTTGTCTATGGCGGAGTGCGTCTGCAGGTTCAGTACCAGGTTTAGACCAGAACCCGAAGAGCTGCAGTCACAGAAAATCAGGCGCTGGACACGCACAGACTGCACCTGAATGTGTCCTTTCTGTCCTCTGTCCTGTCCTCTGTCCTGTCCTTCGTGCAGTGAGGCGTGGCCGTGAGTCTGTCAGCTGGTTTTGAAGCTCTTCTGCCCCCTAGTGGCCAGAATCCTTTTCCTTCACGCTTCTTTAAAAACGTGGTCACTGCTGGCCGCCTCCTCAGCCAATCACATGTAAGGCAGGTGCGTTTGTGCACCAATCAAACCACAGCCTGTGTCAGACTGTTTATTACTGACTCTGCAAAGTATTTGTTAAAGGCTAATTAATTTTCTGGCCGTGCCGCTAATTAGTACTCACCCTTAAGGTGACCCTCTGGCCGGGGTGTTAATTGGGTGTGTGTGTTGCACATCCTCTTCTCACCGTGCTTCCTGTCTCTCGCTCACACACACTTCCTGCCTCTCTGTCAGTGCGGTGATATCAGCTGTTAGCTGCGAGGCTTCGCTCAGTGAGAGCAGCCATCGACAGTTAGTCGACACGCCGATGATGTGTTGTTACTCAGCAGTCGCTCACAGCCGACACACGAGCAGTGAACAAGCCGCCATGGTTCGGCGGGGACGCGACTCTGAAGGGCTCCGTGTTGGTTTGCGTGGTTGTTTCTCCATCTGTTTTGTTTCACGTCTTGTGTCTGCATTGAGAAGTCGAGGGCTGGCAGGTTGTGTGGAGTTCATAGAGTAGACATCGTGTGAAGACGCACTGGGTTGTCTCCGCGTCTCCAGTGGATCAGCAGGTCTTTACATCCCACCGGCTCGGTCTTCTCTCTGTGACGGCCTCCTTCCTTTTTGTCCGTAGCTTCTTGTTGTTTTCGGCCTGCAGTAGTTTTCATTGAGTTTAAGCTTGCCGTTAGTCTGAGGTGGGTGTTGCTAAGCATGATTTAAGACCGTACAAACACAGCTGACACGTAATACATCTCTAGAATGATGAATACACCAAACCGCCTGCAGTCATCCGGCTCCTCGGAGACTTCAGGGTCGGTCCGGGGCTCAGCTTTGTCCAAGGGCACTCTGACAGTGGAAGTGGGCTCTGTGATACCAGCGTCCAGCCTCCAGCTCACAGGGGGATCGACCCTCCCGCTGGGTGTGATTATTAAACCTTCAGCCCTCCTGCTACTGCACGGACTGTCCACTTCTGTTCTGCTGCAGGACAGAAGAAATGCGTTAACAGACTTTCATCTCAGCTCGTTTTTCTGCTTCAGCACTGACTCATTAATCCTCCTGTTTTTATGCACATTTTCATCTCAGAAAAATGGAAGAAACTAAATATTTCCTCCGCTCGGCGAAGGTAGAAGAGCCAGCATATCGAAACGAGGAGACACGTAAAGGTGAGGCCTCGATGATGCCGAGCTTTTCCTTCTACTGATCTTCTGGAAATCTGAGATGAAATACTTCAAATTAAGAAGTTTTACAGTAAAGCTGAAACAAACACTTCAGTCAGAGTTTTAAAGTTAAAACTTGTATTTTCTAACAGAAACAGAGCTGCTGCGCGTCGTCCTCGGTCGGGCTTACTGTCGAGCTCATTTGTTCACATGGAAAATGAGAAATAATTGTCAGAAACGTAAAAGAGCTGCTTTCTTTCTCACCTTCCCACAACTGACCAATCACAACGTCCGGTCGAAGTCAGCGTCGGCGTGTTGGTTTTGGAAGATTTCAGAAATGGTTGCACTCAGACCACCTTAATCCACATCTGAAGGCGTCGGGGAGGTGTTTCAGAGGCTGTTAACCAACCAGCAGGCACACTGGCGTCGCTACCAGAACTGACGCTTTGGACTTAAATACTATGAATCGCTGATCTGATTCTGGATCAGCACCGACACTGATCCTGCTGAGCGTGGCCACCGGCCACGACGTGATGATCTGTTTCTCCGTCAGTGTCATCGTAAGATTCAGTGTTTCACCCTTCAGATGTATGCTGCACGTCACCTGAAGTCTGCTCTTACAGGTGATTAAACCTACCTGTGGTGGATGTCGTGATATATTCTCAGCGCACAGTGTTGTTAAAGGGCAACCTGCAATTTTAACGTGCTGACAGTCAGTTTCTTGTCATCACACAGGCTGCTGTTTGTTTCCATGTTTGTAAAGTCAGACACGACCTGTCCGTTCACCTGTCCTTTTCACCTGTCCATTCACCTGTCCTTTTCACCTGTCCGTTTCACCTGTCTGTTTCACCTGTCCGTTCACCTGTCCTTTTCACCTGTCCGTTTCACCTGTCCGTTCACCTGTCCTTTTCACCTGTCCGTTTCACCTGTCCGTTTCACCTGTCCGTTCACCTGTCTGTTCACCTGTCCTTTTCACCTGTCCGTTTCACCTGTCTGTTTCACCTGTCCGTTCACCTGTCCGTTTCACCTGTCCGTTCACCTGTCCGTTCACCTGTCCTTTTCACCTGTCCGTTTCACCTGTCTGTTTCACCTGTCCGTTCACCTGTCCGTTTCACCTGTCCGTTCACCTGTCCGTTCACCTGTCTGTTTCACCTGTCCGTTCACCTGTCCGTTTCACCTGTCCGTTTCACCTGTCTGTTTCACCTGTCTGTTTCACCTGTCCGTTCACCTGTCTGTTTCACCTGTCCGTTCACCTGTCCATTCACCTGTCCTTTTCACCTGTCCTTTTCACCTGTCCGTTTCACCTGTCCGTTCACCTGTCCTTTTCACCTGTCCGTTTCACCTGTCCGTTTCACCTGTCTGTTTCACCTGTCCGTTCACCTGTCCGTTCACCTGTCCTTTTCACCTGTCCGTTCACCTGTCTGTTCACCTGTCCTGGTAAAGGCCTTGGTATTGCCGTTCGGCCCGCTGACCCGGCGCCACAGCTCTGACTCACTGCGTTTAGTTTTCATAACACCTCGAGCCGCAGAGTCACGACGAGCTGAGCTGCGTTTGACGAACACCGTCCCACCGTCCCACCGTCCCACCGTCCCACCGTCCCGCGGTGTTAATGCTCACGGCTGCTCCGTCGCCTGCCCACAGGAAAGGCTTTACATCAGCCTGAAGGTGTCTCAGTGTTTGCTGGCTGTGCTCGTATTGTTTTCGTCAGATTCGTGGAGTCAGCCTGCTCTCTTCTGCTAACACTTCGTTTCTCATGGGACATGAAGGCACTCGATCTCTTTGAACCTGCAGGTTCATGGGAGTGTTTAAGTAACTGTACACAGAGTAAACCTCTGTTTCTGATATTTTATTCAGCCCTCACATGAAAGGAAACGGCAGAAAAAACTCAGTGAGGGGCACAAAACAGCCCCTTCTATCGATAAGGAGTCTGGTAACACCGCTGGCTAAGCCCTGTTTGTAGAGACCCCGTGTGAAGAAAGTCTGCTTCCTAGTCCCCATCGCAGAAATGTCCCAGGCCGGCAGGCTGTCCAAGCAGAAAATCAGGGTGATGTGGTGTTGCCGTTTTTATCGTCTGTCAGAGTGCACTGACTTGATGCATGCAGTCGTGCCGTCACTGGATTGTCAGGAAAGATGAATTTCCTGCTCCTGAGGAGGATTCTGTGGTAAGGTCAGCCAGGAGACGCCTCTGTGTTTAATGGCTGCTCTGTTCCTCTGAGAGGAAGGATAACGCCGGACGAACAGCAGATCCAACCTCACCGTGGAGCTGTGGCGGAGGAAAGCTGAGAAATGGATGTCGTCAGCTGATGTGGGTGGATGAGATGGACGGGTGGAGCTTGAAGGGTTCTCTGTTGGATGTTTAAATAAAGGTATTTTTAGAGTGAAACTGGTTACTAAAACACTGAATTAATGCTGATTCTGAACTATTTCTAAATCCCATTCAGATCCTAAAATCTCTTTTTCATGGAAGTCCTGACCTGAGCAGCACTGTCTGCATTTGATTGGCCACCGCAGCACCCTGCCGGATGATGATGATGATGATGATGATGATGATGATGATGATGATTTGTGCTGCAGCAAAATTTGAGCCAGTTTCAACTTTTTTCTGGAGCCCTGCAGTGACGGCTTGGCTGTTCTGAGATGAGTTAGAGGGCTTGGTGTTTTCACAGACTTTGCTGGCGTGCAGCAGACCTCTGACACACACAGGTGCTCTGCAGAAGCCTCGTTCTGCTCCCTGAAGCTGCAGCTCTGCAGGATCCGGTGCGGATTAGGACTCCTCTGCATACTGAAAGCTGTCCGAGCAGATCGTCCTCAGCTCTGTCCACAGAAAGCAGCAGTGGAGCTGTCGCCACTGATGTCTCCATCACTCAGCTGTCTGATGGACGCCCCGTCACACCCCCTTTGAAAAGAAGTTTCTGAGGAGGATTTTATGGCGCAGAGAGCCTCACTGTGACCTTGACTCGTCAACAGAACAGGGCTCAGGGGGAGATGGAGGCAGGGGAAAAGCTGCTGTTGAAATGGGAGCCAGAGTGATGGAGGTGCTCCCACCAGTCTGATATTTTGAAGTGGATACTTGGCCGCCACGTCACCCCAGAACACACACACACAAACACACAGATGCACACACAATGGTGACCTTCTTCACCTGTGTGTCACAGACTGAACCCCACCAGGGAAACGAGCACAGATTGGCAGCCAGATGCTTGTCTTTTTTGTGTCCAAATGGACTCCAGGAGATGAGCCGTGTCCATCGTTTGGACTCCTGCTCCATTAAACCCAGCTGACTGCACAGACAGGTGACAAACTGAAGGTGCTAAGGCGTAGTTCGACCACGAGCCTCTTAAAGTCTGCTCTTCCCATTAAACCTCAATTTAGGATCTTTTAGTCACCACAAAAGGAAACCTCTTTAAAATCCTTGTTTAAGGTCAGTAAAATGACCAAAAACTGAAAAGAAGTCAGATGGAGCAACAAACGCAAGCTGTGCCACTTAAACCAGTTCAACCAGTTTAAACGTGAAACTAGTGCTGAGGCTCTAAATCCTGATCTAAACAAGAGTTGAGGCTTCTCTCATTCACCTCAGTAGTCTTTTGGAGGAGCATCTAGTGGCCATCAGAGGAACTGCAGCTTAAGGCTGAGACCTCTTTGTGAAGTTTGCGGCTCATTTCTGTGTCACACCACTTTTTCTGTTATTCCTGTTTGCCTTCCTCTAATGCCGGGATCAGACCTCACCAATCTATGCCGGTTTTGAGACGATTTTGTCACGGCTAACCCATAACCAGCGTCGTGACCGATCGTGAACGGCGATCGGGCGTCTGTACTCATGTAGCGTGACATCTCCCACAACACGTTCCTGAGCGCTGACATGAAAACACGAACTTAACATCCCCCAGTTCATTTTATCACATTCACTTCCTGAATCAACACATCCCATCTGCTTTTCCCTGACGACTTCCTCTGCCTGGCACGTTCGATGCTTGAGACGACTTTGTGTTGCACGTTGGACTCGGCTCTTAAGCCAATCAGGTTTGGAGCCGCAGGTTTACGACCTCTGAGTCCACAGCGACGTCTCAGACCTCTCAGTGACTCAAACGTGTTCATACACGTTGACGGATGTTTGTCTGGGTGGGAAAACAGTCAAGGAATTGAAAAAATTGTTAAAAAAAAGCTTCGTTATGTCGGATATTAAACGTAGCTGAATCACAAATTCTGTGTTATTAGTTCTGAGTTGTTATGATCTCGTTAGATCCCAGAACATTTGTTGATGAACCATGGTTTGATCTGTGGGATCCTCAGTGATTACCACAGTCTGTGTTATTTAACAGCACATCGCTGATGCATCTGATGTGTGTTTGATGTGTGTACTCTCAAACAAAGCAGCACAGTGTGTATTGCTTTACATAATGTGTGTGTTTGTGTGTGCGGCACACAGTAACACCCTGTGCTGCGTTCATTGTGTCTCCCTTTATGGACGCTCCTGGAGGACAGGCAGCTCTCTCCTTCACCCCAAAGACCTCATAACTCTGCTGCTGTCGTCTGTCAGCCCACCCTTTACACCACCGCACACAGCCTGTGCTCACACTGCGCTGTTTCTCTGCAGGGAGGAAGAGAAGAAGCCGAAGGCCCCGAGGACGCTGATCACCGCTGACGGACGAGTCATGAACGTCAACGAGCCGAAGTACGTGGACATTTTCTGTCAAAGCTGTGAAAGTTTGGATCGAGTAGCGTTTGAAGCAGTCAGCGTCTCCTTTTAGCAGCCTGTGTCTTCAGTTTGTTCGTAGATCTTTCCATCATTGCAGATCACACACAGCAGATCACACCCGCCATCAGAAACAATGAAAGTCCTCTGTAACTGTCTAACATGAAGGCTAACATTTCAGCAGATCGCTTCATAATGAAGATCATCATTAGCTACAGTCCTATGAAATAGTTCAAAATGAGCTCCACCCCAGCAGATTTAAAGGGAACATCCTTCTTTTCCATGACAGCGTGAGCCATGATTACTTCTAATTGAATAATGGGACATTTGTGCCTCGAGAACGTTTAATGCTTTTAGGAGATGTTGCTGATTTTCTTACATTTGTGTGATTGTGGCCTTTCATTTTTATGGTGCGTTATGAGAATCCGTTAGGTGTGAATACCTTTGGTGAAATCTCACCTCAGCAGCTTTGGTATGTTGCGGCGGTGCAGTCCGGCCAGCTGTGATTGACGGTGAGGGAAATGGACCAATCCACTCAGCTGCAGCAGCGAACGCAGCAGAAAGCAGCGTAATTGGTTTTGGGTTCTAGTTCTGCTCAGCCAGAGCAACACAACACATCCAATCAACTGCGTCATTTTGTTTCAGGTCACAGCTCCACTCACACGGTTTCCTTTCACACCTTTTCATAACTGTCTTTTTTTTTTTTGTTTGAGACCCTCGATTGCCTCATTTTGCGCCCGGTCGAACGGCTCAGACAGAAAGGCGGGTAAAAAGCGACCGGGTGCTGTGTGATTGCTTTATTTGTGGCCTTCGCTTTTTGGTCTCTGGTACTGGATTGGTTCATCTGCCATCAGAGAGCTACAGCAGCGTACTGGGGGGCAACCTGATAGCCGCGGGCCACCCCGGTCTCCCTCCATTAGCCAGCGGTTTATATCCAGAGCAAGGCCACGGAGGTCGAGGCCTTAAAACACGGCTGATTTCATTTGTAATCTGAGCTGAGGACACACTCGGGTCAGGAATGTATCCTTTGTATGATAGATGACTTTCCATCAGCAGGGAGACAGGACAGTATGGCTGACTGCAGCCCGGGTGCTAACGGTCACACGTCATGTCAGTAATGCTAACAGCTCGCTTATGTGCCTTGTAAAGTTACATTCTGCAGATTGATGCTACTCAAACACAATGTTTATTCCAAGAAACAGTGTTTACTGAATGCATGAACGGGCCGAGAAGTCGGTGGAGCTGTCAGAGAGGTGGAGCTGTGGATCTCATGGATCTGAGGCCAAGAAAAATACCACAGATGAAACAACTGTGTAAAATGTAATCGTTTCAGTTCATCAAGGTTTAAGAACAGGACGTGCCGCGATGTAATGTTCAGCTTTTTTAACGTCTTAACTCCAAAAGGCAGTTTTCTAAACATACATTTAAATTAAGATTACTTTTCTTTACATGTGAAATATTGTATGAAAGCTGACATTTGAGCTATGAAAGCAGTGGTGCCGTCATTCCACATTGAGGCTTTTCACTGAGATCAAGCGTGAATCTGCTGAAGTGTAACCACAGAGAGCATCAGAGCAGCGTAAACCTGTGGGCAGGTGAGTGCATGTGAGCACTGAAAGCAGCCGAAAAGGCAGCTGAAAAATCACTGAAAGCAGCTGAACTGTTAGTTACAGCAGGTAGTTGAGGCATGTGCACTGTGAACAGTTGATGTGTCAGTGTATGCAAAGAGGCAGCTGAGCTGTCAGTTGATGCTGAAAGCAGTTGAAGTGCCAGTAAAAGATTAAAGTGGAAGTATCAGTGCGAGTGATAAGAGTAGTCAAAAGTCCCGTTGAATAGGACTGGAGGTAGTTGTTTGTAGTGTGAGCAGTCGAAGTGGCAGGAGGTGAGCGAACACTGGCAGCAGCTCTGTTTGTGTTGGAGCAGTCCACTTCGTTATGGCTGTATTCTTCCTCTCTGCTGTCACAGGCTGGATTTCTGCCTGACTGAAGACGAAGACAACGGCGCCGTCGTCTTAGAGCTGGCAGTTTACAGGTAAGTGCAACGAGCCCCAGCTCTCAGCAACATGACCGACATGGCCTGTGTCTCAGTGTCTGCACTGACCTCCACCTCCACTCCCCTCACAGACACATGGACACCTCCTTGCTAGACGTGGATGTTCAGCCAACGTACGCCAGAGTCAGCGTCAAAGGAAAGGTACACTGTGGAGGCTTTAGGAGATCTCCTTTAGGATCGGGCAGCTCTTAGCTCTGAGTTCTTTTCTCACGTTGTTCGGCTGCACATTCTGACCTTTCTCACACGCATTAATTCAGGATTTTTAGCATCCTAAAGGGCAGCAGCAGAGGTTTCGACACACGTCTTAAATCTCTCTCAGCTTCTTATGGTTATAGGTCAAACATTACTCAGCAACTTTTTCCATGGTGGAGATGTTCAGAGTCACTCTGTGCTGATTCGTGTCTGACGCAGGCCTCCACAGAGTCCGAGAACAGACATCCAGCTCTTAGAAACAAAGACAAATGTTGCTGCCATGGTGGAGCCGCTGAGAACGGACTCACGGTCTCTGTCTTCATGTCATGTCTGTGCAGAGGTGTTATATTTTCATCTGTGCGTCTTCAGGAAAAGTCCCCTGAGCTCCAGGCTCAGTGTCATTTCTCATACATTCATACTGGAAGGAGGCCAGTTTAACCACAGGCTGCGGCTGCCAGCCAGTGAAGGTCTTTGCTCAAGGGCACTGCGACAGTGGCCGGCAAGGAACCACTCTTCATCCAGCCAGTTTGAGGATTCAAACCAACGACCTTCTAGCCTTCACCAGCACAGATATTAACGAGTTCAGTTCATGTTGATGAAGGTGACTGATGCACGTAGACGAAGGGTTTGTTGGCTTCCAGAAACAACAGAATGAGCTCCGGCTTCTCGCTGTAAGGCGTTGATGCAGCTGAAAAGTCAAAGATCTTCTCTCCAGACTGCAGCAGCAGCAGCAGCAGGCGTCCAGCCAGAGCCTCTGCAGGCTCGCAGCCCTCAGTTAATATTACACTCTGCAAAGTCACAGCAGCCGCTTTAACTGCGAGTCCGCAGCGAGGAACCTCCCCGCCGCACACCGGCTCTGCTCAGAGCTGTTTAACTATCCAAAACAAGTGCTTTTGAAAAGATGGTGGAAGCTGGAGAAAGATTATCTTTACAGCTGAGAGAAACCAACGTTGCCTGCACATGTTTTTTTATGCCCAGCTGTCGACCTCTCCAGGCTGGTTTGCATCGCTGGAACAATGTCACACCACTTCTGCTGATCTTTTCGTGGTGAGAGAGTCATTATTCACTGAACACAACACATTGTGTGTCAGGAAAACATGCGTTTGAAGTGTTGTCGCTGTTCTCTCTCCTGTGACGACAGTCTCGGCTGGGCTGCACGGAGCTCTCTGAGGCGTGTTTCTGCACAGACGAATGTGTTTTCAGCACAGCTTCTGTCTCATTTCCTCGTCCCTTTGACAGCGTTAAGAGTAGCCGTCGCAGCAGCATCTATGGGTGCGTTTGGATCGAACACAAAGCAGATGTTCACTTGCTTTTTAAGTCAATTTGAGCTTTGAAATTTGAACATGAATTTAACTCAGTCAGTTCATGCTGATCGCCTTGTGTCTGTCCACCAACCATGCATGTAAAAATAATGTAAAGAAGCTTTCTGTTCAGTCTCAATACACATTTACATTGCTATACATTTGAATAGGTGGTTAAAGAAGCACTACTTTGGGCTAAAACTCGTTTATCAGCCGTCTTCATCCGTCAAACAGCTCGGCGTCCCTCCCCTCTGCCTCCTAACGTATGAAGTGATTCATGTGATTACAGGCTGCTGTGAATTCATAAGCATGATGCTTGTTGCTGAGTCGGGGGCAGAGAGGAGTGTGATGGATGAAGAGTCAGATTTAGAGAAAATTAAAGGCTGTCAGAAGCTGCTGTATCATCAAACCTGCTTGTGACTCTGACAGTGTCCTGATACATTTATGGAGGGAGTTTATTGCACCTGCTGGAAGTCGTTTCCCGGCTGTGAACTCCAGACTCTTTTCCAAAATGGCAGCCGTCCAGTGCGAGACTCTTTCTCTAGTAAATCCAAACCTGATCAGCCGAAGTGTCCATGTGAATAAAATATGACCCGTAATCACCTGAGCTACCACCTGAGGGGGGATTCATTCATTCATTCACTCATTCAAGTTGAGTGTAGCGTATGTTGTGTCAGGTGTTGGTTTCCTGCGCTTTATTGTGAAGGGTCACAGTATTTATTGTGAAGGGTCACAGTATTTTACCAGTGAAACAGCTGTTTGGCCACACACAAATCCAAGAGGTGTCGTTGTTTGTTTCCTCAAGCTCGTGTTCATGGATGCTTGTTCTATGCCAGGGCTCTGATTGGACGGCTGTGTGATTTACGCAGTGATACATCAGCTCAGGCCTTTAAATGCGTCGTGAATATGAACTCGTTTAGAGGAGCGCGGATCGACTGGAGGAGCCGTCCGTGAGGCCTGTATATCAAGCTAGCAACAGCTGACAGCTTTTCTTCTTCTCTGCTTCCTGTTAGCACGGTTTCCCCTGAATCCCCTCACAATGAATTAACAGTAGATTGAAAAATGAAAACGTCTAATTTTATGCCCATCTTTCCTCCCACATGGGTCATTTAGGTCTTCATAGGATTTCGCTGCAGTGATTGATGGCCGCTCCTCTCAGCTGGAGCTATTCTGGTCACTCTCCCAAGTCTTTTCTGGAAAGTGTGCCTATAAAAAGGCCCACTAATGATTAAAGTCATTTGACACAGTGGGACAGCGGCGGTGCCAGATCAGCGCATTAATCTTGCTAATTAAAGTTATGAATAATTTACTCTGCAGATATTTCAGATAGTCCTGCCTGCCGAAGTGAAGCCCGACAGCTCGACGGCTCAGAGGTCCCAAACCACCGGACACCTGCTCCTCACCATGCCCAGGGTACGTCAGGCCACACGTCAGGCTGGAACACATGCACACCTCAGCCAGGTGCAGGGAGCTGCAGCAGAGGACCCTAAAAAGGCTGAAGGGCGGGCCGACAGTAGAGCACACGTCCAACTTTCAGGATGTCTGTCGATGCGTCTTTCTGGCTTGTTGAGAGCTGCTTGTTTACAGACAGACTGAACGTTGAGCCACAGAAGTAACGTGAACTTAAACATCTCCTTTACCGTGAAATGTGGTGCGTTCATGCTCCACAGAGGATGAATCGTAGTCACGTTGGTGATCCCCTCACATTTCCTAAGCGCTCAGATCAGATCAACACATGTTGTCTGTTCCTCAGTGCAGGTCTGCCTCGTTATCTTCTAACATGCTGTATTCATTCAGGAAAAGGTTTTGCTGTGTGTTCACGCAGTTTCTCATCAGCGCTGTTGGTGTTTTAGTGTTTTGTCTGTTATTTGCGTCCTGTAGGGGGCGACGACAGAATAAATGAACTCACGATGGAGTTTGAATCAGAACTTAATAATTCTCCTTGAAGGGAAACTGTAGAGATCTCGTTGACTCTGTTAAATAACGACATCACTGATAAACCTCAGACTGTTCTTCTGTGATTGTATTGCTTGTGCCAATGAGGATCAGGCATTTTGTACTCTGAAGAGTAATGAAAGACCTCTTTATAGTGTCTCTAAAGAGAGACAGGTGCTGACATGCACAACCAGAGCTGCTGCTATTAATCCTCCATACGGCGTCTGACACAGCCTGCACCAGAGCGCCAGTAAACAGCCCAGAAATGAAAGCGTGGAAGCTGTTTGCAGAGAGTAAACATGCTTTTCCTCTGTCCTTTTAGGCCGAAGGTGAAATCAAAGTGACAAAGACCGTCCCACGTCCACCCAGAGCGTGTCAAACCAGACACAGCAGCTCGCCTGAGGACAATAAAAGGTAAAGATGTCCTCGATACCCACTGCAGCTGCAAACCTGAAGATACCGACGTGCTTATGATGCGTGGACAGGAAGGAAAATGAACGTTAGCTTTATAAATATAATCATCCCCAGATTTGAATCTCATTCCCAACCAAGGACTGCTTCTTCCTGTCATTCTTGTCTTTAAGATATTATAATGCAATATTTTTGACAAAGTAAGGAAGCACATTGAAAAAGAACATATAGCCTATAACAATAAAGCATAAAACAATGAACATAAGACTTCAAATAAACAAAAAATGTCCAAGGATATAGAAGATGATGCAAAATGTTGATTACTGACCAATAATCCTAATCAATGATGTCTTTGTGAGCTCTTTGAGAAACTCCACCTTTCAGCCACATTAAAACCACCTGTCAGAGCCGCTCTGACCTGCTGGGGTGAGGACACGGGCTCTCAACGGGTCCTTTGGGTCCTTTGGGTCCTTTGGGTCCTTTGGGTTGGGGGGATGGGGGCCTCCGTGGAGCGGGCTCGTCTCATCCTGCAGATGCTCAGTCCCACTGAGGTCTTTGGAGTTTGGAGGCCGATTCAGTTCCTCGGGCTCTTTGTTGTGTTCCTCAGGCTGTTCCTGAGTAAGTTTTATGGTGTGGCGGGGCTCAGTGTCCTGCTGGGGGAGGCAGCTGGGGGTGTGGTGGTGCTGGTGCTTGCAACTGTGTCGAGGTTGGTGTTAGCGTCGGTGGTGTCAAAGTGACGACCACGTGAATGTCAGGACCCAAAGTTTCCCAGAGGAGCACAGCGTTGTGACGGGTGATCAGCATTGGTCACCTGACCTGCCTGCTGGGTGTAAATAATAATAACTCACCCCTGCTGTCAGTCACCAGAGTTTAATTTCCCCACAGTGGTCCATGATGGCACGACCAGAACTGTCCAATGACTGAGCTTCCTGCCGGTCCACAGTGCTTCATGTTGACTCCTCTTGGTTTGTTTAATTAGTGTGAACAGAAGTCTAAAAGGGAACAATGGATCGTTTTGTCCTCGATTTGGACCAACTGAGCAGCAAAAGAGAGACCAGAAAACTGTCAGGAAACATTCTGACGCTCAGGTACTGTTTGAAGTCAAGTTGTACTCTCTGTCTTTAAGGCTGTTTCTGTCCTAATGGAAGTAAAACAGTATGAAATACTAAGTTTGCAGTATTAAACAGCCATAAAGAGCCATGGCCTGCAGGCAGCCGAGTGTTTGTGTGAATTCATCAGAGTCAAGTGTTGGTCTCTGTTGGCCGTGGTGTTAGTCTTAGTTTGGCCTTGAATTCAATGCGCACATATTCAGATTCCTCCGGCTTATCAGGTCCCTGTTGTCCTAATTACAGGTGCCTGTTGTATTTTAAAAGCTCTGCATGATTCATCTTACGGGCCGTGTTGATGATCGCGCTCTCCCTGATAACGATGACGCGCTGCACACAGATAACCTTGACCAGAGCTGCAGCATCACACAGCATCACACAGCTTCTCACATGCAGAAAGGTGCTCTTACCGCGGGGCTTTAGTCTCCGCTTCAGGCGTTCTGGCTCCTTCTGCTAGTATTTAATTATTTACTTATTTATTTTGGATTAGAATTCATATTTATTCTTGAATGTGACCCAGCCAGAGATCCCATACTGGGACATGGGATAGTTCTGCTGAAACAAACAGAACAACTATAACTGAAAAATAACGATTTACAGCGAGAGAGAAACAAGGACAACAAAGCTGCACAAACATGGGTAAACAGCTAAACATTGAACTCTAATCTACATACATGTAGGTGAAACAAGAGGTCTATATTTATGGAAAATGTATATAAAAAGCATCAAGCGGGGAGATTCAACTCAGCCAAACCTGAGCGTTCATGTGGCTTTCTTTGTTCTTCCTCACTGCTCTCCATCTGGAAACAGACAGCGTTGTTGTTCTGAAATAAAAGCTTCATTTGGTTCACATGGTCTGATCCAAATGTGGAACACATATATTCTACATGTGGTCAAGATGGGCTGTAAAACTCAGAATCCAAGGAGAAAACAGAGACCAGAGGGTAAAGGTGGAGGAACAGTCAGGGCTGGTGGCAGCAGCGCGGGCGCAGCTTCATGAGTCCGTGTCGGTGTTTTGGCATGTTGCACCGTATTTACTGCTCATTTTCAAAGGTACGCTTGCACTGTGGGTCCAAGGATGGTCGGTCTGTCAGTCCTCTTTGGTCCAGAGTGACATATCTCGACAGATATTGATTGGATTGTTATGACCTCTTCCAGACTTTCATGATGAAATCTAATAACTTTGGTGATCCTCTGCCTTTTTTACTCATATAGTCTTTTTTTTTTAATCTGTCCATCTCGGCTCTCCCAGCTTTATGGAGGTGCAGTTCTTGATCATATTGTTTGGTGAGCATGTTAGCATAGAGACATTAGCCTTTAGCTAAGCCTAAGCGCAGCCCCATGAAGCTGCTAGCACGGCTGTAGAGTGTTAGCCTGGTTTCAGAAACTGCTTTCCATCATTTCCCATACGGTGTGAAAATGAACGTGCAGAGACGTGAGACTTGCTTACGTTGCTTTAATGATGGAAAGAAACTTTTCCAATCAGTCTGCACTCACAGCTGCATGATTACACGGCTATAATGCCTCTCTGGCAGGAGTAACAGCAGACACGATGTTCGCTCTGATCGACTCGTTTTGAAGATGCTGCAGCATGTTTTGGAAAATGGTCAGCGCTCTTCTGAAGTGCTGTGAGTTCTCAAAGCAGTGCTCACCTTTTTGGTCATGGACACTTCCTGAATTTGGTACACACATGTGGTTTCACATACTTACCTGTTCATGTATGTGTGCAGGGCGACGCCGAGTGGTCGTCTCTGTCACCGTCTGTCTTCGTTACTGTCGGCGTCCCTTCAGGCGTCATTTCGTTGTATGTAGCTTTGAATCGCATCCTTGTTTTACCTTTTTTGTTAAATAGATTGTTTACAGCGTCTCCGGATTGAAGCGTGGGTTTTTACGAATGCGTCACGGCGCTCGAGCCCACAGCTCACCCACACGGCGACTTTGATCATCAGCAGTCTCTGTAGCTGGCTCAGTGAGGTTAGCTTAGCTTAGCTCAGAGCTCAGCGGCTTCACCTCTGAACGACCACATCAGTCCACGGCGCCGTTTGAGCTCTGTTTCCTCTCCTTGCCTGGAGGGACACTCGTCTCCACATTATGATCATTAGCATTTTAAGAGCGGGAGCTGCGTCTTGTCCTTCATTTGGCCCCATCAAACACAGCAAAGAGCCCCGGCGCCGTCCTGTACCCTCAAATTAAACATTCGATAAAAATGCTAAGCTGCTCCTGCACCACGGCAAGGTGACAGGTGAGCAGCACTGCCGGCTGCTGACTTATTACAGCATTTAATCATAGTGGCGACCTTTGACCCCGGGCTTACCCACACATTCAGCATTCAGCCTCTGGCATGGATGGAAATGGATCTGAAGGCCGTGATTAGGTTTGAAATGGAGCTGCTTGATGACACGAGGCAGGAGAATGTGTGATTGTACCACGGAATGGAAAATCAAACATTATGTAAAGCCCAGAGCTCGCGTCGGCTGAGACGGCGTCCCAGGTGATTCTGAGGGGTCGGAGGTCACGGTCATCTGGAAAGAGAGTAAGTGTGTTGTTATATTTAAGTCAGCAGGCTTCTGAGCGGCTCGAGGTGAGAGGACTTCAAACTGTGGCTGCAAATAACAATTATTTTCATGGTCAATGAGATTTTATTCTTTTTCATCACAGTAATCAACTGACAAACCGTCCGGTCAGAAAACCCCAGAGAACGTCGACAACTCCATTTACTATTGATCAGCCAATCAAAGAAGAGTCTTCAGCACTGTCCCAATTATCAGCAGACAAGACAGGAGTCTTCAGTCAACCACTCAATCAACTCATTGATTAATTGACTGATCGTTTCAGCTCTTCTTCTTTTTATTAATGTCACTATTTAACCAACTACAGTGCAGTTTTAACTGATGCAAATGATGGAAAAAACTACAAAAATAAGGTTGTAATAAGCCTAAATTATCCTTAAAGAGTCACTTTTTGGTCACTGAGTGACTTGAAATCCATTAATGGCGCTTCACTGCATGCTTTGCAGCCTCTCATAATAATGCATGAGTCAACACTTCCCGTAATAAATTGAGCCAGCGATCGTGTCCCTCAGGGCTGATTTCTTTACAAAAGAGTAACCACTGTGTTCAACCCCTGACCCCGGCCCCGGCCCCGTCCCCGTCCCCGTCCCCGCCTCCTGACCCCTGCATCAGCCAGCCGGCAAACTTTACAACAAATGACTTTATCAATATTTCAGCGCGCAGTCTCCAGCTCTCTCATTACGGCGTGCTCTCTGTCTGATGATGCGGTGTGAACGGCGGAGGCTCTGCTCCTCTGTTGACGGTCCACAGACCTCATTACCTGTGAGATATGATGACCGGCGGGCCTTTGCCTTGGGTGGCCCATTACAGAGAGCCATTCTGGACTTCCTAACCAGCGGAGGAGCCCTGGACTAATGACTGCATCCATCTCCCACAGAGAAGTGCTGACGATTCGGTTCACCTGCCCGTTACCGAGGCGAGCGTTCGAGCTAAACTTAGATGTCGTGAATCTTTAACCCCCTCCTCATTTGAATTAATAAACTGTAGATTCATTTAGCTCATCTCGTCAGTTAAAGAAACTTCCATGAACAGAATACATTCGCATCTGTTCTGGGCTGTAAGTCCAAAAGGGTCTTAATCAGAGGGCTGAGGTTGGGAACAGCCAGGTAACGTGTCAGGATCAGCTGAATGAAAGGAAACCACTGGTCACACCTGAAGGAGGCCTCGGAGAAGTCATTTCTCAGTGTTTTGCCTTTGAAACTAAACTTTCTGATCCTTTGCTGTGATTTGAGAAATATGATTGTCCAGTGTTTTTCATTTTTCTCTAAAAAAAAAAAATGAACCCAAACTTTACGTATACTCTGTGCAAAGGCCGCTCTTTTTAACAGCTCGTCCTCATTTATTGTGACCATACTTCTGTTTATTTTTAGGCAGCAGTGATTATGACGGGAGGAGACGGCTGAAGTCAAAATTCAGCTTTTATTGAGTACCAAAGTCGTTGTTAATAAGGGTGAAAAATGCAAGAAATTCACAGAGAAACACCAGAAAAAATGTCTGCGGTCGGGAGGAGCCGAGTTGGATAATGATGGAAATGGTGTAACATTGCATTTAAAGTAGCAGCTTCAGAAACACGACTAAGACAGCTGAACGTAAATAACGTACTCTGTCTTGTTTCGAGACGTTCCACGTCTTTAGTGGCGTCTCACCGGACCCTCGCGAGCGGTTAACCGAGCAAACAACCTTTTTTCTCGTACAAGCTGCAGGTGCAGTTAAAACGCTGCTTGGACACTGACTGTTAAACATGTCCATTCTAAGAATAGACGCTCTCTTCCTTCTCTATCAGCAGGAAAATGGACTGAATTACTTTCCAATTTTCTCGAGCCGAGCTGTAATTTTCCTGCTGCAGAGTGAATTGGCTGCAGTGAATGAAGCTCCAGTGTGCTTACATACACAGTGTCTGTCCTCTGGCAGCTTTATTCCCCTCGCAATAAACAAGTGGCAGAATGCACAGAGTGATGAAGCCGCTCCTCTTCCTGCGTCCTGCTGCTGTTTATGGTCAGCTGCTGTGCAGGAGATTAAATTCTAATTGCCACGTCTTCCTGGAAAATCAGCACATTTCGTCAACATCCTCGCCTCTGGTGCCGTGCAGACTGATACCTGAAGCACGTTTGCAGCCTTCAGTATCGAGGCTGATTTAAATATCAGCTGCACAGGCAGTTTCTTGACTTCTCGGGGTTTAGATTTCATTGTGTTGCTGCCGCGGCCGTGGAGCAGTCCATCGTATGGTGTTGTTAGATAACGAGGTGCTCAAGAGTCCAGGAGATAAACATGGAGGACCATCAACACGCTGCCGTGTGTTTGTCGTTCAGAAACAGATACTTTGTGTTGAACAGCTTCAGGCGCAGCCTTGTGCTGCTGCTTCACTCTGTAACTATTCTTATTTCTTATACTTTGTCTTTATTCTCGCCTCTTTGTTTTTTCAGTACACTCAAGCAGACGGGACATGTCGTTAAATCCGATCGCACCTCATTTCTTTCAGCGCCACCATCAGGTCAAGCTTTGACTTTGTCCAGCCGTAAAGACATTCCCATCAGCCTCAGCTGGACTTCGTGCTTAGCATTAAGTAGCAAAAGTTAGCATGCAAACACACTAAAGTAAGATATGAACCTGTCAAACATTGATATGCTCAGCATCAGTGTGTTAGCGTTGTCGTTGTTAGCATGTTGATATTAGCATTTAGCTCAGAGCGCCTCTGTGAGTGCAGAGCTGCTGAGATGATCTTCATCTAAACTGTCATCTTTACATCAAAGGTGAAGATGTCAAACCTGCAGTCTCACGCCGTCACATGGTCAACTTACCTCAGTCCACACACATGCACGCACACACACACGCACACACACACACACACAGTAGAATCAGAAGAATGCCCAGAGATGACTTTAAAACCATTGGACACTCACAGCTGCGAGTCCTGAAGTTTAAACGTGATAAACTGATTGATGGGTAAATGGACTGACTTCACTGTTGTGGGATGGAAGTGATGAGTTCAGAGGAGAGGTGGGATCAATTTGATTGGACCATCATGACCCTGGAGATGATTAATGGATGTCGTTCTGCTCGGGAACAGGTCGCACTGAACTCAGCTGCAAAAGAAGTCTGCATGAAGTCACTTCATCTCCAAAAGCTCAAAGTGTTTTCAACCTCTTGATGCCACTGGTGATGTTTTTTACGAAGTAACACAAGAAGTCAAATGTTAAATGTTGTTGAAACTCAAGCAGCCGTACAAGAAGTTTATGATCTAAAACGGGCAAATTTATACCTTAAACGTGATCACAGATTTGGTAAACGAGATGATTTCATGTTAAATGTTGGTGCTTGGCAGCCAGTGACGAACGTGTTCTTCAGGAAGTAAAAGAAAATAAAACACGTGCATCTTTTTACAGCGTGCTTCCTTCACGCTTTCATGACATCACAGACGCCGTCTGAAGGGAACTCAGGTGATGATTGTCCCCTCAGATGATAAACGTGCCGTATCTGACGTGGTAATTTGGTATTTCACAGAGCTACAGGAGCCCAGCACGCGCAGGTATGAGGCTTCACGCACTCTATAAAACACCTGGAGTGCACTGAACAGACCCACAGTCATATTTATAGGCTGCCCCCCCCCCCACGCGCTGTGCCCTCGAGCCGTTTATCATCAATGCATCGGGTCCCGTATTGACTCTGTACAGTCAGTCACATTAAATCTTGAAACTTCGACGTCTCTGCACCAACATTACCAAGAGAGCCGCCCGGTGATTCATCGCACTTCGACGTTTGAGTAATTCTGCGTCCGTTAGTCCTTTTACTCCTGACCTCTGTGTCACCTGCATGACGAACAGGTGTTGATTAAATGAGGTTAGATAGAAGGTAACTGTTAGCAGGCTTACCGCTCCCACGGGGAATTAAATGCAGGAAGTGACTTCTGTGCTCTCTGACCAGCTTGTGTTTTTTATATCGAGGCTGCTGAAAACACTTGTGATTGGCTGGCAGGTGTCGCTTTAAAGCACGCATGGACCAGTTCCCTTTAGACCAGCAACCGACGTTTAATCACAGGCACGAGGTTCATGGAGACAGATCAGACCAGATCAGATCAGGTCAGATCAGATCAGATCAGATCAGATCAGATAGGAGTTTGGGAACCGTCGGCCTCGTCCAGGACTTCCCAGGTGACAAAACGTTCGACTTAAATTTTGCTTTTTGAAGAGTGTACAAAGTACATTGTGCTACTTTTGTCACCTTCAAGAATACTTAAGTGTACTCAGGTAGTCCTTGAGTAATACTTGGGTATACTTGAAGTGTAAACATTGCTAAACAACTTTTTCCAAACTGTAAGTGTCCTGAAGTCCACCAGAGAAAATCAGACTCATGAGCGTTCAAACACAGTCGCAGTACAAGTATTATATCACCAATGTGTTGGAAATATACTTAAATATACTTCAAACGAAGCGAAACTAAAGTACACTTTAATTCAGCATGCTGATGGTGTACTACAAAGGACTTGAAAATGTACACTTGATCACTACTTCATACTTCACACTTGAAGTACTGCAGAGTGAGTGTATTTGTTTTTAATACGCAGACGATGATGTCATCAACACCTTCAGTTTGTGGCTCTAATCAAACTCGTTGAATGGATTCTGGGCTCAGCAGGTTAAACTGAGCAGACCTTTAAAGCGTCCGCTGCTGTGTGACTTCTCATGAAGAGAAGAAGAAGTCGTGTTTTTGCCTCTGACTTAATTCACTCGCTGATGTTCCAACAGAGAAGATCTCGTTCCTGAGAGGCTGGAAGTGGACGCCAGCAAACACTCGGCCGTCGACCTCGCCAACATCGTACCTCGACGGAGCACCAAGGAAGGCCCTCTAGAAGCATCCGGAGCCGCTCCGCCTACCACCAGCAGCTCCTCTGAGGGGTTTGTGGACGATCCTGATGTCCCCCCACTGATTTAAGACTTAAAGAAATAACATGTAGCGCTAACAGCAGCTACTTCCATTGTGCTGAAAACCAGTAAGGCTTGTAGAATGAACTGGACTGTCACAGCTCACTAACAGAGTCAATAACCTGCAAACTGTTTCCCACCCTGACACGCCTAAGATGCAAAGTCAGTCCACTTCTTTCAATAAAAAGGACACAGAAACATCACGTTCCTGTTCGTCTTGTATTTTTCCACCTGACGTCGCGTCACTTCTGGAAACCAGAAGTATTGAATTCTGATTATTGAGCACTTCTTCAGTCTGCAGACCACTCAAAGCTTTGAAACACAGAGCTGAGGATCGAACCTCCGACCGTCTGGTCGCCCTGCTCCGCCTTCTGAGCCACAGCCGGCCGCTCGAAAAGAAGAAGGTGGAGGAGTCCCATTAACCTGACAAAAACTTGATCCTGAGACGTGACTTCATCTGGTTTGTGGACAAAGGTCCTCTCCAGACGTGACCTGGGGACGTTTCTAGGGTTTATGGTCGGGCCTGAACCTTAACCACCAGCATGGAGCCTTTTATACTGTAGATACAGATATTCATGAAGAATGATGTCGCTGCACTGAGAGTTGAGGTGAAACTGGACCCGCGAGGCTCAGGACCCTTTAAATCCTGATGCTGGTCTACTTCTGTCCCTGTTCTGCTGTTTGCAGATGTGCAGCTCTCGTCCTGTAGCTGCAGCTGGAGGAGCAGCTCAGCTCAGAGCTGGAAAATCAACGGGCCTGCTTTGGTGTGCGCCGCCTGTGGCCGGCTGTGTGTTTTGGAAGCTGTTGTTGTTTGCTCCGTTGTGTTTTCTCTGTTCTTGTGATGCTCCTCCTCAAAGCTCGGCAGCCGATGTTCTGCCAGACTTTGATCAGAGAGGCTCCTCTTTGCGCCCAGGGGACGCCGGTCCAGACGCATTCTGAGGCTCGTCCGTCTCCACTGAAGTCTCTTTATGTCAATCCGAGTTGTCGCTGAAAAGCTTGCAGGTCACGACTCCGCCTCCTCCTCCTCCTCCCCCCCGAGCCGCTCCGAGCGCCGCTGCAGCCGCGGCGCCTTGAGAGATGTTTTTGGCTTCGGACCATCTTTCCTCCTGGCAGCTCCGCTCTCGTCCTCCCAGCCTGCTATATTTAAACTGATCGAATCCTCCAGGAGATTCTGAAGTTTGTGGTTGATTGTTGCACGAAAAGCCCAGAAATGCGTCTGTAATCTCGTGTTTGTCTGTGACTCTGCAGGTCTGAGCGTGAGGTGATGTGCCTCTCTTATAATAATGTAGTTCTGGTGCAGTGTCAGTGCCGTGCTTAACGTCGGCTCAGTCAGGAGATGTGCTTCTGTTCAGAACTCAGTACATTTACTCAAGTACTGTGCTTGAGTACAAGTTCAAGGTACTTGTACTTGAGTATTTCCATTCTGTGCAACTTTGGTCACTTGTTCCATTTCAGGTTACAAATGTTCAACCCCGTCATGTTCAGTGAAAACCACGTATCTCCAAATGTGCTGATTTTGAGTGTTTCTGAGAAACTGAGAGCTTATTAAACTCTTTAAAAAGGCTCTGAAAACAGCCTGTTTGGGCTCAAACGTTTTGGAGATACGTGGTTCTCACAGGAAACAAACATAGAATATCTTATAGAATATGATGCACTGAGTTCAGACATCACCTCACTCCAGATCTGAGCACAGTAGGCTGGCAGTAGAGGCTGATCTGGGGTCTGGTGGCAGCACACTCTTCACTCTGCCTCGTTAATTATTGATGACTAATCTGGTCGTCATGTGCTCTGCAGATAACGCTGCGCTCATGTACGTTTAACTGAATCCTTTTCGGTTTAATGAGACAAGTAAACATCAATGCTGGGTCCACCAGAATCCACCAGAGTCCACCAGAGTCCACCAGTGCTTCATTAGTGATGCTTTTAGTTCCTTTAACTCCTTCCTGTTACCTCTGAGGACCGCTGTGCTTTAGTGGCTCTGTGGTTTGGACAGTAGAAGGCCCTCCCAGCTCATCCTGCATCCTTCTGATTGGTCGTCACCGTGTCGGACAGCTGCATGGATGTTTGAGCAGTGACTTTCTCTTTCTCAGACTGGGTGAAAGTCTGCGATCCTGTTCCTGCTCTGACTGAGCCTGATCCTGAACCCGTCTCTCAGTCTGAGCCTGAAGGTGTCTTCAGTGACAGGAAGTGGACAAAGATGGAATCTGGCTGTGATTATATCGATCTGAGAGACAATGATCAGGTCAACGTGAGACTCGTTTCATTTTGCGTCTCATCGTTAGCGTCGACTAACCGACCTGTAGCTCCTCAAACGAGAGGCGAGGTGAGGAGGGCCTTTACGTTAGCTTTGATCAGGATCAGGATCAGGTTTGATCAGAGCCAGACTGCAAAGAGTCCAAACTCACTTCCTCATTTTCTTGTGTGGTCAAATCCAGAGACACCGAGGAACCCCGAACCGTGTCGACCGGGTCACACAGACCTGACTCGTACCTCTCCTGTTCTTCCTCTTTTCCGTCGCTCTGGCTCGTCACAGCTGTCGATGCCTTCAGCCTCTGAGCCGAAAAAGCAGCTTCAGCTTTTTCTGCTCCAGTTATTTTTATTCAGTTTCTGTTCGTGCCTCCGTTTTTCGGAGCACCGACTGCTTCTGTTTGCAGACATTAACTCAAAAAGCAGAGACGTTCTCTGGTATCCCATCACACACAGCAATAATAGTTGTAATAACTCACCTGTTTGTTCTTGGATAAGCATCAAACAGCAACATGGAGGGAAGCAGCAGTGAGGCTCCATCGTCCACCTCCTCTGTCCACCTCCTCTGTCCACCTCCTCTGTCCTCCGGTCGCTTTCTTTGGCTTTAAAGCGTCACAGCGCAGACCGGACGGTGAACCTGAGCTCAGCTCGCCGTCTGCTCAATGCCGTCGACTCTTTCCAGGATTTCTGGGTTTTGAAGTTCAAGCAGTGTTTGTGCTCTATGAAGCTGCTGGAGCTGCTTCATGACGCTTTAAAGGAAAGAAAGCTGTGCGGATGTTTCTGGCCAATCATTCCTGTCAGCGATGGAGCGTCAGATTCAGGGTCGGTGCCTCTGAGACAACAAAGCCGGCATGTCGGCAGTCAGATGATCGACAGGTTGGAAATACATCCCCTCTTATAAATGCTGTTAAACTCGACCATCTTCTCATTTCCTACTCTCGTTCACAGTCCACAGTGTGTGAACGGTGGGTGGATGTTGTCGTTTGGTTCACGGCTGTTGGGCCACTTGCTTTAGACAAGACGATTGACCTGTGATTGAAACCTGATCTCATTTCTTTCAGACTTCCTGTCCGCTCCTGTTGCTGCTTGATGGCCCAGTTTTTCAGCAATAGAACTGGTTCGCAAACTTTATTCAGCCGTGTTAGCAGCGTGGCTAAAGGGACGGTAACGTCGGAGGATTGATAGCCGTGAAATGTGGATCAGGCTTTCATGTTCTCGTCAGGATGAACTGTGTTAACTCTGACTTTTCATCCAGCGCCATCATCAGGTCGACATTTTCCTTTTCCAATACGTTGGTTTATGAGTGAATACCTGCAGAGGTAATGACTCAGATGAGGCTAATGGGAATATGTTTTATGCTAATTTGTCCTAATTTAGTACTAATTAGCAAATCTTAGCATGCTAACAGGCTTGACTAAGATGGTGAACATCAGAAACATTACACCTGTTTTGCATAAACATGCTAGCATTATCATGTGTTAGCATGTTAGCATGATGTCAGCGTTTAGCTGTACAGCCTCACAGAGCTGCTAGCTTGGCTGTGGATGTTTATCTCAGTATAACCAACAGGAACGAAGATCAAAACTACAAAAAGGAAATCCACAATGTAAAACGATGACGATGATGATGATGATGGTGATGATGATGACGATGATGATGATGATGATGATGATGATGTATGGCTGAAGTGGCACATTTCGTTTAATTAATATTCTGATGAAGAAAATTCTACATACACACATGAAAATTCGAGAAAGGACGGTTTGGCTGGATGGATTTCAGTTCGGTGTTTCAGTGGAAAAACGTTCCTCAAACGCTGAACTGACTTCAGTTAAAGATCAGCTGATTTTAGAAAAATCTAGAAAACCTTGAACCTTTTTGCTGCATTAATCTGCGTGACGGTCTGATCTTCACACACGTTTCACTCAGGTTGTTTACATGACCTCTGACCTCTGAAGCGTGACTGTGCTGCTCTGTTGTTCCCGCACATGTGGCTCTGCCCCGGGGGCTGATGGGAGGTTTTCGAGCCTTTGCGGCCCGCTATCGATCCCAGCGTGCGCCGTGCCGTTCAGGCAAATGACGAGACGGTAAAACCTGCGAGACCTGCCGGCGTTAAATCTGAGGTCGCCGCGGCTCGGCTTAATTAACGCCATGCCGACGCTCTGCGGGGTTACGTCCTCTGAGGACGCCGCACGGCTGCACGCAGAGCTCAGAAATTAAGTGGAGAAGATTGGATCCCTGCTGGGGATGAAGACTCAGATTGAACGTTTGATTCCGACTCTGAAGTGTGAAACAGAATCAAAGGGACACTTCAAGGATTCATGGGAAGGAAATCCAAAGGCATTTTGTTTCCTGAGTGGTCTTTCCTTTTTCCTCTGGACTCTCCATCTTCCTCCTCTCTGGGATGAATTATTTAACCGCCCCCTCCCCGTCGCTCGTCTCTCTGTGTCTCTGCCAGGCCGGGCGTCCTGTGCTGCAGCCAAGGACACATGCAGAGCTGAGGGGGGCTCGCTCTGCAGAGGAGAGCCAGTAAGAAAGCTTTCATTGGTCATGAGGAGATATCTGAAAAGACGGACATTCTGGGGGTCCGCAGGTCTTCGGCACCACCAGCGGTCATGGTTCTGTTTGGTAGATGGTCACGCTCTACATTTTGGATTACAGTTCCCACAATGCTTTGGGCAGCGTAAACAGGAAGTGACATGTGGCCATAGATTCAGCGAGTCAGCTGTGGCTTACAGCTGAAGCCCCCCCTCCTTTTTTTTAGCTGATAGTTGTCGACATTTTGACAAACTGGCTCCATTAAATGAGCCGAATGAGCTGTCTGTGGGTCCTGTTTGCAGTTTGTCCGCTGAGGCACAGATAACTGCCTCTGGACCACTTTATACCGAAGAAAACTTAAGAACGTGACGATTCTCAGGCAGGTTCTGCAGTAACGTCTCTTCTATGACTTCTCAGTGTTTTTATGACTTTATTCATGATGGACCTCAAAGATAAAAATATCCTCAGATAACATAAGTCTCTGGATCTGAAAACAGATTTGATGGAGTCATGACAAGAATTATTAGTTTTAAAGTACCTCCATCTCCTCTATGAGCTGGTGAGCAGCCAGATCAGCCTCCAAACTACTACAGCCAAAGTCCTTTTCTTAATGTGAAGACACCGGCACGCACCTGTCCCTCTGCCTCACACCTGGCCGTCCACACAGTAGAGATTCTGTCTGAAATCAGCTGCTGTGAGGCGGTAAAGCACTGCTCAGATTTGGCCTCATTTATTAGTTCATTATATTTTATTTAATCATTTGACTCTGCAAAGGAAGTAAAGCTTTAGAATCTACGCAGTGGAGTAAAAAATGCCTCTGACGTAGTTGAACAAAGGACCAGGAAGTACCAGGAAGTGGAAATGTTAACGTAAGTGAAGTAATTGTAAGTTCATTTACTTACACACTCAGAATTTGGGCCCTCAAATGAAATCAAAGCACAAACTGAAAAGCAGCCGTTCAGACTGCGGCTCCACTGTTAGTGCTCGCCTTTAGTTTCATCTGGAGACAGATTGGATGCGCTGCAGGTCATGTGATACATCGTGCAGGTGTTTCAGACCCTCTCTTTAAAACCAGCAACCGCCCGGGTCCCAGATATGCTTTTAAAATAAACAGACCGTAAAGGCTGCTCGCTGAGCGACCTTTTCATGTGACCTCTCGTCGCTGAGTCCATTACAACTCTGCTGTTCACACAATCAATAATCAATTGATCAGCTGCTCCAGAAGTGCCTGCGTTTGCACCGCACATGGATGAAAACATCACGATGCAGAAGACAACGTTTATCTGCAGCTTCTTTCGAGGTTCTGATTTGCAGCTCTGGACGACCACAGCGACGCTGGACTGTCATGTGGGTGCTGTATATTTGCTGGTTTCATCATAGCAATGATGGCCTCAGGGCCCTGTGGTTGAAACACTCCGGCAGATGTTGCGGAACATCGGCCACCTGCCTCCACTCGCAGCGGTCGCGTGGTGATTCACGCCGATCGGTGAGATTGATATGTTTTATTTTAGCATTTATGCTGAGTCGTCGTATCTGCTGAACGGTTCAGCAGCAGCTCGATCCTCCGGGAGCCGACAGCTGGACTCATTTTTCATGCGGCTGCAGACGAGCAGCTTGATTCATGACGGCTTTAAGTCAGCGAGCGTCTCCAGAGGCCGAGTCACAGAACGGCCTCACGTGTTCCTGAAGGTTAGCCAGCACATTAACGCCTCCACCGTCACCAACAGGTGACTGTGGACACACAGGAGGTGATGTTCAGAGGGGGAAACTGATGTTTCCTGCACCAAGGCATCACCTGAACGCCTATCTCACCTCAGTCCATCAGTCAGTCAGAAAATGTGCCACAAAACCAAAAGGAGCAGCTAAAATTCGATGACGTTTTCGACAGGAGGGAGCGATCAGCTGATCTCGTGCTCAGTATCACGTGTGTTAGCGTTCGTCTCGGGGAAAGTGCTGAGCTCTAGAGGCCGAGGAGCCATCGTGTAACATGAACCACAGGTCTGAAGACGCTCTCGCTGAGACGAAGTGCTGATGTCAGGGATTCTTTTTCTGCTCGTCTTGTTGAAACTGAATCTCTTTTCCTCAAAGTCTGAGAGAGAGAGTCCAGCTGGTGGCCCCGCCGACCTACAACCTACCTCTGACATCACGTCATCCTGTGGTGACAACAACAAACCGCCCAGCCAGTCACAAACCATCAGCTGGCTGCGTGTCAGCCCAGTGTCAGGCAGCTGGTTGAACTGGGAAGCTCCCAGCTGTGCTCAGCAGCACCTCCTGGACAAATGAAAAGATGATTCTTGTTTTTCTCACCGTCTTCACTTCTGTCTGCGTCTCTGTGTCTTTTAACGTCGTCCTGTGATGAATTAAACATGTGGGCTGAGCTCCTGAAGAGTCGGCCACATCGTGGAGATAGAACACCTGCAACACCTGCAGCACCTGTAACACCTGCAACACCTGCAACACCTGTAACACCTGCAACACCTGCAACACCTGTAACACCTGCAACACCTGCAACACCTGTAACACCTGCAACACCTGCAATGACCAGGACACTTCTACTCCACAGGAAACTGCCTGTCTGTCTGTCTCTCTGTCTGTCTGTCTGTCTGTCTGTCAGTCTGTCTGTCTGTCTGTCTGTCTGTCTGTCTGTCTGTCTGTCTGTCTGTCTGTCTGTCTGTCAGAATAAGGAAACACTCTTTCAGACCTCAGAGGTCGTCAGAAGTCTTGAATACGACATAATGAACTGTTTCCTTTCAAATCCAGCTGATTTTTTTTTCAAATATGCGACAGTTTATTCAAAAGTTTCTCGATTTTCTCTTTTTTCTTCTCCTCAGTTTACTTTTACAAATTTTTTTGCTCGAATTGAAACATTTGCATCTTCTAGCGACAACCTGCAAACTGTGTCAAAGACAGAAATAACATATTAATACAAATAAGCTTTATTTATGCAGCACTTTTAAAAGCAAACATATATACATTCTGATCCTTTAACCTTGAGATCTGGCTAATTCCTGCAGAAATAAAAGGAGCCGCTGTGAAAGCGAAGTCTGATACAAACACGCCGTCTTCCTTCAGAGTGATGCAGTGTTCCTGTGTGATGAGCAGCTCTGGAGGAAGCCGGCCTGACATCAGACATGATTTACAGTCTGTGTGCAAGGCTGCAGGTGTAAATCACCCCAAAAGCAAAGATTGGAAGTCTCAAATTGGCTCAGCAGCCTCCTGTGAGCAGAGCGTCATTTATTTTCTCCATCAGAAATGACGCAACGTGATGCTGCTGAATGTGGATCGTCAGCGTGAGCAGCACAAACGGCCCGTCGTCACCACAAAAACAGCCCTTTGGTTTGCCTGAGCGCGCTGGTTAACTGCAGATCAAACATTCACGTTGTTAGGCGGCGACCTCTAGTGGTCGTCGTACTTCTGACGGGAGCAAAGCGGGAAGCCAGGTGACGTAGTATAAAGAACAAGAGAGTCCACAGATGGAGGAAGGTGGAGTTGATGGATGGGTCGAACAAACACTGGACTTTCACCTGAAGGCTGCTGTTCATGTCCTGAAAGTCAACTTATTTTAACATAACGAACTAAAGTTACATAACGTAAAGTCGTTTTGTTGACTACACCAAAGCGAACTGCGACCTTTCACGACGTTAGCCATGTGCCGATGAAGGTGCGGTACGCCCCTCTGGACATCGACCTGTTCGGTGGTTTTGGTTGGAGGTCGAGTTGGAGCGAGTGCACAGAGGGTTTTTCCGCGGCGCTGTGACCTGCAGGATTCAGGGTTCTGGTCGGTCGGCTGCAGCTGCTGCCAAACCTCTGGAGGTGTTTGCAGGTGTGCTGCGTTCACGTCACAGTCGTTACCATGACGATGATTTCTGACCTGTGAATGTTGTTCATGTTGGATTCCAGCGTGAACCTGTGGCTGCTCCTGACTTTCTGAAACTTCACGTACGTTCGACCAAACGTTTTGGGTGTTGGCCCCTCGTCTTGTGAGCAGGTGGAGGTCTGATGCTTTGCCTCAGGACTCCTCAGCAGGACGTTCCCGCTGTGGGAGTTGAACCTGCGACCGTGTGTTACAGCCCTGCACGTGTCCCGTCAGCTGCCTGCAGGACAGATGCTGCTGGGGCACGGCGTGGCTCTCGCAGCCAGTCAAATTACACGGATGATGAATTTGGTTCCATTCATGGACACGAGTATTGATCGCAGCCTCGTCCATCACCAATCACTTTACACCCACATATCGACACGCAGAGTGCTTTACGTCTTCTGCCGAGCTCTATCAATCTGCTCCTGCTTAAATGTCTCACGCTGTCTGAGTGCCGTGAGTCTCACAGGCAGGACTGCCACTCAGGAGGTTGCAGGTTCGAAACCCTGGACTGGCTTCATGCAGTGAGGACGGCACAGACTGTGAAACCAAACAGCCGTCAAACAAACACGACTGAACGCAGGAGGGCCGACTCCTCAGGTCAGCTCAGCAGTTCACCTGCACCTGAAAGACGAGGGACTCTCATTGGAGGACAACAACGTACAGAATTTGGACAGAGAGGACAGATGGATGAAAGAGGAGTGAAGGAAGCTGTTTATGTAAAAAATAGAGAAAGCAGAGGAGGAGCTAAAATAAGATGGTGACCATGTTAGCATTGTTAGCATGCTGATGTTAGCATTTAGCTTCAAGCACCTGTGCAGCCTCACTGAGCTGCTAGCATGGCTTCATTCCATACTTCTCTCTGGACTGCACTCAGATTCTTCTGCGTACGCCTCCTTTGTTCTGTGCTGACTGACAGCTTGTATGTACAGTGATTAAAAAAAAACTGACTGATTCAACAGAGTTCAAAGTTTTTAGCTGCTGAAACTGAACCAAACTGGAACCAAGACTCAGATCAGAAAACACTGTTTTTTAAGAGGAAGAGGAGCTAACATTCTCAGACGAGGTGCACGAAACAACAGAACTGATGAAGAAAAGAAAGAGACATGAACCCAGGCTGACCCCCCCCAAATGGTTGCAGAGCTCTAATCATCACTGCAAACAGCCTGATTCAAGCCCGTTCATGAGACGGTGCGATGGAGTTGGAAGCTACAGATTTTATCAGCCGATCTTAATGAGCAGCTCAGTCCCGCTCGCCCGTGTGAACGGACTCCGAGCCGCCGTGAAGCTGCAGAGCCGCAGACGGCTGCAGTCAAATTATTGCCTTTTCAATTACAGACTCCTTCTGCCGCCTTACATCCAGTAATTAGTCAAATCCTCCGGCCGCCAACGATTAAGTAGAAATACTAAAGGCCACCGAGACGCCCAATCAATCTATTTTAAGATGGCTCTGCTCTGTTCCTCAAATCCTGTTAGGCTGTGTGTGTGTGTGTGTGTGTGTGTGTGTGTGTATGTGTGTGTGTGTGTGTGTGTGTGCGTGCTGTGGTCAAATAGAAAACTGAGTCTGTTTGTTGTATTTGAATTATTAATTGTGTCTCCTGTTTACTGTGTCATATTTATTTGCGGGTGTGAGTGAGAGGAAGTGAGTGTAAGTCTGTGTCATGTCCCGTGTGTGTGTGTGTGTGTGTGCGTGTGTGTGTGTGTGTGTGTGTGTGTGTGTAAGCTGTTCTCTGAACCTCCCTCCTGCAGCACAGGACTGTTGCTGAGCTGTGTGAATGAGGTGATGTTGTGTCTGAATGAGCTCTTCGGACACATCTGGTTCACGCTGGTTGGTGTGGCGGCGAACACGCTGATGCTGATGCCTCATTGAAGTCTTTCCATCCAGTATTTATTTCAGCTTTGAGTAAAGTTGTAACACCTTCAGGATTCATCTGAGTTAGAGGAAAATATCAAGTTTGTGAAGAAAATCTGTAAGTTTCTGTCTCTTGTGTCATTTTCTGCTCTTGGACCAATCGTCCACGTGATGTCCTCTAAACGTTCTGTCTGCAGCTCTGGACTCTCTGGGTTCACGTGAGGCGAGCGCAGTCGGCCACCGGGGGGGTTTCATCGATATCCACTGCTGACGCCGGCCTCAGAGATGCTGCAAAGATTTAACCAACCACTGTTTCCTTTTGACCTTTTCAATGTGAAACCTCGTGAGCTGAACTTCATGTGACGGTTTGTGGAGGTGGAGAACGACGGCTGGACAGTTCGATCTTCAGCACGGCGTCACAGTCCGTTTCATTTGTAAAATCTTTATCTGTGAAGTAACTGTAGCTGTCCGAGTACAAGTACAAGATTTCCTTGTGAAATGCATGAAGGAGAAGTATAAAGTACCTCTAAATTGCACCCAAGTACAGTACTTGAGTAATTGTACTGCACCTCAGGCTGTTAGCAGCAGTTTGTGTTGTGGAGACACTGATTGGACTCTTTTGTTAATGTGGAGTTCTTTGTCATACTTTCATACCTTCCACAGGTGACGTAGGTCCACCTGGCCTGTGTGGTGTGACCAGGACCAGGACCAGGACCAGGACCAGGACCAGAACCAGAACCAGAACCAGGAGCTTAGGAGCAGTTTGTTGCCTGGTTGAGAAGAAGCCTGTGACTGCGTTTGGAAGCAGGATGTTTTGTTGGTACTGAAACTCAGCATCAGGAGAGAAAAGACATTTTTCAGGAGTTATTCAGTAAAACTGAGACGTTTTTCCGTCTTTAACATGTTTTTTGACTCTTTGGGTGATGAAGGGCACACAGCTCAGAGCCGTCTGCAGCGAGGCCTCGTTGATCTTTGGAAAACCAACGTTACTGTTTTGAAGTGGTTTGTGCGTCATGTGAGCCCAAAGATGAACAAACACAAAACCACCTTTCATTCATCAGATCATCATCATCATCATCATCATCATCATCATCATCATCATCGATGTCTGATGTTTTCAGCAAAGACTTCAGAACATTCTGAGGTTGTGTTGCCATAGCAACAGCTCCCCAGCAGTTTGACTTGTTGTGTCGGCCATGTTGATCTGACAAACACCTTTCATCTGAATCTGACACCATTTTTAAACTTCCTGCTCTTGTGAACAGTTTAGCATTAATCAAGCTAACCATGCTAACTGTCTGACACTGATTATGATGCATTTCACTCTTTAACTTTGTGTACATTTACTCGTTTAATTACTGTGTTTTTCTTCAGATGGCGACTTTGAGTGTTTCCTGACATGAAGCACGATAAACCGTCAGCACAGGATACTTAGAAGAATCCAGCTTCTGTGTTCCTGTACAATGTCTTTGGTCAGTGATGGAAGAAGTATTCAGGTCCTTTACTTAAGTAAAAGTACTAATACACACTGTGAATACTCCACTACAGATAAAAGTCCTGATTTCAAAACCTTATGTAAGTAAAAGTGTGTACATATTATTATTATTCCATATTATTAGATATTATTAATGTATCAAAGCATGACGAGTAAAAGTACTCCTGTTGCAGTAAAATGTTCCCTGTCAGTGTTTTTTATCTGCTGTTTGTGGATTAATGGTACTGCATTTTACTGTGTCCTGTGAGAACCACGTATCTCCAAAAAGTGTGACGAGCTCAGAAGAACAGACTGTTTTCAGCTTTGTGACGATGGATTTTCAGCTGATCCAAAAGGCTTTTTAAAGGGTTTACTGAAGGAACACCTCATCCTTCAGTTCAGCAGAAACCTTCAACATGTCTGGAGATACGAGCTTTTCACTGTCGGACAAATGTAGTTGAGTAAAAAGTAATATCATATTAATATTTGCCTCTGAGATGTGGTGGAGTGGAAGTATAGAGCAGCATAAATGGAAGTACCTTAAATGTGTACTTAAGTACAGTACTTGAATGTACTTGGTTACATTCATCACTGCCTTCGTCTGCTGGAAGCGTGTTTGCTCGTCACTGTGCAGCTGAAGTGAGGATGAAGTGAGGATGAAGTGAGGTTGAAGTGAGGATGAAGTGAGGATGTGAGCGCTAGTGCATCACGTTCCTGCACCTCAGAGGATCAAACCTGAGCGTTTCAATCACTCCATCATCTTTCATGTTTTCATCGGTCTTTCATTCAGCCTGTCACGCTGTGGCTGTAATGACCTCTTCAGCCTCCAGAGGCCGCTAAGTGTCGTTGTTTTAATTAGAATCTTTAATCGTGATTTTAAAGTTTGCAATGATCTCACAGAGCTGCTTCCTCCTCTGATACACACACATGTCACTCATGGAAGCTGGGGAGTAATTCAGTGTTTCAGGGTGAAGAAAACACTGAGGTGTGAGTGTGAGAGTACATTTATTCATGTACAGGACCTCAGTACAGTTCTGGGGTACTTTACAGTGAGTACTGTGTGTTTCACAGCACTCCAATCATCTGACAGCTCTTCTTAAATGTCTGACGAGCTGAAAATGATCCTCCTCTTCATCAGCTGCCTCCATGTTGCTGCGTGAGTGAGAGTGACTCAGTCTGTCTGCAGAACAGGTGATTTTCCTGTTGTCACTGTTCGTGCGCGCGCGTGCGTCTTTATGCAAATACCAACAAGCGCATACACGTGTGCATGACTGTGCATATGAAGTTCTCGTGCGCGCGTCCGCCCACATCTGTCTGTGTTTACATGCATAATTTACATCAAGGTGCACGGTGTCTTTCTGCGCGTGCACACTTTCGTGTGTGTGCGTGTGTGCGCGCACGTCGCGCCTGCGTTGCTGCTGATGAAAGCCTGCTCCTCTCCCTCTCCCGTTTCTCCTCCGTCTCAGTTTTAGTATCGACCTCCTTCGCGCTGCATCTCTGCTCTCCATCCTCCGTCTCCACCCTCCTCCTCCTCCTCCTCTTCCTCCACCTCCTCCTCCGCCTAAGCGCCGCTTCCTCTGCAGGTGGATGGAGGCTGGGAGCCCCGGAGACACGAGCCATGCACGGGAGCCGCTGCCGGTAGGGCTCGGTGCGGCTGCTGGGAGCCGTTTTTTTCCTGTGTGGTGTGTTTGTGTGTGAGGGGATGCAGCTTGATGCCAGGTCTTTGTCTCTCCAGTGTGTGTGTGTGTGTGTGTGTGTGTCTGTGTGTGTGTGTGTTTTCTGGGGGAGGAGAGGGGTGTTTGGCAAGTGGGCAATTGTTGCTTGATGTCCGTTTGGATTTTAAATTGATTGATTGATTGACAGGCTCCAGGAATCGGGTGTTTTTCGCCTCCTGTCGCGTAAAATCTCTGTGAGACTGAAAACGCGTCAGCGGCGCCCGACAGTGACTTTATCCGACTTTGTGCTGGTCTCAGCCCCCGTGTGGGGCCACAGGAACACTCCTCTGGTGGATTTTCCACGGAGGGCGTGGGGTTTTCCTGTGCGTCCTGTTTGCGCTCCCTGCGCCCAAACTGAGGTCCACCAGATTCCGATGGTTTCCCTAAATAAAGGATGTATCGCTCTCTTCTTTCTCTTTACCCCGCTCCTCCTCCCTCCATCACTCCTCCATCCCTCCTCCTTTTCTCTGTTTTCCAGACAGATTGCTGAGCACCTCCCTTCGCGCCGGAGACCACATCCTTAAATGACCCGCGGCTGAGGAGGGGGTGTCTCCGGATCCAGCGCCCGGATCATGGCATGCTGCCCACACCGGGCATCCAGCACTGACCATGGGGCTCCGGTCCAGGACCGTCGCTAGCGGCTCGGAGGAGCAAAAGAAGACCTCCGGCGCTCCTCCCGGGGACTTACTGGACCAAGGCAGCGGGGGAGCGGACAAGGATGGCGCCCTGCTGCTGGTGGGTGCGGGCCGGGATGACTTCAAACGGGGCTCTCAGGGCATCGGCATCGGGCTGCTGGCCAAGACCCCCCTGAACTACACCCGGCCGACCAAGAGGAATAACATCCGCAAGAGGAGGATCCAGAACCTGATCTACGACGCGCTGGAGAGGCCGAGAGGATGGGCGCTGCTGTACCACGCGTTCGTGTGAGTACATGAAACAGCGTTTCCACAGCTTGAGGCTGATGAAGGTGTTTTCAGATGAAATGAGCAGCTGAGGAGTGGAGCCTCCTCCGCCTGCAGGGAGTTAAAGGCTCAGTGTTGCACAGTCTGTCTGGAACGAGTTACTCACTTTGTTGCAGCAGTTTTCAGTCTATTAATGAAGGCTTGAGCTGCGCTGATGTGGAATCCAATGAGGCTGTAATCTAATATCACGGTGAGAAATGAGGAGTTTCCTCCACTGTGTCACTGCAGCTCCTGCTTCCTTCAGATTTCACTTGTCTTTTAGTCTGATTTGAGGTTCCAGCTGTCGAGTTTCTCCTGGAAATGGACAGATAAGTTGTCACGTCGATGATTTGTGTCAAAGCACTTCAACCCACCAAACTTACATAAGCAGAGCTGCAGCAGATGGCTGTGAAACGTGCTGTTTGGTCAGTGTTGAAGCAGGTTACCAAACTCTGGACCGGTGCGGCCGCTGCGCTCACTTCAGAGCAGATCTGCATGGACTTAGACTCTTTTAGCTGTGATCAGCGTCCTCAGCTGGTGTTTCACATCCAGGTGTTTGAAGTGCAGGTTGTGTTGGCTCACACTTCGCTGATTTTATGATTTGCAACTTCAATAATTGTGGAAGTCAAAGTGTCAGAGAGCTGAAACACATCAAAAAATCATTTCCTGTCTGATCAGCAGTTCAAAAGCCAAAGATATTCAGTTCACTGTGACATCAGAGAAAATAGCTTTGGAGTTAAACTTCTGATGAACCACGATGAAACCTCAAACTCTAACTAACAAGTCAGCTTTCAAACACTGAGAGAGGCACCTGTCCTGTCGCCGTGACTCTAACGAACAGGTGTAGAAACGTGTCGTCAGCCCAGAGTTGTTGTGTTTGATCCCCTTCACGTTGTGTTTGGTGAAAACAGCTGCATAACATCCTCAGGAGTAGGAGTTAAAATAACCCTGATGACGTCATGATGATGTCATGAGGGTTATTTTGGTTTGGACTAGGAGATGACAAATTAATGACAGGAAGTGTGCGTCCACTCTGGAGTGATGGCGTTTGAAAGATGTGGCAAATTACCAGGCGGGGAGGCTCTGATGAAAGACCCGTTGCATTATGGGAAATGTAGGCTGGAGTTGAGCCGCAGTGTGAACGTCCTGTGCTTCCTTCACCAGCTCTGTCGCTCTTTAGACGAAATTTGCACTTTGCTCCCGTCATTGTCGCCATCATGCACGCGTTTCCTTTTCATGGTTTCCAGGCAAAGCAGACCTGACACACTGCCCTCTAGTGGATCGGAGTCTCTGTTACGGGCTTTGGCGTCAGACTGGGCCGAACTGGTCAGCGTGTATCGTCAGAGGTCTGATTGGACGCTCGGCCTGTGTCTCTGTGGTGAATATTGTCGGCCTGTAGCTCGTGACCGTCGACCTTTTCCTCCTTCAGCGCTGACGGCTTTCATTTCATTCGGCGGCTGCAGTGATTCTGCTGTTTGCTCCGTCTGTTGCCAAAACGACAGTCGATAGTTTGTTTGTTTCCCCGAGCTCAGACGTCTCAAAATTCACTCTTGTTCCCAACGTTGGTTTTGTGGCTGGCAGAGATGCAAACTCATCTGCAGTGGTGGGTCTCAAACCTTTTCTGGCATTTTACACCATCAACATGAACTCGTCTGTCACCCTTCACTCCCTCCATCTTCAGGAATGAATCCATCCTCCAGTTCCGTGCCAGTTGTATTGGTCACAGTAGTTTTCTGCATAAAAGATCAACCTCAGAATCATTTTTGTCCTCATGTTTTTGTCACAGCACAGCAGTCTGTGGGCTTAAATCATAAAATACTGGCTGTTAAGACAGTCTTCTGTCACCTGTAACCTTCCTCCTGATCGCTCATTTTAAATGAATATAGCTGAACACATAACAGACTTGTTGTTGTTGACTTTGTTTATGTAGGATTATGTGATCAGGGCAGCAGGACGTTGGTTAACTGACCGTATTTATGAGCCGCCGCTCGACTTCGGCTGTAAGCACAGAAGTTTTAGCCTTTTGAGTCTGAGCACGTGTGATTTGAGTTTGTTGCTGCAGTTTTGTTGTTTGCAGACTGAAAAGAGGATGACGGAGAGCAGACGAAGCATTTTTCTGCTGTTCAGGTGTTTCAGTGTGGGCGGACGTCTTTACCAAAGACCCTGCTGTGGACACATTTTCACACACTGACAGAGTTTTAACAGCTTGGTGTGGATGTTGACTGTATCTGCATGGGTGAACTTCCTTGTAGCTGTGGTGAAAAGGGCTTTTCCCCCTAAAACAGGTCTTGAAGGCGCGGCTGGGCATTTTAGGCCACATCCGGCCTTCAGGGCATCCCTGTCCGGCTGCGTGAAGTCAAACTTAAATTAGAACATAAATGAAAAAGTATTTATGCTGTGCACGCAATACAACTGTGGCACTTTTATTTTGAAAAGCATGCCGTTTTTGTTTTTTTTTTTTTTTAAATTACATAAGGACAAACATGCGTGGGTGAAGAGCTACAAGTGATGCTGGCCAGCTAGCCCTCAAAGTGTCAGCTCACGCCAAACAAAGAAAAGTTGATACTGAATGCCGCTTTTTCAAGACATGGAGGCTAAATATTTCTGTACAGAAGTCAAAGGTGAAGCTGTGAGCTCAGTTTGTGGTCCAGTACAGTTTGAATCGCACTACGTGACCAAACACGAGGAGAAATACAAGAAGTTGTCTGATCGAGGGCGCGCGAGGGAGTCGGATGCTTTGCTAGCTAAGCTGTATCCTCCCGTTTGTTGACGGTACCTCGACTGGTAACCAGTAGCATTGACCAGTAACCAATAGATAACATCAGTGAGACTAGATAACATCAGTTAGCTAGCTAGCATTAGCTAACTGATGTTATCTAGCAGTAGCTAATTAACTAGTTTGCTAACGCTAGCTAACTGATGTACTGAACTTAATTTTACCTCGACCGTTACCGGTAGCATTAACTAGTTAGTAAGCTAATGTTATCGGTTACCGGTAGCATTAACCAGTTAGTTAGCTGACGCTAACGGTTACCAGTAGCATTAACTAGTTAGCTAACTAGCCTGGTTGTTTTATTTGATTACTGCTTGAGTTACTTCGTTGTCAGGCTGAAGTGCCGCTGACTCAGTTTCTCAGTAGTTTTTCCAGACCGCCAGCTTCACAGCGACTTGACGGTGACCGTATCCTCCCATTCGCTGACGTCACTGCCCACCGCTGCTCTAAGGTGTCCCTCTGACTGGCCTGTCCTATTGACTGTTGACTATTTTAATCTCATTTAAGGTGAACGTTTTGGTTTTGCACAGCATGGAGGGCAGCAAAGGTTGTCTCAGACTGAGTTTAGGAGAAATTAAAGGACTTGCTTTGCTGTCATTAAATCCTCAGTGTCTCACGTTCTGGTGGTCATTTTGTTCTGCACTGGACAGACTTGGTTTTTATTCTGTCTTCCTGGTTATTTTTGGCCTGAGAGGGAGTTTTGTCGTAATGTGAAGGAAGTGCAGCCCGTTTGGAAGTTCTGCCTGCGAGTCTGAACTCAGGACAAACGTTCACCAGGTTCCCTTCTTATCGCCTGCTGACCGACACAGCAGTTTGTTTTCCGTCTTCTGGGCTCATTAAGTCAGAGACGAGAGAGGAAGACGCTTTCTGATCAGACTGACTCATCCTTCAGCTCATCGCGTGTCTCGTGTCGGCTGACGGCGCCCTCGTTTCTCTGCAGCACAACATATGCAACTTCCAATATGGCCGCTCCATATGGGCTGCTGGTGTCAGAGCGGCGCTGAGCATGAAATCACATGAAAAAATCAGCCTTCACTTCTGCTGCTGGGCTTGGTGTGAAATCTTCTCGGCACACAGGAAGTGACGAATGAAGACACATGTGTCCGTCTAACGTATGATGTCATCGAGTAAAGAGATGACATCAGCTGCGGGGTAACACGAGGTCGAGGGAACCGAGATCCTGCACCTAGCGTTGGTCAGGTTTCATTAATGCAGGACACATTTATTCCACCACGAATCACTGAACTTTTAATTAAAGGGTCAGTTCACCTCAAAACAAACCTTTTTCTCAGCCGTGTAGATGGTTTCAGTTTTATTTGTTGAGTTCTCTTTCTGTTGCTCTTCCATCGTCTTTAAATAAGTAGATGGAGTAGAATAATAGAGTAAATAAATTCCCTTTCTGTCCAAGTTCAGTGTGTGTACATAAAAATAAGAAGCCTAAATGTGAAGTTATTTATGGATTATTCCACATATATTTCATGAAGGCAGCAGAGGATGTGTTTTATTGATCAGCAGCAACGTATAAATAAATGAAAGCAGTGTTCAGAGTCCAACCTCGTGACTTTACCCACATTTATCTTAGTTTTATTTCCATGTATGTTATGTATTATATGGGGGTACAAGTAAGGACAAAGATTTACAGTTTGTAGTGTTTTAGACAGATGATATTGAAGGATACACAAGACAAGTAAAGGGACCAAATCAAATGGATTTCAGCCTTTCAGGGTTTCTGTTGGTGCTGTCTGCATGTTCCGTGAAGTGAAATATTATCTGTGTTTATGGAACTTATTCATGGAAAGTGATTCATGGAAACAACGATTTCTGAAACTGACATTCGGCCTTCAGTGTAATCCCTCCAGACGTCAGTGTTCGTCCACTGAAGTGTTTGTTTTTGCCTCTGGCAGCTCAGATTGTGTCTGACAGCATCGTGGAGAGGATCCACGCAGAGACAGATCCTGTTCTATCACCGTCACCAAAGCCACCAGACTCCATTCACAGAAACAGTGATTTTATCATCGTAAAACACACTTCGTTCAACCTGACAGAAACAAAATAAAACTCAACAAAACCTTCTTAACTCTTCGTTCTCTGCTCCAACAATCATCACCACCTCCGGTTCGGTTGAAATAAACTCTTAATTCACCAAATCAGAGGAGCGAGAAAGATGGCGGACATCAGAGAAAAAGCCTATTTTGACAGGAGTTATTTTCAGGGGACATTATGACCGGAGACATTTAACATGAACCAGGGAGCGCTGCACTGAAAGCAATGTCGCTTTGGAAGGAAATGAAGCAAAAGAAGAAGAGATATTTATGTTTCAGGTTTATCTTGTAGCTTTACAGGAGGTCTGAGGTCGAGGCAACAAGCCCCAACCCCCCATATTATTAATATGGGGGCGCCTGGTAGAGCCTGCACCGTGTTTTAAGTGGCCCGGCTTCAATTACAGGCCCTGTGCTGCGTGTCCTCCCTCTCCCTGCGTGTCCTGTCTGTCTTCAGCTGTTACCATCAAAATAAAGCAGAAATGCCCCAAAATCTTTAATATGTTCGCTGCTACATGAAACAAAGATCAACGAAATGTACTGAGCCTTTAAAATCACACGCATTAACATTATTTATGCGTTATTATCCAGAATCTAAATAATAATTTCTTAATTAAGTCTGTGACAGACGTCGACGCCACAGATCCGCTGCAGCATCAAACGCCGCTCGGCGTTGCCGGAGCTCTTGGGGTGTGAAGTGTCTTGCTCAAGGGCACTTCAGCGGTTTGTGTTGACAGCAGGGGAAGAGTTACTCACGCTCTTCACCCACAGATTGTGATGCATAGGCAGCACTTCAGCGTGACACATGTATAGGAAGGAGAGGCAAGTGGGACGGGATTAAAGAGCAGAAGCAGATGGGTGGACTGAGATAAAGGAACAAGAAAAACAGATCCATGAAGAGGTGGAGAGAGATGTCATATTGTCAGAACACCAGAAAAACTGTAAAATCCAATGTGCTAAAGTAACAGCTGCGTGCTTTATTTAAACCAAAGTCAACGTGAAAATTCAGGTCTTTGGTCTCATTTTTGACAGGACTTAACAAATCAGCAAGACAAAAGTGAAGATGCACCTCAAGCTGGTAAAGTTAGAAATGTAGGGCTCCAGAAGCATTCAGGCTCCTCCACAGGTGCTCCTTAATTTTCCATTTTCTGGAGCAGAACTGATTCTGCAGGTCAGGTTGTCTTTTTAATGGCTGTTTGGCTGATAACCCAAAGCACTGGACTGCAGCCGGCGGTCCTTCTCGTCCCGCGGGGTTTGTGATATCAGCTGCATGACCGGATCACTTTAATCCCCTCGTGGGTTCAGGAAACGCCGGCGGCCCCGGAGGAGGTTTCAGGGGGTCCCCGGCAGAGTGAGTTTAATTTCAATGAAGTGAAAAGAGGATTGAGAGAGAGCTGTGCAGAGCTTGACAAGAGCTCTCTGTATGTTCACCAGCAGTGAAAGCTCCTGAGTCTCCCGCTGTGTAGCTTTAATGTCGGAGGACGAAGCCGTCAGCGCTCTGAGACGAGGCTTTGTAAAGTCAGTCCTGTCGGCTGCTCAGGTTTCTTCCTGATGCGTGACCTCTTCTCAGCTTTGAGGCCGACAAACCGTTCTGTCCAGTTTGAAGGGCAGCGCCTCCGGGCTTTATGGGAGACGATGTCCGTCAAAGCTGAGCTGTGATTTTAAATAAAGTTTTCTTGTTTTGAGAAATTGCGTCGCACAGCCAAACTTGTGTTTTCGAGCTGCGTCTGGGACAGAACCTGGTACAACCTGGTAGAACATTGAGCCCTCAGTACCTCTATGTAATTAATGCACCCATCACTGGACCCACTGTGCACGTGTGCGCCCCCTGGAGGCGACACTGTGCACGATTTTCAGGTTGCAGAGGTATCACATTCAAGCGTCCGTTACAGGGCTCAAGTACTGTTGTACCAAAATTTTGGTTGCCATAACAACCCAGTGGAGAGCGAAATCAGATCTGCGGTGGAGGCTGAGAGTCAGGTAGAGCGAGCATGTGTGAAAGCAGGGAGAGAGAGAGGGCGAGTGAGCGAGCGAGCGAGGGAAACGCGAGACGTTCGGCGTCAGCAGTTTGGGTGGCAGATCAGCGGTGAACCTTGGCCTCCTGCTGGCGTCCAGACAGGCCTGACAGGAGGTGCCTTCCCACAATGCACGGCTGTGTGATTCCCATCTCTCTCTCTCTCTCTCTCTGACAGTCATGTGGTGCTCTCTCGCTCCAGAATGTTGATGTTGTTGTTCTCAGCAGAAGACAGCAGCTGTGGTTCGCCGTTGTCAGAGTTTCACGTCACTGTGAAGGATCACAGGCCCGCCTGCGGCCCCCCAGGCTCGCTGGATTTATGTCAGACATGCATTGACATCTTGCTAAAACTAGCCCCCCCCCACCCCCGTCTGCCACAGCGACACGGGGTGGACGTTTTACAGCAGGACGGTGTTCAGAGACACGCTTCAAGCACAGATCTGAGATCAGAAGTTGTGTCCAGTTTCTCTTTTTGTTCCTTTTGTTCCCGTCAGAGTTCGTCTTTAGCTGACTGGACACACAGTTTAATCCAGTTTATCACAGCTTCAAACATTCAGTGTCATGAACATCTACTCATCGAGTTTCTGTCTGGGATCCGTGAGCGTGCCCACACGGTGAGAAAGAGTTTATCAGGTCTGTTTTGTTCTCAGCTGTCGCTCCAGTTGTGACTCAGTGTGTAACATTAAGGCCAGTTTGAGAGCACGAGCTGTGCATGTGTATGAATGGATGTTTCAGAGGTGGAGAAGGCTCTGACTCCACTTCTTGTTCTGCTGTTTAACAGAAACCAGGAGAGGTTCAAGTGCATGAGGTATTTTTGAACTTCTGACCACAAAGAGTATTTTTACTTCACATATTGACTGAATCGCAGTTTAAATCCCAGTTTTTAGTTTTTAAACTCGCCACAAAAAGTAGTTTACTTGATTAGAAATTTAAGTAGTACTTTGTAGTACACTATCAGCATGCTTAATTAAAATGTACTTTTAAGTCACTTCATTTGAAGTATATTTGAGTATATTTCCAACACATTGGTGATTATAATACAATTGTACTGCAAGTGTGTTTTGAATGCTCATGAAGTTATTAACACTTCAAGTACACTCAAGTATTAAACAAGTGGTACCCAAGGATTACTTGAGTACACTTAAGTGTACTTGACGGTGACAAACGTAGCGTGTAGTGTACATCGTACATTCTTCAAAAAGTAGAATTCAGGTCTGATTTTTCTTCTGGATGTTCAGAAGTTTCCGTCTGATGCGACTCTGCAGCCGTACGTGTCGCTTCAGTGCGACGCTTCAGGCGGAGAGGAAGAATGTGTTTGCTTTGACATGAAAGCTGTTTGAGGGACGTTCAGGGTCTGACGTGGACCGTGCAGATTCAGCACCATGGACAGAGACCGCATCACCGAGCCGAGCAGACCACCAAACGTTCACTTCCTCCACCCGCTGAAAATAAAGATGTGCTGCTCCGTGTGTGTCGTGGCGCCTCAGCTCTGCTCTCTTCTCCTCTTCCTCAGCAGAACCAAATTAAAAATCTTTCTGATTGATGTCAGAATGAAACAAAAGACAGCTGACGAGTTTTGCTGAGACGACAAAAAGCTGTTTTTGCCTTGTAGAACACAGCGTGCACATAATTACCTCAAACCTCAGCAAATTACCGTCTGAATGGAGGCTGAGTGAGATTAATGTCACACTTTAATGTCACATCTGTCTCTCCAGACGCGGCCGCTGTCTCCCTTTCTTCCTCAGAACAACACATTATGCATTCAGCAGATATCCAGGGGCCGGGCGGAAGTGTTGCTCCTCTCAGTGAAAACGGCCATGTCGACTCCAGAGGCTCAGAAATGTGTTTCCCCTGCTGATCAGTCCTTGTTCTGTCCTTGGTTTCAATAGTTTTGTCACTGCACGAGGAAATTGGGTGAAAATGGACTTAATAAATCAACAAACAAGCCTGATACGTCCTTGTAGCTTGAAGAAATGTGTGATAGCTTGCAAACAGCCTCAGTAACGACTTCTTTCATGAAAGAGCCTGTTGTCTGTCGGTCTTTTAAGGGTTCTGTCCACCAAAGCGTCTTTCCCAGCTGAAAACGAGAGCTGCTAGTTTTCAGCCAGGGAGCTTTGGTTGCTAAAATACGGAATAGCTGCGGAAGCGGCTTACTTCTGCTCACCTGGTCGGTCCACGGTGAATGAAACCTTCCTCCAAACACGATTTTTGGCTTCGATTCAGGCTGCAGACTTCATGAAAATCTCAATGATCAAATGTAACTTTAAGCAAATATCAACCAGCAGAAACGTTGTGGCAGCTCGCTGTTGGTCGCCATGTTTGTCTTCCGTCATGGCGGCGGGATGTGTTGGACAGGGGACGGAGCGCCCTCAGTCACTCATCCTAAGCCTTGGACGGCCGTGTTCAGGGTGGTCTCATAGCTCTGTTGTGGCCTTGTTGACGTTCATTGTTCGACAACTGGTTCTCCTCTGATAGAGACTGGAAAGAGACTGAATCCAGTGGGGCCAGTAAAGGTCAGATTTAATCTGGCATGTGTGACAGGTGAAGGTGCGCTTTAACGGCTCGTTGGTCAGACAGAGTAGATCAAACAGAAGCGGAGTGAGACTGACATGGTGGAGTTAGAGAGAGGAGGCGATGTGTGCGGCTCATTAGGGGCTGTAAGCGCTCGTTAGCAGTTAGCACTCTGCAGCAGATTTCACAGGGCCTCAGTCACGTGGTCGCGGCGCACGGCGGCGGGGAAAACAGCTGAGTGCGACGGGTAAACTGAGCTTCCACGTAGATGAGTCTCAAAGCTCACAGCTCCTCTGCCCTGGTTGCAGTTTTGGTGATTATGTTTAATCTGTGCTCTGAAAGGGCAGACGGTGATGTAGTGAATCTTCGTCTGCGCCGGCCTCACGCCTCAGCTTGCCGTTCAGAAGCTGACGGTTTGATCCCAAAACTGCAGAAAAGGCTGCGTAAGTTCTTCTGTCCTTCCTGAAACACATTTTTGTGGACTCACCACTTTCTCTCGCAGACTGTGTTTGGGAGTTTTGAGGAGAAGCGCCCTCCTCCTCCTCCTCCTCCTCCTCCTCCCGTCTGTCCAGACCTCGGCACTGCTGGTTTTAACTAAATGTGGTGCGTTCAAGCTCAGGTAGCCTCGATTCGTCGATCACAGCTGCACTTCTTCTGTAAATGATGCATTTGACTGACTCTCATGCAAACCTGATGACTTTCTGCTGCAGCTCAGATGGTCGATGACATGCTTCCCTGAAGATGTGGCAGAGTTTCTGTGAATCTTTTGGCTTCAAGCAGGCTCATGCAGATGCTTCCTGAATAAACCAGCGGGGCTCGATGCCTCACCATCAGCAGGACACACCCCTGTGACTCCATGTGTGAGTCTGAGTGTGAAAGCCAGCGCTGACTTATTTTAACTTACCTGACGCACTGAAGTAATGATGCAAAACTTGCTAATTAAGAGGCTTAACCTTTGCTTTCTCTTGCTTTATGTGCCTGTTCAGCTTCTCGTGTGTGACGCATCACTTCCTGCGTGGCAGGAAGTGGCAGTGATAACAGCAGATGGAAAAGCTTTTCTTTCTCACTTTCAGTTTCAGCCAAGGGAGCAAAGACGTTGATGCTGAGGACAAAAGCTGGACAGAGCTGATCGAGGTTGGACATTCGGGTCAAACGGAGTCTTTAGGCAGAGCAGACATTTGTTTTGGTTAAAATGTTCAGAGTTTTTACTGGAACCACAGCAGAAAGTAGAAAGGACTGACTGCACGTTGGCTTTAGATGACCTGGGGTTTCCTGTTTCACACAGATCCAAACAAAACGTCCGTTAACACACAGGCTGCGGCCTGACGCTCTGTGTGTGTCAACCCGTCGTGGATCCACTTCAGGGTTCCTAATGGACTCTGTGGTTGTGGTCATTGAGCGTAATGGCATGTTTCTTGTACAAACGTTGCATCAGTGGGAGATTCAGCAGCTTATGGACCGATAAGATCCACTCTCAGTCAGATGTTAACATCAAACCAACGAGAAGAGCGATGGAGGGCCCGTCGGTCACATGACACCTCTTCACCACCGTATAGAAAAACAGGGTGAACCAAAATCAGCCTCAACGTCGGATGAACTTGTTGTCCATAAGCTGCTGTCCGTCTCCTTCACTGATTGGCTGTACAGATCGGAGGTTAGCGCTGAATGAGAGCAGCAGCTTGCACTCGCTGCGAGGGGGTCGGTGGACAACATCCTTCAGCTCGTCTGGAAACGTGTTTGTGCTGCTCCAGGATCAGTTTGGCTGGTGCACAGTGAGCACGCAGTTGCTTGGACAGTCTCTGAAGTTACATGTTCATTTAGGAGTCGCTCCCGCTGAGCTGGCGCTGAGCCGAGGTGACGCCGCCGCCGCCGCCGCTGCGAGGAAGTTACTGTCTGCTGCCAGGTCCTGGATGTGACTGAAAACACTGAACTTCAGACCTGATTTAAAAAAACAGGGTGGACATCTCTCAGTGTCACTCTCTGCTTCGTGTTCCCGTCTCATGCTGCCTACACAAACTGCTGTCAGTGTGTTTGATAAGAAATCGAGTGTGATTAAATGTGTTTTATGGCTGAATCGATGAAGGTGATTAGCCAGGTTTTTATGCGTTCAGTCTAAAGGTTCCTCCGCTCTGCTGGGACTCGTCCTGTCCTGATGAGTGGACGGGGTATTACAAAAAGCACTTATCTCTGCAGACAAATGGCTTCCATGACGGTGGATGACGGCTTCACAGGTGACATATTGAAGCTGTTGTCAGTTCATCCTGCAGGGCGTTCAGGCAGCAGGAAGAGCTTCTACAGAAGAGCACCATGCTCTGAAAGGTCGTGAGTTTTTACTCAGAGGTGGACTAAATCTACTCCAAACAAGCTGATATATAACAAAAATACCTCAGAAAGAAATACAGGAATGACAAAAAATGACCAAATTCAGTGAAGTTCAGATGTGGGAGCATCTGGATGGACGAATTTTTGCACATGCATACAAAAGGTGAAGCTCTCAAAGAATTAATGACACTTCTCTGCTTCCATGTTTCTAAGTCGACGGTTTGGGGTGAAGGACGTGTTGCAGCCTCAGTGTTGTTGCGCTCTCATGTGAATGATAACGTAATGATATCAACATGGATGATCTCTCAGGAACGGGCTGTGGGATCAGAGGACTCTGCAGGAATGAGTGAAGCCGTGATGCACCAGGAAGCGGCTGCTAATGACGAGTGTGTTACTGTGATGAAGCATCTGAGGGAACATCAGACACACCTTCCTCTGCGCCCGCCTGGATGTCCCTCAGACCAGAGGACGGATCAGATTCCAGCCTGATGACGTTTGTTTGAAGCCGTCGTGTCACTCCTCCTCTTCTGTTTCACGTTCGCGTCACGCTTGGCAGTGGCTGCTTTCATCGATGGTGCGGTGCTCGAGCCTTCCTGATCCACATTAGTCCAGATGATCCGGCGTTCCCGTGAAAGTACCGTGGGGACGCACTCTGCTCAGCACGATGGCCCCAAACACCACAACAAATTCAATTGTGCTGCTGTTATCAGCGTTTGTGCATTTCCTCCTCTGCTCTGTCCATCCTCTCCTCCGTGCCTTCTTCCTCTCCTCTTCCTCCTCCTCCTCCTCCTCCTCCACACTCAGACGGCCGTAATGTTCACGGCGCCCAGAGGCTCCAACCGCCAGCGTCCCCCGAGGCCGCTCGCCTCTCGTCTCAGCCTGCTTCCGGATGAAGCCGTCGGGTTTGGTTTACGTCAGGTTAAGCAGAGTGGTGTAATCTTCAGGTATGAGTCAGTGAGCCGGGAGGAAGAACTTCATCCTCCTCCTCATCGTAAATGTGCAGTTTTAAGGCTGCTGTTTGTCTCGCGCAGCGCGTTGAAGGCTGCAAACAGCACCGTTTTTTGGTTTGGAAGACAGCTGTACAATAATGTTTCTTCTTATTGTAACTGAAAGTGGAAGTTGCGACAGAGCTGATCTGACAGCATCCTCAGTTCTGGACTCTGCGGCTCTTCTTTCCCTTAAAAGTCAGGACGGAGTTTTCGTGTCAAAGTTCATGAAGGCAGAAACGGTGTGACGGCTCAGCGCAGACATGCATGAGCGGCTGCTGATGTTCCTGCTGGTGTGACCAGGCCCGAGCAGCTGTGATCCTCGCTGAGGCAGAACGATGTCGTCGGTGTTTTTAATCATTGGTTTCCCTCTGGGGGGATTCAGAGCGACCGGAGTCTCCTGTTAGAGGGAGCAGTGGCAGTAATTACTGCCAGGAACGGAGACAAGTTTGTTTTAAGGCCTCAGTTGATCCCAACACTGACCAGATGAGCAGACGTATTTCAGCTTTATAACCTGCTGCAGCGATTCGGCGGAGCAGCACGGCCGCTCTTTAGCAGGTGGCTAACGATGATTCCTCGGCTCGTTCATCTCAGAGTCTATGAGGTTTACGGCTCAAACGATCGATGCTGGGAAACAGAGTAATAAGCGAGTTCACCGAGTCTCATCAACGATGAAACATTACTCATAGCTTTATTGTTATGATCCTCACTGGGTTTGTCTTCTGCTCACAGTTTTAAGGCGTTTGGTAATGGATGATGGTAGATGTGGGCTTTGGCCGTCGCTGCTGGCCTGAGTCCAGCGCAAACAGCTCGACAAATCTCTCTAATGTCATCAGTGAATGTTATGAGTGAAGGAGACCGAGCCTCATGCAGAAATATGCTGAGGACATATCGAGTATTGACATTTGGTACGAGGCCCATCAGCGTCCTGCTGAAGCGTCCGTGGACACGGCCCAGATCGCCGGCCTCAGCGCCACGCCGTCAGCTGATGTGTGGTCCAGTCGCAGCGCTCAGCCTTCAGTGTGAACCGCACACGTCTCAGCAGCAGAACACGTGAGCTCAATGAGTTCAGAGATAAGATAAGATAAAACTAAGATAAGATAAAAACCACTCCCACGCATTATGCATTTGAGAACCTTTGGAAACACACCTTTGACAAACACGCTGCAGGTTTCAGATCGATTTCCTTCCTACCAGGAAACTGCTCGTTCCTCTTCATTTCTATGAAAATCGACTTTTGACTCGAGGCTTGAAGCTTCAGAGAGACTCTGATCTTGACGAATCAACGGCCTCGGCTGTTTTTATCAGCACTGATTCACGTTGTGATGCAGCTGAATTCAAAGACGTGTCAGCATCAACGGGAAGCTTCAGGTGGGATGATGAGAGCCAATCAGCTGTCAGAGGTTTCTCCATCCTTCAGACTGTCATTTCTGTCCCTTTAATGTCTCTGCATGTGTCAGACCAATGAACAGGCTTTCATATGTATATGAAAGTATGAGTCTATAGATAATATATAATATATGGATGAAGGTACTTAAACTCCACACAGGATTAAAAGCAGAAGCAGTTTTAGAGTCAGTGGTATTTGTAGTAATGATGAAACTCATTGCAGCTGCTGGTTAATGTGATATCTACACACACACACACACACACACACACACACACACACACACACACACACACACTCCCGGTAATGTCTCTGATCACCGCCATCACTGACTGGTCCATCTGACACTGGTGCTCACAGACTGGGATCGATGGTGCAGGTGGAGCAGTCGGACCCTGAGGGGGATGATCTTACCGGGAGGAGAAAGGAGATCTGGCCTTTGTAAAGGGAAACCCCCTCTCCAATCCCACAATCCCTTTCTCCGCTGCGGGAGCTGAACCGGTGTGTGTGTGTGTTCGACGTGCTCTCAGCGTGTCGGAGAGGAGGCTTTGGGGGTGAGGCGGGGAGTTAACGCCCCGCAGGGGGATCGCGGCTGAGGGGGGAGTCGGGCTGTGGAATCATTACCGTCTGTAATTTCAGTCCCGTCTGAATCTGCCGTGTCAGTGATTTTCAGAGTCCTCGGGCCTCCTTCACTTCCTGTAACGTGACGGTTAAAATAACACCCAGACAGCCGGTGAATGGCGCATGCTTGTGTTTGGGAAGTCACTGTTTTTGTTGCACTTGAAAGCAGCATCATCGCAGACTGAGGTCAGAGGTGAACTTGATCCAGCCGGACCGCCAGCGCGACACGTGGGGGCTCCAGCTGATGATGACAGAGATCTATGAACAACGTGTAAAATAGAAGATGGTCATCTTTGAGAGGCTGGAACCAGAGAACGTTTGATGTTTTGACTCCATAAATGACCTAAGTGATGAGTCGACACGACACGCTGCGGTCTGCATCATTTTAATTAGAGGAAACCTGAATGGAAATGCAGAAATCAAACAATGACATCATCTCGCTGCGACTCTTCTTCTGCGATGGTTTAACAGCTCCACCAACCTTGACGGTGCACTTTCAGGACTCCACAGCTTGATTTTCAGAGTGAGTGGGGGAAACTGGAGCTCATGCAGCCAAACAGTAGCATTAATAAGCATGAAGAAGAAAATGGACTGCAGTGTCTTATAGAGGACACTTACTGCTTAATTATGGAGCGACAACACATGAAATGGACACTCCTGTTTCCATAAACATCATGATACAATGAAAGAGGACGTCGTCCAGTAGTCCTGCTGCAAATAAACAGCCACAGTANATGGACTGCAGTGTCTTATAGAGGACACTTACTGCTTAATTATGGAGGGACAACACGTGAAATGGACACTCCTGTTTCCATAAACATCATGATACAATGAAAGAGGACGTCGTCCAGTAGTCCTGCTGCAAATAAACAGCCACAGTAAATCACTTCCTGTTGCTCGTTTTTAATTGGTGGCAGTAAATTTGGTGCCTGCTGCAGTGCAAATAAAGTTAAACTGGACAAGCTGGAGACAATCACAGATCCTGTCCTCCCCCCCCCCCCCCCCCC